>BMAV01019485.1:119367-160023 GCA_019973955.1 Trichonephila inaurata madagascariensis
TGTGTGTGTGTGTGTGTGTGTGTGTGTGCGACAAAGCTGGGAAATTTTCACAATGAGCTGGCAGTTTTAGAACGGAAAGACCAATCAAGAGACTAACTTAAAGAGTCAGGTACTATAGGACGAGTATATACATATGTAAAATATGATTTATATGCAGTAGGTGAGTGTTGGAAGAAAGTAAAACACGCTGTCAATGTACAGTCAGAATCTTGGTGAAAACTATTACTATTGGGTATATCAGTTTAAAACTACGTTTAGCTGTGACACGTATCCAACTGGCAATCCTATAGCCGACATCTGGATAACTTTACCTGATGTCTATTCATTGGGAAGATAGAGGATGGTCGAAGTATGACTAGTATAGCTACGGAGTACTAAATCGCTCATAGCATCATTTTCCTAACCTCTGGAGCAGCTGCCCTTGAATCCAGTAGTATCGTCCACAGCTACGGACGACAAGTATTGCGATTTCTCCGTCTGTTCGTCGTCTGTTTTGTGGGGAAGAGGAGACAGACGGTAGACAGCCGGAAAAAATCGCAAGACACTTGCAGCAGACAACTGAGTGACCAATATTAAGCTTTACGGAAGTCAGAAAGTTTCGTAATGATGGTCTATTAGCCAGACGACTAGTAATGTCATTAGTGCTTGCTTATCGAAGATGGAGTTCTTTGTGGTGCTTGGAACAAGAACTGGACAGATCAGCAATGAGGTCGTCGAACAAAAGCAGATACATTCCGACTTTCAATTCTGGAGGGATAACCATCCAAAGGGATCTCTGTATAACTACTAAAATCCAAATACCATTGGGATGGACCGATTTGGAGGCAACGGAGTTCTCATTTGGGTAGGTATCATGCTCAGTACTTACAATGACCTCTTCCGGTGCAATATCTCATACCTGCTATTTTACCCAGTGCTAAGTGGCCTCAATTCCTCTTCTTATAGATGACATCATAACACCTCATCGTGTAGTAGCCGTAAAAGATAACAATATTCAGAGCATGGATTAGCCTACAAGATTCCGATATCTAAATCTAATCGAACATGTATGGGATACTCCATTTGTATAGAAATATGTAATAAATTTAAAATTAATTTATAAAATTTTAAGTGACTAACAAAACCACACAATGGTAGTAAAATTTTCTTATGGATATCCAAAACGATATAGTGAATAGGGTTTCCTTTGAGGATATAATTGTTCCTTAACGTTCTTAAATTAAATGAACATGTTTTACTTAGAAAATATGAAAACATTATGCAAAACTTATGTATATTTTTTTAAAAAAAGTGTGCAAATTAAAATTAATAAACCAAACAAATTTGATTAAATTCCAAACAGATTTAGCGAAAGTTGAGAAAGTAAATAGATATTATAAAATGTAAATTTTATTAAAAGTTAACTTCAAACTTATTTTAAATAAATTACAAATGGAAGTATTAAGAAACTTAATTGTATAATCAAGCTGTGTAAACAGTGTATCTTATATATTTTTTTAAAAATTAATAACTTTGTCATTATTTTTATTAATCTAACGAGAATTACGTTACAAATAGGTGTCAACATAAAGCATTTGTTTTCTCTTTATTCTTTTAGTATCTCTTTTAAGAAAATAATTTTATTAATTAAATATTGCCCAAAAAAATTGAAATGGGAAATTTGATGCATATATGGATTGTAAAGTCATCTAAGGTAAAATGATGCTGGTAATCTATATTCCAAGATTAGAAGAGTGTTCACAAATTCCAGCATGATATACAAAAACAATTAGTGTTATAATAATTGAATTTATTGTAATTTTTTTTTTCATTTTTATATAGTTGTGAATGAAACAGAGCATTATAGTAGCTTTGAATGTATTTTAGTACAAAATAAATAAATATTTTACTTTAGTTTATTAAATCATTAAAACTAAGAATAAGTCTATAGTAGAAGAATTTAACATAACTCTTTCTATAAACAGTGAAAAGTTTTCAGGTAAAAGACGTTAGAGAATTTCCCTTGTAAACGTTTACTAAATTTATTTTACAAAACGCTCTCACATTTCCAAAATCAAGTCTAATTTTCACGAGGCTTGCCTTTCTTCCACAACATTAAGTGCCATCCATACCGGATATTTTTAGCAATCATCACGAACCCAAACCGGTTGGTACAAATTAAAGCAATTTCGGGACAGTTAGGTGAGTAATTTCCAATTCCCTTCCCTTTTGCACAGGCAAGAGCGGGGAGAACTATTAGAAAAACGCCTCGTTAGCGTAAACATCGGAAAAAAGAGCAAAAATTTCCCTCGCCAAAATATTATCACGGTGCATTGATTCTACAAAACACGAGCAAGCAAGTAAGCTCTGTTCCATCAATCCTCATAACGCTCGTTAACAGGAAAGGGCCTCTGCGATTCGTTACTTTTTACGGCTTCTGCCACAGCCAGCGCTTGTGCCTCTCTCTCTCTCACTCTCTCCAGAGGGGGGTTTTAATTCGAAATATCACTCACTCTCTTTTGCGGTAATATTCAACATATTAATAGTACTCGTAAACACAAATATGTATAGGTAGCAGGAAGGCTGTAATGTCAGTACATTTCTCTCTTACTACTCCTTCTACAATAATCCCCTTTTGCCCTTTTTCTTCTGCCTGGTTCGGGAATGGCCATAGTGAGGATCTCTCTTTTTCTCTCTCCCAGTCCGAGGAGGTAAATCCCGACTATGTCCTTCAACCCTAGAGGAAGATTTAGTCTTCTCCGACCCTACCCCCTTGACCCAGATTATCATCAACATCCCGCTTTCCCTTATTTCTTCCTCCCTGGTCCATTCAATGACCTCATCAATAACCTTTAAAATGATTTTTTGCCGCCTTGCTTTGCTGGAAGAACTATGTTATTGGATGAGGGTTGCCCATCGTGTTCTTGCAGTGTATATTGCCCCTTAAATTCGCGGGCCCCCCCCCTCGGCTTTTTGGGGGTGGCGTTTTTCCCTCCCCTTACTCCAATCCATACCCCTTCCTGTTTTTAGTCTAAAGGAGATGGCTTGTTTTGGTATTCTTTCTTTTCTTTTCTTTTTTATTTATTTTTCTTTTTTTCTTCCCTTTACTTCTTGCTGAATCTGTTTCTTTTAGGATATTGCATTTGTGGCTTGAAACCCGCGAGACGATTTTTTTTTTCCTTTGCGGAAGAAAAACAATTTTAAGTTGTTTCGTGTGACTAAAGAATTTTTTGTTGTTGTTGTGTGTTGTTATTTAAAGTTTTGTGTGTCGATGATTTTGTTTTGATTTTTGAAACGCCTTAAACTTGAAAATGGGTAATCTCTGTGGACTTCAGTTATAAGTCATTTTATTCTCAATCCTTCTGATTCCTCATTTGCTGAGAATAATAATTAGTTGCAATGTGTCTAATTTAAATTTTACTTAAAATCACTTAAGAGAAACAAAATTTTATTTATAATGAAGAGAAAACAATAATAATAAAATATTTGCAACATAATAGCTTTTTGAAAAATTATTTTAGTTGATTACATTGAGTATTCGTAACATTATCCACACAAAAAAAATCCTTTGAAAATGCTGAAAATAGATGAGTAATAATCAATTGCTGTGACAGATACAATAATTTGGAACATTCTTTAGAATATGAATTAAAGAATATATAACTTGCAATTGGATATTTTTCCTCCAATAATCAAAATTTTCATTGTTTTTCTAATTAAAAATTGCAAGTTATTCATTTTTTTTTTTTTACTTTTTGAAATAATATTCTAATTAATTATAAATCCTTATTAAAACTGAAATAATTTTTAGCTTTTCGGACTGTATGCGCAATAATTATTTTTTTTATCGTATTTAACTTATATTTCAAAAAACCTGAGGCAAACTAAGTTAATTTCTGTATATAATTCTAAAATATTATAAAAGAAAGAATTTATTTACTATTTTCTAAAATTAAAAGTAATTAAAAAACTTTCTTCCCAAAACTGAAGCTTATTTAATTTAAAAACTGGAACAGTACAAAAGATAAAAAAATTTTCTCGAAGATTCCGCAGTTTAAATGTTAATAATAGGCTGTTTTATTCTCTTTCAATTCATGTTTATAAAATTATTTTTCTGTATGAATCAATTAATCTGAATTGAATTAAATGCTAGTTATGCAATATTATTATACAGTCTTTTAGAATTAAATTATATTTTGAATAAATGTTGATTTTAAATTAATATTAAAACAAAATTATGTGGAAAAATAACTCATGGCTCATTTTTTTTTCTAATTTAGTAGTTTTATTAGATACCAACAAAAAATAAGGAATTTTTTTTTCTAGTTTTATGCAAACGATAATGATTTTTAAATAATTTAAATAAGAAATAAAGATTTTTTTTCTAGTTTTTTGCAAACGATAATGAATTTTAAATAATTGAAATAACAAATAAGGATTTTTTTCTAGTTTTATGCAAACGATAAGGAATTTTAAATAGTTGAAATAACAAATACGGGTTTTTTTTTTCTAGTTTTATGCTCTAACGAGTACTATTTTTAAATAATTTAAATTACAAATAAGGATTTTTTTCTAGCTTTTTGCAAACGATAATGATTTTTAAATAATTTAAATGAGATTCCCTTCTTTTAAGCATTTAAATTGATTCAAATAAAAATCTTCTTAACGAAGCAATTTCAACGAAATCTGAGAATCTAAAGTTTTAAGAATTTTCAAAAGGGAATCTGATAAAACATATCTCAGAGGAATTGAGAAACCGTTAGGTAAACGAAGGACTTGAGAATTCTTAAGCAATGCACTCTCCATAAATCAATTTTTGCATGCCCCTTATCACTAAAATCGATAACCAATTAAAAATATAAAATCAACAAACTCTCGTTCTCAAGCAAAGCTTTTAACATTCTGTAGTCTGTTTACATTATCTGCAGTAAACATGATGTTGTATTTTTCGATATGAATGTCAAAATAAATATGTCTTATCAAATTTACGCTCTTGTTGTTTGGTGGAAAAATAAGTATCGGCGAAAAGAAAATGCTGGGGGAGCAGTTAATCCGTTATCGCTTATTATAGTTATAAACAAACAGCTTGTGTTTTTAAAGTGCGTTTAAAGTTCCTCTTTCTCTCTGTCTCTCTCTCGGTTCAAAGAACTAACATTACTTGAGGTGCTGAAAAGTATTTGTTACAAAGTTTTCAATGCTTTTCTGTCAATATTTCGCAATTATGTAGCCGATTCATGGTCGCGAACTCGTGACTCCGGTCACCAGTTCAAGTCCAAGCACCACTGAAGACCCGTCGTGTAGAATGGCTAAATCTGTCGAGGCTCAAAGTCCTCCCTTTGAAGTGATATGGAAGTTTGGTAAGAGGGTGCCATCTCAGGTACCATCCACATCACTTGATTGTAGCTCACAATTATGAGGTTTGTTGTTGATCCCCTCCCCCCGTGTTACTTCAGAGCGCAGCGTAAATTAAAATCAAATCGCATCATCACAGTCGAAGTATTATCAAATCTTAATCTGTTATGAAATTACTTAAGTAAATGTTTGTTTCATTTAAAAAAATATACCAAAAACTTATTCAAATTTTTTTTAAAAAAAATTCAAAAATGCCATCTATATTCTTTTTTCCCGGGAGTTTTTCTTCTTATTATTATTATTATTTAATTCATTTTCCTCTCGGTGTAGAATTTTTTTATATCCTCAACAAACATGTTTTGAAACGTATTTACATGATTTTTACAGAAAGAATGATAAAGATCGTTCACTAACTATCTACTACTATAACAAAATAAAGAGAGTTATTGGCCAGATTACTTTTTAATGGTCAAATAAAGGAGGGGAGTAACATTTAGAAAGTTCGTCTAACGATCATTGCCTTTTGACCTTTATCAGTATTATTAGTGTTTAAAAAATTGGGAAAAAATATTGCTGCGAAAATCCAATTTAAAAATCAATCGTCTCATAGTTTTAAGACTAGAATTAAATACGATCGCGAAAATTATCTGTCATTCATTGTCTTAATTTATGTCTTTTAAATATATGAGTCCGGATATGAAGTAAAATTTGATCATTGAACTTCTATAAGGATAAAAAGTTTATATGAAATAGCAACAATTAAAAAAGTATATTTCAAAATTTTTAATTTTCGAGTGGAGAATATTTTATATTTTTTGTGAATTTCTCTATTTTACTTCAAGTTAACTTTTGAAAGAATGTACAAAGCCCTTCCACTGTTAAAAATTTTAACAGTTTCAAAAATTTATATTTTATAATGAATTTTTCATGACAATACTTCAGAGTAAAACTAAATCTCCATATCATGAAGAAAATAGTACGAGGGCCTTTCAGAAATAGCCGTTCTTCTGTGGGCATCTGGACTGTGAAAACAGTCCTCGATCTCATATCTGTTGGTCTTCGATGTGGGAGACGAGGAAAGTGGATTTTTTTCAGTCTGCTAAGAGGCATGACGGTGATTGGCTGATACGAGGAAATCCGGGAGGCGTGCCTAAAAGTTTCTTTATGGTGGAGAGCCTTACAGAAAGTAAAGAACGACTGCGCACTACGCTCAGGGCCAACCTTCTACTAACAAGAGAGCATGCGTGCCAATTATCTGCTTCCCTCGCTTCAATTTGAGACGTTTTGTTGCTGAACGGTCATGCCTCTTTGTTCTGTAACCACTATAATTGCTTGTTCTCATCGTAATTCCCGCCAAATGTGAAGTGCTTTGCGTGTTTCTGAATGCACAAAGTGTTCTTCCAATCGAAACTCCTTAGACTAAACAAGATATGGGAAAGTTGTCTTCCAAGGTGTTCTGATTCATAACAATGTGGGATCTCATGCATCAGTATGAACGCAACAAGGATTTCACCATTTTAAGTGGGATTTTTTGGATAACTTCCTTACAGCCCTGACTTGGTACCAAGTGATTTTCACTTATTTTCAAAATGATAATGATATTTGAGTAGAAAACATTTCGTAAAAGAGAAGATCTCAAACACAAGAAGTGATATCCTGGCTCAAATCTTTGGCGGCTGAAAAGTATAACATCGGGACTGAAAAATTGGTAGCACGTCACAACAAGTGTCTCGATAACTGTAGTGACAACATTGAAAATGGAATGAAGGACTGAGGCTTTGTAAAAAAAAGTTTTTATATTGTTATGTTTCATTTTGCTGTGCCAAAACTTTCTTTACTTTTTGGTCGACCTTCGTATGTTATTAGCCACATTATTTCTTATTAAAAATGCACTTTTTAATAAGTTTCTACTGAAAAAACGTTACTTATTCCACGAACTTGTTCATTGTTTTATTGATATCAATTCGATCAATTTTAATATTTTATAGTTTCCACTGATTACGTCAACTTGAAGCCAAATAGCAAAATTCTCATATTCCTTTGTTTGTGACTTCGCATGTAAATGGTTTTTTTTTTTTTTTTTTTTTTTGACGATTTCGAAATTTGTTTAAATGTTTATGTAACTATTTTCATACTTACTATTTCCACATTGCTAGGTCAAATATTAAAGTACTTAATTTTTGGCATAAACTTTGATATTCTCACAAATAATGTTTCTTAAAGTACGTCATATAAGATTCAAATACTCTCTGGAACTCGTTTTGATTTGCTAATATCCGTTGTGCAAATTACCACATTGTTATTAATAATCATAATCAAATTAATATCAAAACAATGCCAGAATTAGAATGGATTCCACATATTAAGGCTAAAGCAACTCTGCATATTTAATGCAAAAAAAATGAATATTAACTCTTCTTTTTACGATCCCAAACAGTACCACGCGTTGTGCATAATACCTGCCAGGCAATAAATTATTTTCTCGCATTACGTTCGATACAGTAAGCAGAATAATTCAATGATCATATTTTCATTCTGTACTAGGAGCAGCCGTAAACTGAGAATTCCATTAGGCTTGTGGGTCATCGTCTGCTAACTAACTATTTTATCTCCTCCCCAGATCGTAAAATTGCTGCTCTTATTACACAGCTGCTTTTATGGTTTGGCAAGATTTGTCAATGTTCTCGCGCGTGGACGAGAGAGAAAGATTATTTTTAACATTTTAATCATTCTTTTCATACTTTTTTTTTTAACTGACTTAATATCTCGGTTAATTATGTGAATCTCTAACTTCATGTTCAACTTTTTTTTCATTTATGACGAGTTTTAATCCTGGAATGTTAACAGTTTCCAGTATGGTGTACTCTCTTTCAGTTTGATGGTATAAATGAGGATTATAAAATGTACTCGGGTGAATAGATTTAAGTTAAATATATGTGTTTCAGCGGGTAAAAACCAGTTTTTACTGTACCATTAACACCAGTAAAACAGTACAGGGGGGAATTAAAAATTGATAAAAGTAGTTCTTACTTTCCTAGATAAAAACTATCTTTTAAAATTCATATTATAGTTAATCTTGTCAAATAAATTGAAATACATCTATAAAATATTAAAGGTAGTTAGTGGTGACAGTTGTAAAACTTTCTCAAGTAGTGAACTAGTTTTGATTAAGACAAATGAATTTTATTAAAGGGAAACTATACGATTAATTAGAAGAAAACTGATAAAAAACCAAATAACATTCCATTTATATATTTTTTCATTATCACTGAAACCTTTTGGTTAAAAAAACAAACCCTGAATTATGATAAATTATATATTTGTTAATATATATTTACATCCCGATGATAAATAAAAAAATTTTAGCTGATTTATCTCAGAACAAAAAATAAAATCACTTTTTTTCTTCATTTAAAATGCTAAGGTTTTTTCTAATGAGCCAAATATTTTGATATTTTTTCTAATGCCTGCTGCTAATACATATAATGAAAGATGATATGCATTTTTGAATCAAAACAGCGCTTAATTTTTTCAAAAAAGAGTTGAATTTAGAATTTATACATTTTTCAAAGAATTTTCGAAAAGCCTTCATATAAGAAAAGTATTTTACGAATGTCAATCATGTTATCACAAAACTCATACCAACTTTTTTATGCATAGTTTGACGTACTTATAAATCAAATTTCATGGGTGTTCTTTAATTATTGTTGGAGGAGTAACATTTTAAAATCACATCATGAATATTTTAATTTTTCGTTAAGAAATTAAATGTTTTTTTATGTTAGTTTAAGCACAATACCTGTTTTACATGTTAAATATATATAAAATGTAAGCAAAAGTCACCTTAAAATGATGAATTTGTCTTTAAAATTTAAAGGTTGAAAACTATAAAGATTTTATTTTTTACTCATTCAATTTTGAAAAAAAAATAAAGTTATTTTTAAGTTTTTAACCTGAGTTATTCCTTGAAAAATAAAATGTGCTATGATGAGCTGTATAGTTGAAATAAATTTCAAAAATTTTCTTAAATAAAATTATTGTAAACAATTGTAATTATACGGCATATCATAACTATACAGCTCACTTTTATTGTATGGAACATAAACTCACTCACATTAAAAATTGAGTATTTTAGGCATCACCTTAACTTTATACATAATATAAATTTTTAAAATATCGAAATAAAGCAACTCAGATTATGTGACACTACAATTGTCGGAGTGTCTCATTTTATCTTATTGTGTGTGTGTCCTTTAAAAATATGAGGTATTTCCCCACCCCCTTCTTAATTTAGCTTCTTTCTTCTCTAGGTTTTCTAAAAGAGAAACAGCATTTAAACTTTTTATATCGCTATGAATTCAGTTAAAAATGTGAACTATGATTAATATTTTTGAAAAGTTTTTTTTTAAAAAAACATGATATTAAAAATCATTTGATTTAAATATATTAGTGATATCCTAAAAACAGTAAGTATTGAATTTGATTACTTGAAATGAATATTATTATTAAACACAGGATTAAAATTTAGAATGCAGGCACATAAGAATAGAAGGAAAGCAAATAAAAATATTTGTTTCTATAGAAGCGAAAATGATCCTTTAAAATTATGTATAAATTTTTCCAAAAGCATTTTCTCTGAATTAAGAAAAAATTTACTTCATA
The DNA here is from genome assembly GCA_019973955.1 of Trichonephila inaurata madagascariensis. Lineage (NCBI taxonomy): Eukaryota > Metazoa > Arthropoda > Arachnida > Araneae > Nephilidae > Trichonephila > Trichonephila inaurata. Next base: position 129,361 of record BMAV01019485.1, read on the forward strand.
CAGGGTGGGGCCTGAAAACTTCCTTTTTTTGAAAATGCAATAAAGCCTGTTTCATTTGTCTTTATTGTTATTTTCCGCCTACCTCACAACATTGGAAATTTGAATTTACACAATTTTAAACACAATGTCTGTTAAATGTCGCCCTCCGTTATCGATACACTGATGCAGTCGATTTTGAAAACTTTGAGTCACCTTTTCAAGCACATATATTGTCAATTTCGGCTCGGATACTGTTCCGTAGGTCTTCTATGGTTTTGGAACGATCTTTGTAAACCAGGGACTTGAGATAAGCCCATAGAGAAAGTAATAAAGAGGGGATAAATCAGGTGAACACGCAGGCCAATTTACGTCTCCTCGCAAGGAGATCGGTCATTCGGGGAAGGCTCCTATTAAAATACACATGGAAACCCTGGAGGTGTGGGCTGTAACCCCCATCTTGTTGTAATTGTGCGTTTTCAAAATATCTTTCTTGGAGAGCGAGTAAAAAGAATTATTGGATCATTGTCACATACCGGTCTGAATTGACACACGAACTCGTTCTACATTTTCAGGTGTTCTAACGGTCTTCGAATATCTTTTCCTTTCTTTGGAGACATTTCTTTTTGCTTAGAAGGCATCCATTCACATTAAAACACATTTTTGATCAGGAACACGACCTCGTGGATGAACATCGAAGTGATAAAGATTGGCACGTTGCACTGCAATCACCGACCGTTAGAGAAATACACCTCCACAACAAAAGCGCTCTGCTACTTCGACAACAGAATGTTTGCAACTGATAAGGCTGGAAACACAAATATCCCACTCCACCCCTTCCACCGAAACCTTCCCTCACGCCCCTCCCCTACGAACATCCCTGCAAAATGTTCAAAAAAGGAAGTTCCCGCACCCCAACTTGTATAAATTTAACGATATAACTGTTATAATTAATTGGATAAAATTATTAACAGTTAAATTAATTGTAACAGTTAATTATAACTTACAATTAATTGGATAAGAAATACATTGGATGGGATACATAAATAATTTCACTCTATTTAAAATTAGATATAATTATCATTATAAGATTCTCGAAACTCAAATTTTCATTCTTTGCTTTTGTTTCTTGAACTATAATTAAATTCCTAATCCTTTTGATATCATATTTCATTTCTTATTTATGTCAAAGTACTTTTTACTTCCTTTCTCAAGGTATGAAAATGACACTTTTAATTAAAATTGGTATTAGAATAATAATTCCTTTGACAGAATAAACGAAGTATTCGTTTTTTTTTTAACAAAACCGAAATATCTCGTCTTATTTTATTGTCTTTCTTAATTACGTAATAAGACTGTAGTATCGTATTACATTTAAAATAAATTTTATAGTGGAGAAAATATAACAGTATTCTGAAATTCTTTGTTGTTGTTTTAGAAATAGATTGTGAAATGAATAAATACTGATTTCATATATTTTTTTATTTACATAACACTCCAAATGGGCGTATATTTTTTGTTTTTTGAATTATATACTCGTAACTGTATTCATATCGTATTAAATTAAATCAAAGTTGAAAAGAACTCATATCATAGATTTCAAGTTACTCTTGCAAGCAAAAAATTGAAAACAAGCTTACAAAGGACTATTGTTAATGTATTGTATTGAAAATGTGGATCAATATAACTCGACAACGTCCTTATCAAAGACATTCTTCAATATTATGAAGTAATATTTTGTTTTTGCCTGAAATTTAAATGATCAAAATTGTAATATTACATATAAAATCAAAATGTAGAGTACCTTTCAAAACAAAACAAAAATTACTCTGTTAATAATGAAACAATTATTATAGTTATTATTCAGTATTTATTTTCATAACAGAATACATACTTTAAGGATAAAGAAAATATACTTTTCAAATTACACAAACAAGGACAGAACTCTTTTACAGAAGATGAAATAATAGCTAATTAAACTGAATTTTTGCATTCAGTATGGAATATAATGAACATTACGTAATAAAAGGAATTAGAAAATCTCAAAAACTATTGGCACCTATTTATTTTAGTACACTATTAGTAATAAATTGCAAACAACATACTAAAAAACTACACAAAAAATAAAATGTATTTAAAATAATGAAAATGTATTGAAGAACAAGACATAGCACGATGTAAAATCTGTTAACCTAATTTTGCAATGTAGGTTTCCTAATCATCTGATTATAATTCGAAATGGGAAATTTGTCTCCAGTAATTCTATGTGTTTATCGAATGAGCATTAAAGAAATAAGAATACAAACGATTAGTGAATATTTTATTCAACTATTTTATTAGAATATCTTTGTTTTTTTCACTGAGTAGACAATGGCCATGTTTCATGTAAAAGGAAAATTTCTCTTTTTTTTTTTTATATTCATCAAAATTTATTCTGTGTTAAGCAATTCTTACTTCTGATTTGGTTCATATAAGATGAGTTTTATTTTAATTACTGAGCTAAATTCCTGACAGTCCTGTGGTAAATACAACTACGTGTTCTCCATTGAATTCAAGACTAATGTTAGACTTGTACTTGCTGCTCTACTGGTAAAATTTAGATAAATTACAAATTTGATAATTGGGTAAAGATGTTCAAGACTTAAAATTTTCAAAGTTAAAAAAAAAGTTTTTATTATATGTGTACTGATACATTTTTATAAATCAAGTGCATTTTATTTACCTATGTGCGTTGTTATTGTTGACAAATAGGAATTTTTTTAGAGTTTATGTGGAAAACAAAAGGTGGCAACAGCAAAGCGCTTGAACTGATTGGCTGGAAACACATGATTCCTTTACCACGTGATTATGATGTAACATGAATTTAATGAACTTATTGGCTGAAAATACGTAATTGCTTTTATCATGACTATGACGTCACATAAATTTAATGAACAAATTGGCTGGAAACACGTGATGGCAGTTATCATGTGACTATGGTGTCACATAAATTTAATGAACTGATTGGGTGAAAACACGTTATTGCAGTTACCATGTAATTAAACGACGTCACATGAATTTAGCCAATTAATTAACCAATGTATTTCTTTATTCAACGATAAATTAGTGTAAAAATTCCGTTTACTTCTGTGGCGGTGGTATCTGTATGAACCAGTAACATCCTCCATACTACGATGATCATTTTGGTATGGTGGCTGATGTTCTCGGTTTACGGAACCAAAAGCCCCGGGTTCTAACCTTCATTTCTATAAACTAGAATTTATTCGAGTAGCTATTCATTAGCCTTTTGCTTAATTCAGGAAAACATTTATTGCTTTTTATAGAACTAAAATGTACGATTTGGTAATGTAAACATTTTTAAAAAACTGAAAATATATATTTTTAAACCCTAATTTTAAACAAACGGTGGAAATCTTTCTTCCAACACTAAAAGTTAAAATAAATATTAGCTCCCTATATCCTCTCTGCACACATTTTATGAAAATGATATTGTGTTATATTTGACGCAGAGAGGAAAAATTAAATATTTTCTTTTCTAATACTTATTTTCTATTTTCTACTTCGAAGAACAAACTTGTAAATCAACTATTTTCTCTTCGAAGAAGAAAGTTTGTTTATTAACAAATAACAGCTTTTGTGTGTCCCCTTTTTCTTTGCACTGGCTCGTCGGTGAGTTTTATTGTGTGAACTGTAACATTCACTTTTGTTTGACTTTCTTTTAATTTTAAAATTTTTGGAAACTCTGTGACCCGTGTCTTAAACAAAATAAACTGTTAATCTATTTATATGTAGAAGTTTTCCGACGTGATAAAGTTGAAAACAAATCTCAAAAGTTTGTTTACTCGAGTATTGGCTTACAGAAAAAAAGAAAAATAATATTCGTCTGTGGTGGAAATATTTTTGTTTTTGTTCTATGTAAACACAGATTTGAGTATTGGACTTGTGACATCACTTTGTGTTTTATAGATATTTAAGACTCATGAAAAATGAATTCACGCTTAGTATATAATGTTCCTTAAAATTAGAAGAATAAAGAAGAAGCGTTGGATATTAAATAAATATATACGAATTAAATGGAATTGTGTTGAATTATCTAAATATATCTGCTAAAAGCAACATATAAATCAATACTTAAAAGTTTCCACTTAACTTTTGAATTTATTCGATAAAGAAGAATTTCTATATCAGTAATTCTTGTTTGTTAATCATTTAACAAATAGTAAGTATTGAAAGAAAATCTTAAAAAAATATGTACTGGAGGAAAAATCTATTCAAAGCAATATCGGATATCATTTACTGCATACGGTTATTAAAAAAATGTTGTATGAAAATGTTAAGAAAGCTTATTTGTATCTTTGGAAAAACTACCAATGCATATATTTTATTACATCTTTCCCCAGCTATTAAGTTATTATCGCTGAAAATAATTACAAAATAATAGAAAGCAATATTTTTTAAGGATCCTATACTGTATCTATAACTAATAGCTCCAGTGTTTGTTATAAATATCTGAAAAAGAACTGTTATGTGTATATGTACCTGATAAATGCACTAAAATAAAATCAATTCGTTCATTAATTCATTCATATTTGATGGGGGGTTTTTTAAGGGGTCATAAGAATTGGAAATTTTTCAAATTTTTGAAAAAAAATATATGTTACAGCCTCGATATTTCTGAGCATTTTGGTACCAAAATTGTGTTGATACTATGAAAACTTCCGAAGTTATTGAAAAGTAAGTAGTGAAACTTAAACGACAACCCTATCTCTTTCTTATCTTTAACTTCATTTTTCGCAAAACATAAAATTTTAGCTTCCGCGCAGGAGTTCTCAGAAACTATTTATGGTATCACAATTTAAAATTTTATACACGTGTTCAAAATAAGGCTCTTCATAACTTACACATCAATTTTCAAAAAAAAAATTAATAAAATCTTTTTTATTTGAATTTTAATTAATTTTTTTTCTTAAAATTTTAAAATTTTCGTTATAATTGTCTTTAAAAAAAAATTTTTTTTCCTCTAAATTTCTTAAAAGTGAGTCTAACTTTAAAAGTGAACATTTTTATACCAAGTAAAATTAATTTTGTAAATTTTAATCAGTTTTGTACTTTAGAATCCTGCGCGGTGTAAAATACCAATTTTCATATTTTTGAAAAATTGTCTAATTTTCATTTTTTTATAACTTTTTTAATTTCTTCACAAATTCTCTGAAAATTTGAGAAATAATGTATATATATATATATATGATTTGATTATCTTGTGGTAAAAATTTCAAATTATTGTTTCCTTTTTATTACTAAGTTACATTGGTTTGAAGAAGGATGTCCTTTTCGAGTGCACGGATATCTGTTAAGAGTTCTGAGAGCTCTTAATATCTTCAAAATTTTGATATTTTAAAAAATATGGATAACTAACTATGAGAAGAATAAAAAGAACAAAAATGTTACAATAGATATTAAGGAAATAAATATTTGAATTAATTAGAACTATTAAGAGATTAAGAGAAATTCATGAAGAGAAATTATTCTTAGTATAACGATATGCTCTATGCAAATCTTGTTTGGATATTTTTCATTTTACTTGTGCACTTACTTAAAAGTAATTGCATTACTTTTGCGTAACGCAAAGTTAAATATCTGATTTAACAAGAGTCAAAAATAAAATTCAGATGATTGAGTAGTTGTAACATGTAGCAATTTGTACATTGCAGTTATGTATAATAACATTGGATACATTAGAAATACTTAACATCAAAAATCAATGTTTAATAAACATGTGTTTTTAATACTAATAAATTAAATGCAATCAATACAATTAGATTGCTTCATATTAATCAAAAATGTATTGTCAAGAAAACATACGAGTACATAAAAAATAAAGAAATACTTTGTATTTATAAATTGATACTGTATATAAAGTTAACCGAGCTTCAAAAGGAATTTGTTTGAAGTATGAATTAGTGACATAATTTCAACGCGAGACAATTCATCTCTCTTCAATATAAAAACTGAAATTTTTTTACTGCGCCGTTCTTTCCTGTTAGTTGCTTTTCATATTATTTTCAGACTTCTTTTGACTTTTAGTTCATTACCAAAATGAATTTTAGTAATTAGATTCTATGTTTGAGAAAAGTAATATGTATGTTATCTGTATATGACGTTCTTGTTAAACGATGACATTTTGACTGATTCTGGAAACCGATTGTATTAATAAATCGTTTTTGGAATACTGAGCCAAATTCAGAAGAATATACAGAAAAATCTCATTATCATTCGTCATAATATGCTTTGGGGTAGTGCAGAATCATGTCAGACCATTGATCCAAGATATTTCATGGTATTCTGTAAATGTTTTGTTCTCTGTAATGAATTATCTTACCAATTATAAATAATAGCTCAGTCGGATACAAAAGCTGTAAAAATCCATTTATTCAATAATGCTTTTGTAAAAATTGGATATTTCGGTATCACAATATGTATAAAACATTTCACCGTAGTTTAGACCAGCATATAATATAATAACGTACCAAGAATTCTGATTGAAGGTTGTCCAGATTTCTACTCGTAGATTTGAAAACAATACTGGAAAAAATACTTTTTTTAAAAAAAAATGCTGGGTGTGTGCTCGTGGAGACTACTAAAACTTCTTTCTCATCGTATTCAACAGAAGTTTGGTACGTACGCATAATACCGTCGTCCTCAACATAATCAAATCAAAAGACGTCGCCAAATTACACGATATAAGCCAATAATGGAAACCGTCCCTGCGCATGTTCGAACACATTTATAATAACAGTGGTAGCATTTTGGCGACACTTTTTTGAATTGGCGATGTCTTTACGTTTGGCGATGTTGATCGATGTTATAATACGTAAGTACCGAAATTTTAAATAACATTAGATATCGCTTCAACTGCCAAACTTAAACCTCTATACGAATTCGTTGGTGCAAATCATCATGTATTTACGTATTACCCTGTCGACCAATAAATTAGAGAATATTTTGAAGAATTTGCACCAAAGCTTATTTCCATAAATAACTAAATTTAAATTATATTCCCTTACTTAAACTCTATTATTTTCACAAAAAAAAAAGGTACTTACAGTGCCAACGTTGAAGTTAACTGGCCAAGTTGACAACCCCGATTTAGATCGTACGCGCTGAATTGGCAACCATGTGCATCGTTTCATATAATGTCGCCAATATAGTTACGATAATACTTAAGTACCCCCCCCCCCCAAAAAAAAAAATAAACAGTACAACTTTAACGGAAAGCTATATCTAATAACTACGTAATTCAACCGGGGAGGTTTGTTAGTTTTTAGGTAAATATATTGTGTTCATTATCACTATCTTTCTTTGATGAAAGGATCCCGTAACTTTGGAAATACTCCATTACGCGCGTTCTGTATATCTTATAAAAGTAGGTCCTAAATCTCAACGATATTTTGCTGAAAATACGAGATGAAAAATATATATGGACAAGGTTATTGTGTTCAAGTAGCAGAAATTTTGGAGACTAATATAATTATACTTTCCACCATTTCGTCAAATGAAAAAATATCGTCAAATACTACGATATGCAGCTAATAGGGGGAAACTGTTAGCTTATAACGTTTATTTCTATTACGGGCATGAAGTGGAATTTTTAGTGGATTCGGAATAGAGTTTAAAAGATATCTCAAATTAAAAAAAAAAACAATATTGAAGATTTTATTAATATATATTTCTGGCACTCATATAAACTTAAGAATATACTATATTCTTACTAATATTGTATATTCTTTGAAAATCATAAATTACCCTTTCCGAAGTAACATAAACTCATTGAGAAGTATTAGTAAATTTATTTCTTCAAAAATGGAATTTTTTGGAAAAATACCTTTTGTAGAAAACTTTTACTTTTAGCTTTATACTTAAGGTACATACAGCTATATACAGGCAAAATATTATTATAATAGAAGCATTTTTCACAAAAGGAGAACATTTCGAAAACAAATTATTCTAAGTTAATTTTTTGCCAAAATATTGTATTTAAACATATATATATATTTTTTTTTTTGTCAAAATGTCCTTAAAACAGTTTTATACATGTATTCTAATCTAAGTGACACTAAATATCATGAAAATTATCCATTTATTCGCGTTTGCAAAATTACGGTTCCGAATGTATTCGGATACCTTAACCGTTATTTATGTGTATTATATTACCTATATTAAGTAATTACAATTGGTTTTTCTTATAATTTTAGCATGTTAAATCTTTATCAGAAAGCTTGGATTTCTAATACTTTAACAAAATCATGAAGATTTTTTTGTTTAGTCAAAACTTCAATTTTAAGTATAAATACTGTGAGAAATTTCTAAAATAGGCTTGAAAATACATATTCTAATGGCAAATACTGAACCTGTGTATCAGTATTTATCGAGAAATCACATTTGTATAAAATAGTTAATAATAAAATAATAACAACACTGTAAATAAAGTATCCACTACACCAGTGGATACTGTTACATGTTAGATAATATACAGTTTTTTTTTATTGTATCATTCAAAATATTGTTGTTGTTGTTTTCATTTTAAATTAATTTTTTCTCCCAAAGACTACGTAACCTAGAAATGACCTCAATTTCTGTATGATAAAACAAAAACTCAGTCTCAAAATAGAAACCTCGACTAAAAACGAATCAAGTTCACGACTCAAAATACAACTGTATTGTTATGAATTTTTTGAAAATCATTGATGATGCAGATGGTAAGCCAATGGTGTGATATGTTTAAATTCTAACAAAAAGGCTTCCATACAAAAATTAAATTCGAATAAATATTGTTTATTTTCTTTCTTTTTTTTTAAAGATTTTCTTCTATTTTAAGGAATCTGGGGGAGATTCCTTTTCGTACAGTTCCCCGTGTTAGTTCATAAATTTTACGGTCGATTAATTGCACATTTAATGGATCAATAGTTTTATTTGGCGGCGTAAAAACTTCAAATCCTGAACAGAATTTGATTTATGCGAATAAAATGAGAAATCGTTTGCCGCAAACCATTAAAGCTTCTAAAAAAAATAGAATAAAAAAATGGATATGAGGTACAATCGCTTTTATTATTCAAACTCATGTCAATTCTCTGTTGCCAAAGGAATTGCTTAAATAATTTTTACGTCACTTAATATTTTTAAAAAAATAAATTCTTGTTCTACCATTTTGAAGGGATGTATTTTTTTCCCGAAAAAAAAAAACGATATGCTTAATTATAGATATTAAACATTTTTATTTTTTATTGTTTTATCTTAAACTCAGTATATTTATCCTCTAAAATCTTTTTCAAGTATTTTTTTTATATCTATATATATTTAACTGCACACCTTATTTGAAGATTTATTTCCAATACTATATTCTTTTTTTGGGGGGGAATGATACATTTTATCTTTAACATTATTTCTATTTTAAAATGTATGCTATACGTAATCGTAGATAATATGAAATTTCGTATTTAGAATAAAATAACTGTCATTCTATATTTTATTTCTATCTGTAATTTATAAATCATATTTGGTGCACAAAATTTCCTATTCGGTAAAAACAACGTACATTTTTTTATTTTCTTCAATAAAATTGATATTATTTAAAGAAAATAGATAATAAAAGTAAGAACAGAAAATAGACCATGAGAATGTAATGTTAATTAATAATAATATAATAAAATCATTTCTTTTATTTTATTCCAGCAGGATTTAAGATTTTTTTCAGTGTATCGAGCTTATGTCTTGTTTTGTCCATGTTCTTTCTAATATTTTAGCAATATGCCCAAAGCAATATTTATTTCGATTTTTTTTTAATGGAATCATGATATTAAAATTATATTTATTTTTACTTGACCAAAATTAAAGTGATAAAGGTGTAGAAATTTTTAGATTTTAATTAGGAAATTAAAATATATTTCGTATTCTGTTTTTACCAACGTCTAGAACAGTGATTACCAAATCATCGATTTCAAGCTAATAAAAGCTCTCGGGGACATTTTAATCACGTTAACGCAACTGTTGGTCTTTAAAAGAGTTTGTGTCTTGGAGCATTCGGATTTTCAAAATGAAAATGTTGCAATGGAGTTGATAATGATTTTCAAAATGATTTACCCGTAAAATCGCTTTCTTTACGCTCTGTTCCAGAGAAAAACAACCAATTTTGCTCCATGTTTTGTTTCAACGTGAAAGGCGTGGCCGCGGTAGCCTATTGGTCAAAGTAACGGATTCCTTGCCAGCGTGTCATGAGTTCGAGCCTTGTGCCGCTGAAGATCCGCCGTGTAGGGAAACGATGCACGTTAAATCTCTCGAGAGCTCAAACGTCCTCCCGTTGGTGTGGTAGTTAGGAGAAGGGGGTGTCAGCTCAGGTGTCGTCCTCGTCACTTGACCATGGTTCAAAATTACGAGGTCCGTCGCCAAAAGCCCTCGTGTAGCTGAACAGTACGACGTTAATATTCATTTATTCAAAGTGAAGGGCAATGTTCAGCTCTGCATATCTATGTGAGATTTCTGATTCCAGTGTGAAACACTGATAAACACTTGAACAACTGTATTCGAATAGCAGCCACTGTTTATTCTACCAAAATTAGAAAACTTGTTGATGACAAAAAGAAAATGGTTTCATCCTTCTCATTAAAAGTAATAAGTCTAATAAATAAATCTGTTGTTACATTTGCTGTGTATTACTAAATGCACGCATCAGTTTCTTTCTATGTACTATTCAATTCCAGTTTCTTTTTGTTACATACAGATTAGTTAAAATTGATTTCATATTTACTAGAAATGTAAATTTCTAGGCAATAAGCAAACGTAAGATTTTTTTAAAAAGTTGGTAGTTCTTTTGGTATGTAGCTAGCTCACAGTAGGATTTAAAGACGTTACGGTAACTCAGAAGCTACATAAGTTTTGCGACAATTGGTATAGAGTCGGGATGGGCATTAAGTCGATCGCGATCTATCAATGGATAGCCAAGGCATTTTGAGGTGACCGCCTGAATATTAGCAGTTAGTTATTTATAAGAATATATTCAAGATTGTGTGGCTGGCAGCAGCATGCAGACTAAGTCTTCTACTGATTGTAATTACGAGAACTAACTTAAGAAGGAAATGTTTTTAATGTATATTTCGAATTGTTTTCTAACTAATGCATCATTGTGTATTATTATATTTGTGGCTATTATTATTATGCTTGTGTGTGCACCTGCGTTTTGCTTCAAACTAGGTTTTAAAAGTGTGAGTTTTTTATTGTAGTTATGTAGGTAAGTACACATCCCGTATTCATTATTTCCCTTTTTCTTACCTCACCACATCTACGCCACTGGGTGGACCACAACACCTTGAAAAAATTAGAAGTAACCCGTACCCTGGAAAAGTCTGCCCACCCCTGGTCTAGAGCAATTACGAATGTTGCAGAAAAACGGAATGTGAATTTCGGAACATCACTTCCGTCTACTGTTCAAAGAAATTTATAGAAATAATTTTTTATTAATAACTATTTGCAGTGAATACTTATTAATTAGGAAACAGGTATGTAGCTGGGATTTTAGGAGAGTTTTGAGTACATATGACGGTTGGAGTTTCATCTAAAAATTCCGTACTTAAAATTCCAACTTCGTTAAATAAGCATCAATTTACTATAAATTATTAGACATGCTAAACTTTATAAAATGGTTATATTTCATTTGACATTTTACATAAAAGTATGTAAATGTAATTCTCTCCAATTTAAATTATAATTTGCGTTAGAAAAATAAAATCTTTAATAAACTAAGTTCTGCGTAATTTTGTCAATGATTTATTGTTAATGGAAAATTATTGTAGATCCTCATTTATATTTGTTGCTGCTTGTATCTATTCTTGAATAATATTTAAACACATTTTGAACTATTTCAAATTTTAAAATTAAATGAAAGTGTTAAAAATAGTTTAATTCTTTTTGCATATTAAATTTATTTGTCTGTCAGTTTCACAGATGGAGAAAGCTGCATTGAATTTACATTTACGTTGCTTTTAATTAAACTACTTTTAAAAATTTCACGTTCCCACGCAAATTTAAACTGCACGTCTATGTAAAATAGCTATTTTGTCTGTTCTGAGTGCTTTTGTTGCGGGTCAATATCTTTAATTAATTGCGATGGAGCATTTAGATTTCTCGAATTTATCGTTTGTTTTCAAATCTACATTTATCTTACTGTAGCTCTTATTGATGCGTTTTGAAAGATATAAAATGGATGCCTGGTAGGATGAAAATGTCAAAGTTATGACTCCGTTGAGTCTGAATATTGTAACATCGAATGTTAAACATATCTAAGCAAAGACAAAGAAAAATATTTCAGCCTACAGCTGAAAAATAATATTTTTCACAATAAATTCGTTCTGGGGGCTTAAGCAAAAACAGCATCCATTCAATCACTCTTATCTATATAGTTAGTATATTACTTCCAAAATAGCGAAAAATAAATTCGCCATCTTGACAAACACACATTGGAGCTCATATCTTTGCATTGGCTGTTAGCCAATGACGTATCTCGCACAAGGAAGAAAAGTAAATTTGCGAAATTGAAAAGGGGGGTGACGTACGATTTGCTAGTGCCTTTTATTTTTTCGTTTGCACCGAAAGAATTATGACGTAACGAAATCGAACGGATTCAAAATGTATTATCAGATTGACTTAAAGCTGCAATAGACATTACTCCTTTTTTTTTTTCTTCTTCTTTTTTTCTTGTGCCATCTTTTCTTTGCCGAGTCTTCTTATATTTGTTTGTCGCTGTTGGAAAATCAAACCTTCTGCAACGACGCATCCCATGTCATATCAATTCTTCCAATGTCAACGGAAAAAACAAAGTTTTCTTGACATAGACATTGATTGGCGCTATTGCCGCAAGATGTCGCTCAACGTTTCCTTGCTGGCTCTTATATATATATATATATTTTATTCGGGTGCTATTTCGCAAACGGAAAGGAAATACGATAAAACGTCTTACATATACGCGATTCGTACGAATAAAATCTCTTTTAGAAGTTTATTTAATTTATAATTATATTTTAGGTTTATATCGCGATATCTGATTATATTTTATGAGCTGTAGAAAGATTAATTAATTCAAAAGTAAACAAATAAAGAGCTTAATTTATTACATTGGGATTCAATATTTCGTTGTTGTTGTTGTTACTAATGCCACCTGATCGGCAAAGGCCAGATCGAAGCCCACGAAATTCATCATGGCAAAGGGCTAAGTGACGCCTGTCATTAGCCGTAGCTTTGAGCACCATACAGGTGACAGTACGATTTGGCTCGATTCCACCCCAATTTAGAGGGAGAACACTCTGGGGGTGGTCAGAGACCTCTCTTCCCCCAACCACACGAGAGGACTTGCGGCTCGAGGGCTATTTAGAGTACTCCCATACCGCGTAGGCACTATATATTTACAAACATCCATGTCTTCTCCGAGATTCGAACCCAGTCCCTACGGCACAGCAGTCAGCGTCGCTAACCACTATACCGGATGGGCGACTTAATATTTCGTAATAATACATATGATTATTATAAGTGAAATATATAAATTGACAACTATGTGTAAGAAAATTAATTGCTTACACTATTTTGTTACAAGTAAATGATCTGGTCATATTGTATAATTACACTGCTAGATGTACAATACAAAATGCTACTAAAATGTTTGATATTTCTTTCATAAAATTTAAATATATAACCTACAATTGATAAATTTTTAATTTTTGTGTTTATAAGTCATAAAAAAGGGGGGTTTTTTTTCCAAAAATGACTACATACAAATTTACAATTTCTCGAATGGAAAAGAATAGTATTCTAGAACCAATTCTTCTACTCTTTTGTTGAGAGCATCAGAATATGCCAAATTTCTGTTCTTTGAAATTTAAAATCGAAAATTTAGTTTTGCTCATTCTTGAAATCGTGGAAGTTCAAATAGAGAAAATGCGATAAATATGGAAAATATCGTCAAAAATTTCAACAGTTATTTTTATTTTGGACAGTATAATGGCTTCGATTAAACTAAGTTTGTCATTCACAAACTAAGTTTGTCAATTTCAATTCATTTCCTTAAAAGGAATGAATAACCCAATTATCTCTTTTCTGAAAACTTCTAAAAATTAAATTGAATCTTAATGTCTTTGAAAATTAAATGAAATTGAACTTTTTTTGCTTACTAATATCACACCAATGCCATTTTTTTTTTAAATCAGTTTTCTATTTTTAATAAAGCATTGCATAATAAAAACATTCATTTTTTTTACTGTAATTAATTAATGAATGATATTATTGGGAGATATTTACTCATATGAAAATATAATAATTTTTAATTAACTAAGAACTTAAACAAATTGTTTTTAAAATGAAATATAACTGAAGGATGCTATAGTTTGGTCATTTTAATTTGATCATTTAATTTCTATAAGATACAATAAATTTCTATAAGATATATTTCTATTATTGCTTACTGTTTCAGTAAATACATTCAACATCAACTACATAAAAAAAAATAAAAGGATTGATTAACTGTAACTTTAACTTGATTACAACAACTGCTTTCACACATGGATTGTTTTCACATATTTAAATTTAGGTCATTTATCTCTGAAAAAAGAAAACATTAAGTATTGAGATAAATCCCATTATATTAAATTTTATGCCGGCATAATGGTTAGTGACGCTGACTGCTGTGTTGTAAGGCCTAGGTTCTTATCCCAGAGAAGGCATGGATGTTTGTAAATGTGTAATGCCTTTGCGGGATGGGGTACCGTAAAAACTCTCGTTAAGTTGATTGAAGGGGAAGAGAGGCGAGAGGCCACTGACCCCCCCCCAGGGTGTTCTCCCTCTAACCTGGGGTGGAACCAAGCCCAACCGCACCGTCAACTGCATGGTGCTCAAAGCTACGGATAACGACAGGCGTAACAAACTAGCCCTTTGCAGCAATGAATTTCGTGGGCCTCTATCTGACACCGTCAGACAAGTGGCATTAGCAACATATTAAATTTTGTAGGTATACATGAACAAGAGAATACAACAGAATATGACTGGTGGTTGTCACTTCAATGACTAAACTACATTTATAATTGCTACTAGCTGACTATTGAACTTATAACAAAATAAAGAAGATATTGCCTATCTGCGTTCCTTAAAAATGCATTAAGATTGTAAGATGAGACATGATATAAATTAATTTTCAATAGACGTGCTGTAAAATTCGAAAGACACATTAGCTAACTATAAAAAATATCTGTTCTCTATTTTAGGAAAACTGCATGATTTATTAAAAATATGCCGTCTTCTAAAAATAATATTGGTAATAGTTGGGATATAAAGTGACCTTTGAGTTAATCATTTAGATCTGGGCTGGGCAATTAATTTGGGATTGGGAACCACTTTATGGAAGCAGGGGAGGGCCGCACCTTTTAGAATAATAGCATTCATTAGTTAACTTTGCATTTCAGAAAAAAAATGAATATTTTACATAAAAATCAATAAATAGCTTAAATAAATTAATAACAGTTTTAATTTATTTGTATATGTGTCGTTCTAATTTGATATCTTCCACAACTTTATACACATTTAATTTTGGAATCAGTTTAATGAGACAAATGCGCGCCCTATTGACTTTTCTACAATTGTTTTGAAATCAGAAGTGAGATTGCTGGTTCAGAGATTCTACTCGTTGAAATGGGCGTTCATCTGTGGTCATCTGGACTGAGAAAATAGTCCTCAATTCCATATCTGGTGGCCTTCGATGTGGAAGATGGCGAATTTTTTCAATCTACCAAGAGGCACGACGGTGGTTGGCTGATACGAGAAGATCCGGGAGGCGTGTCTAAAAGTTTTTTCGTGATGGAGTGGAAGAATTTTTCTGCGTGTTTGAGAACTTAGAGGCTGCTCTCTGATTGGTCAATAGCGGAAGTAATCACAGACTCCGATTGGCTGCCCAGGGGGCTGAGAAAAGGGAAAGTGGGAGGAGCTTATCCAGTGGGGTATATTAAAGTTTAAAATTTAAAAAATTTAAAGAAACATTGAAAAAATAATTAAATTTATACTTGGTTGTGCAATAATGAAAAAACTATTGCGATGAATTAAAAACACTATGATGATTATAGGAATCAAGAAGAATTCTTGGCCTTTTGGTTTTATTGTTAGGATTATATGGAATTATATATAAGTTGAGCATATTTACATTATTAGTCTCTGATAGAGTATTAAAAAAGTTCATTGTAATTTTCTGGATATGAGAAAGAGATTCTCCTCGTGGCCTACAAGTTCTTATATTCCTGTTCAGTACCGATTTTTCCATTAAGCCATTGGGCCCGGATAAGCTGAACAACCAAATTTTCTGGTTATAAATTTCGATCCACCAGTGATAAGGTGGACCATAGATTTGCGCCTAGGCCCCGAAATGAGCTTAAATCGGCATCGTTCCTGTTAACTGTTTTTGATATTCAAGCAAGAAAAACTACACACAAATGTATGTAAAACTAAAGGTAAAGAACATTTTTCCTACGAATTTTTTCTAACAGAAATTTTTTCGACTGGTAAAGATTGATAAAAATTAACTAATGTCTCATCATTAAAAACTTCTTTCAAGGTGAGATCTGACTGCATGTCAATAAGTTCAAGCTGTAG
Organism: Trichonephila inaurata madagascariensis; assembly: GCA_019973955.1. Classification (NCBI taxonomy): domain Eukaryota; kingdom Metazoa; phylum Arthropoda; class Arachnida; order Araneae; family Nephilidae; genus Trichonephila; species Trichonephila inaurata. The sequence continues at coordinate 146,008 of BMAV01019485.1, forward strand.
CTTCTCAAGTTCTGTGTCAATCGATATAAGCAGTGATGAGATAAGAGAGAAAATTGAATTTAGGCTTAATTTTCTTCAAGACCTGAAATCTTGTGACTTCGCCTTCCGAACTCTGCTGATGATCCTTAATCTTAGCAAAAGCACTTTCAGCACCTTTTGTTTTCCTAATAAGAAAAATTGTAATTACTTGCTTGCCTTGCAAATGGACCTAGTTTTTCTTTGAAGAATTTTACATCCTTTCACATTTTATATGTACAACCCCTTTCCCTGCAATATCTCATTAATTTCATTCAATTTTCAAGTACATTTGAAAATATCATCTCATATATTCACTCCACACAACTTATTTTTTTTTAATATCATAACATATCTTCTTCGTTACCAGAAATAAGGAGATTTCGTTCTGCACTTCTCCGAGACTATTTTTATCATTTTGCCTAAGTTCAATTACCTTACACTTCATACTCTACATCTGCATCCTCAATAAAAGATTTGAACTCTCCCTGGTGGAATGTCCTAGCTTTTGTTGTGTTCATAACTTTAACAATAGTATCTACCACACGGTTTAAACCCAATGCGGCTTTATAGAAGCTATCCTGATGCAAAATGCTATGAAAATGAATGATAGCATTATCTATAACTCACTGTAACTCTCACACACTGTAACTTTATTTCGAAGGTTAATTATATTTATATTTTTTCTACTGAAAGCTCTCTAGACCTATCTGTCGTAATATTTGATGTTTTGTTCCAGGACAAGTTACTTTTCTCCTCACAATTCACATGACACTTAAGCAAGTTCTGACTAATGAGTTTGTCTTTTTAATTGATTTTAGGCTGAGTAATTCCTTTAGAGTGACGAAATTTTCATTAATTTCACGGATAAAGATGAGTGTACAGTGTATTCGTGATCTTGCTGTCATCCATTGTCTGAAGAAAATCAAACGAAATATATGTGATTGCAATCTTCAACAACACCAGAAATTCGTCGCTGATTGAATCAAGGCCCCATTTCTTGGCAATAAATGCCTTCAAATTTATATCGTAACTTCGGAGCAAAATATACGCTTGCATATTATACCATACACTGCTCAATAAACTTGCCATCCGAAAAAGGCTCGTTGTGTTCAGCAAGATTGTAGACTACTGCGAAATTTGCTTCTGTAGTACTATTTTTAAGTGTTGATTGCTTTGTAAATGATGTTCATTGCTACTTCAACCTTTTCACACACTACGCAGATTTTATTTTGTGTTCTACCTTGGAAAGAGATTGAAGCTATATTCGCTATGTTTTGTTTCGTAGTGTCGTTTTAAATTATATTCCGGAAATACAGCTATCGCTTCATGACGCAATAAATGCATTGCTTCATTTACTGTATTACAAAGTAATATGTGTACGTCCATTCTTCATTAAACACAAAACATTCATCGCTGATTTTAATATTTTTCGGAGGTTAAAAAGTTACAAGTTTATATCCATACCTTTGCAAAAACAAAATTGTAATTAACCTGAAAAGCACTGTGCATCGTATCTACACTGCACATCCCCACTGACGAGACTGTCCCAGTGGAAAATACGAGAAAAATCTTAGGATGCGCAAGGGAAGGTAATCTCAGTTCAAAGTGGATTTTTCTGTCTTCGCGAGGCAAAGAAAACCTTGAGTGGCAACTTCTTGTGCATCCTTAGCTTAAGTTTTGCAGGGAAGTGACAAGAGGACATGATCAACTTCACTCCGTCTAAAAATAATATATTGTGAAAAAAGCATTTCATTTATATGTCAAATAAATTTGAGTTTTGGTGTTATTGTATAGAAAGGAATGTGTTGATATTGCCTTTATGTGTTCTTGTAAAGAAATCGTTTTTACTAATTGATATAAAGTAACAAAAAGTTTTTACTAATTAATAGAAATTTTTAACTTTATAATACTATTATTACTGTTAATTCATTAAAAATAAGGTTACAGAATATGAAATAACTCTCATTATTTTAGTTTTATGAAATGCTTAACTAACATTAAAAGCGCACAGACTGCAATTTCAGCCAATGATGTTTGATAAACTTTCCTTTCACATTACTTGACAAAATTCCCTTTCAAGCCGAAAGGTGCGCCAAAAGGAATGACCTTTACAACTAACCAGGGCGCCATTTAATAGCATAAAGCAGTCTACGAATTCGAATTCGATCTGGTGACGCCTGCCTATTACACACTTCCAAATCATTACACAAACCATCCACCCCGCGCAACAGACGATATTCTGAGCCACTACATCATGCACAGAATCTCATTCGAGAGCGGCGAGAAAGAAAAATTATTTCCCTAACTGGGCATTTTCTCATCCAATCGGTAGTTCACAATTTTTCAATGACGTAATAGGATTAGCACACCTTTTCCCCATTTTCCCTTCACTTTCGTAGTTTCCATCTGAATTACCCCGAACTCTCCACCTAGAAATTCGTTATGAAGGGATTATAAAATCCTCGGTTAGTTTCGTCTTAAAAGGGATTACAGCTCGGTCCCTGATACTCCTTTTGCACGCTCCAGAAAGTAAATAGTTGGCGTAAGACCTCAACGTCGGAAGAAGGAACTCTCCCACTCAACTCCCGCCGAGTTTTTCTGTAAATGAGATGGGGAGTTTAGGTTGAAAGCAAGGCGGTGGGTTGTCAATTAACTGGAGTCGTTGGTATACCGCGAGACACGGTAAATTGGAGGATCGCTAATTGACCTCTGAGGCTGAGTTCACGGTTAGAGTTAGAATTTAGGAATGTGCATGGAATAAAAGGGATATAGGTGATGAAGATATCTTTAAAAGCATAGTTCTAAGAGAATTGTATATTTATAGAGTTCTATATAACATTGGGGTCTTAGAATAATAATCTTTATTTTAGCTTTAACTATAAAAGAAAATGATGCATTAATTTCTAGTGATTATAATTACAAAGTAAATTAATCGCCGAGGTTAAAAAATATTGTATAAATTCTTTGTTTAAAAGTTCTTATTAAGGTATCCGACTATGCGCTCGTACAGAATTGTGATTTTGAAAAAAACGAACAAATGAATAATTTGTTTGATATTTAGTGTCGCTTGAATTAAAATATGCATATAAAATTTTTTTGGCGAGAAAATTAGGAAAAAACGACATATGTTCACAACATTCTCCTCTAACGGGGAAAATGTTTCTAAAATAATAATATTTTGCTTGTACATAACTATGACCACTATGCAAAGCTTGAACTATGATTTTTGAAAAATTCACGTTATTTTCGCAATTACTATCAATTGAAATTATAATCAATGTTTCTTTTTACAAATTTTCTATTCTTTGATATTAAAATGTGAACAAATCTACTTTTAAAATACATATACTTACTCTGTATAGAAGACTTAGCTATGTATCTTCTTCTTTCGAAGCATTACAGCCGGTTATTGGCAAGGCTATCTCAATGGGCTTAGACCAGGGGTGGCGAACCTTTATGGATCAACGTTCCATTTTTTCTTAAGAAATGTTTGATGAGGTATAGACGTGCCGACAAATAATTTTGACTTGTGATTGTTGGGAAAATAATAAAACTGAATACTAACCACTCAAAACTCTTTATTTTCTACGAAAAAATACTTTTTGCACTGTATAATTGAAATGTTTTAGTTATACGTGTAATTCAATTTAAAGTAACATTAGTGTGACTTCTGGTGCTGCAGATTGAATGACTAATAACTTATATTAGGATTGTAAGATGTTACTTTCAGTAGAAGGCAAACTGAATTGGAGTTATCTGGCAAATGGTTTCTACGCAATTAATTATTTTTGCTGTGGTTCACTTTTTAGACAAAAAGGTTTGTAATTTGTCTCAAAAGGCCGTTTTACAGACGATGTTCTGCTTGCCACTGTTCCAGAACATAAAACACGCATCGCTTTGTCACCTGTTCTAATAATGCCATATTTCTAGATTCACCAAGTTTGAAATTCTCTATTACACTTACTATCTTGCACTTTTGATTCTGAACACGCGATGTTGAATAACAGTTCAAAAATGTAAATATAACACAAATAAACTTTAAGTACAGTTGTGTCGAAGTTGACTATGCTATGAATAGACAAATTTTGCGTCATAAGTAACTGTAGTCCATGACGTAACCAAGACAATAACAAACAAGTGTGCTTCCCGCGACCGATCACTCGCGTTTGTTCGTAATACTTCTTAGGGAATTTTGTTATTTTGAAATAAAACGCAGGCCATTTTGATCACTCGCGTGCCCAAAACATTGTGTCGCGTACCATTGATGGCACGCATGCCACTGGTTCGCCATCCCAGGTTTAGACCATCTTTATCTATTTGATGCTATGTTCTTCCATCGGTTATAGCTCCCAAGTCCTTCAACCACTTTTCTGTTTTATCCATCCACCTTGTTCATGGTCTTCCTCGGGGCTGCGGTAGCCCAGTGGTCAAAGCATCCGATTATGGCAGGCATGTCATGAATTCGAGCCCAGTACCATTAAAGACCCGCCGTGTAGGGCAGCGATGCACGTTAAATCTGTCCAGAGCTGAAACGTCCTCCCGTTTGTGTGGTATGGTAGTTAGGAGAGAGGAGTGCCAGCTCACAGGTGTCGTCCACGTCACTTGACCATGGTTCAAAATAACGTGGTCCGTCACCAAAAGCCCTCGTGTAGCTGAACAGTGCGACGTTAATATTCACTCATTCATTCTCGGTCTTCCTCTTTCCCTCTGGAGCTCGTAAATTTATTTTCTGTACAGAATTTTCTTTGCTATATCGAAATACATGTCCCAGCCACCTTACTTGGGAAGCCTCGATCAATTTGAATATGTTGGGTTCTCTGTATTTTGATTGAAGTTCAAGGCTGTATCTTATTCTCCAGATTCCGTTTTCTCTAACTGCACCAAAAAATTTTCGCAAAATTTTTCTCTCGAAAGTCATGGACGCGGTAGCCTAGTGGTCAAGGTAACGGACTCGTGGATGGCATGCCATGAGTTTGAGCCTAGTTCCGCTGAAGACCCGTCGTGTAGGGAAGCGATGCACGTTAAATCTGTCGAAAGCTCAAAAGTCTTACCCTTGGTGTGGTGTGATAGTCCCTCGCATGAGGTCCGTTGCCAAAATGCCTCATGTAGCTAAACAGTGAGACGTTAATATTCACTTACTCACTCATCCGACGGGGTCGTGGGTAGCCTAGTGGTTAGAGCATCGTACTCCAGACCGGAAGGCCTGGGTTCGATGCCCGTGGCTCCAAATACCCTCCGAGTACACACGGAGTGCATGCTCGTTAAATCAGTGGGTCTGAAAGTCTTATGGTCTGAATCACGATTGCAGGGGACTGGAGAATATTTCCCTCCCCTTCAGTTCCATGCCTAAATTGTGGAGGTAGAGATCGGTGGTGTCACCATCTATCGTCCCTTAGGGGAATTTTTGCCGAGCTAATTCGTACTGTCACCTGTATGGTGCTCGTCAAGGCCAACGACAGGCGTACTTCTAGCCCCTTGCCACGATGAATGTCGTGGGCCTCGATCTGACTACGTCAGACAGGTAGCATTAGAAACAACCACCAACAACTCTTTCGAAAGTCATCAGTTTCTCTTCGTCTTCTTTTTTAATTTTCCAGCATTCGCTGCCGCATAAAACAATTGGTCTTACTAGAGTCTTGTACAAATGTATTTCTGTTTTTCTACTTATGTATTTAGATTTAAGTGGTTTCGCAATCCATGATAACATCTGTTAGCCATTTTGATTCTGTTTTTAATTTCAATTAGCTTTACATCTATAGGTAAAATATATTATTATTATATAAGCATTTTTTTTCATTAAAAAGAATATTTTGAAAATATATCTTTCTTTCTTCATATAGGAACAAAAAATTGCTTTTAAATTCTATTTTGTTGTAATGATTTTCTTAAAACAAATTTTTATGTATATTCTAATTCAGGTGACACTAAATATCAAAAAAATTATTCATTTACACACTTTTTGGAAATCACGGTTCTGATTGTAGGATGATTTAAATTATGTGTATTAAAATCGAAATTTGAATTTGTTTTCTTTTGTACTGGATTTAAACTATAGTACCGAAATTAGAAAAGTTGTTTAATGCATTTATTAGCTTTTTTTACAAATGTTTAGTTTAACCTTTGATATTTTGAATTTCTTGTTGTCATTTTGCCAACTGTTGTTGTTACAAAATTTTTGGCAAGGTTGTTAAAACTGGATTTAGATTAATTTAAAGCACATTAGTTCATTTTTAAGTAGTAATAGAAAATGATATTGTCAAAGAGGGCGGAATCCGTTAGTTCATGAAATAACTGATGATTAAATAACCGTTAAAATGTATAAAATTATAGAAGTCTATGCTTTAACTAAATATATTTTATAGAATAATGATATTGCGAAATCTTTAAAGTATTTACAGCATGTTTTGCTCCTTGGATAACATTTTTGCAATATTTTTTAAACAGCATAAATGTGTTTTTCTCAGTAAAACTAAGCCCCCTAGTAATTTATACAATTATAAGTTGTGAAAATTTAAATATAACTATTGTTACACTATATTCTATTATTTTTAAGTAATATCGTAAAATATTGTGTTTTCTTTATTATTTATCCATTAATCCATCCGTAATATGAAATGTGCTTTTTTAGATATTTTACCTACTTATCATTAGTTAATTTATAAAACAATAGACTTGTTTTCATGTTAAATATTGTTTATTTTTCAAAGTAACAATTTAGTCATTTGTTAATTTATATTGGGTGAGTGCGAAAGCTCTACCCGTTTTTGGGTATGCAAACTTGCAATGGAATTGACGCCACACATGACGTTGTACGTGACGTATTGACGTCATTGGCCAATCAAACGTGTCCATACTTAAAATATAAATGCATTGCGTCCCATATAATTAATCCTCAAAGAAGCAAGTAATATTAAAAAAAAATTAAGTCTCAATTCGTACTTAGATCAACAAAGAAAATTTTTATTTTAGCTACTTTTTATTAAAAAGTTACAATTAATATAAATATGTATATACATATGACAGAATCACAACATTAAGTGGTGATTAATTTATATTAATTATCATTAACGTATCGTATTGTCATCCAAAATAATCGTATATATAAATTTTCTGTTCAACTGAATGCTTTAAAACGTGAGGGGAAAAAAACCTTTTTAAGTTTTGACACAAGTCACCAAAATGGTCGCTAAGTCGCCAAAAATGATGCCAACATGGCTGTATTTGTAATTCTTTGAATAATGGAACTGTCGGTTTTTGCATCATGAAAATCCACCGACTTGGGCCGAGGTCGAACCCGCAAACTTGGGCATACTGGGCCAGCGTCAAACCAACTACGCCACCCAGACGGCTGGATAAAAATTAAAAGAACAATAAAATTTTCAATTTAAAGTACGGAAACTTTTAGGACACTCTGTAATTGTATTTAAATTTCATTATTCCTATTACAAATACACAATGAATATATTTATATATATATATGAGAGTATCATTATATATTTTCCCTTTACTATTGATATAACTTTTGTAGAAATCATTTTATAAAAGAAAACGTTTATCTGTAACGTGTTTCTTCTAACTAATTTTCTTGGAATGGATAGTCGTTAAGTATTGATCCCTTATACCCAGAAACAAGAGCAATTTGTCAATGTGACCGTAATAAATAAAGCATTGTACCAGAAATATACGCCAATCGATTTCTACAGTTGCCAACCTTTCAAATATATGGGGGGTTTTCCTGGAACATTGCAAAGTGATTTCTGTTTCTAAGATTGAAGTGTAGTTTACAACCCTTTGCGATAATAATCGAATTCAAAGTAAAATTTCCAAAGCTTGTTTATAATGCCATATTCTAGGTTTTATGTTGTATTTTATAATTATATTGCTCTGAAAAACTTTTAGTTATAACTATTTATTATTGACATATCAGGTAATTATCCAGAAATGTTAGAGAATTTCGGAGGAATACTTATTATTGCTTTTCATGTTGTGAGATTTTACTTTATTTTTAGAATTAAGACTAAAGAAAGTTATATATATATGGAATAGCATTATATATACTTGGTAAAAGTTAATTTCAAGTAGAAATTAAGTAAGATTGGAAAAACTAGTGAACTACATTTTTAAAAATGTAAAATAAAGACTTTTAATTTTTAAAAAAATTAGTGGCATTCTGATTGAAATTCATTTTTATTTTTTGTTATTATTATTTTACAATTTTAATTTTAATCCTTAAAAAATTATGCTTTTATTTCTAACATAAAATTATTCGAAGTTTGAATGAAACTGTTTGAATTGGGATGTATTTTCACTGAAACTGATGAAATTTTTATAAAAGCCAATTAATATTTTTTGAAATAATTAAATTTGGAAAGTGATGTGAATGGAATATTATTTTTCTGAAAGTGTGTTGTCCTTTAGCTGTAATAAATTAGTTTTGTAACGGATTCAGCAACACCCCCTAGCGAACTCAGAGGGAAACTCTCAGTAGTGTAACCCTAATTCTAGGGCTAGCAACACAGCTAGGCTGTTTAGATATATATATAATCATGTAAAATGTAATTTATACTACTAGCTGTGTTCATCACTGTTACAGATTTATTTTTAAAAAAATATGTAACAATGATATTTTGTAATGTATTTATTACCTTTATGCCTTAATAAGAGTCGTGACATCCCATGTTGCCTAACTCAGCAGAAAGTGCACAATTTCTAATTCTGAAAACACACACATTGGAATGTTTATGATAGAAACAAAAATTTTCATTTCTTAAATGAAATAATGACAGTTAAAAAAAGATTAAAATTAAAAAAAAAATTTTTGTTTTTTTTTTTTTTTTTTTTTTTTTTGTCATTTCTCTATTAAACTTTCTGTAACGTCACAATATAAAGTCAAAAATAGTTTGTCTTTCGTTTTTTTCTATTAATTTTGCCGTTAATCTTTTGCTTTAAGCCAAATTTTGTTTTAATTTTGAATAAGAAGCAACTTTTGAAAATTGGTATCTTATGTAATATAGGGATATTTTTTTATGCTGAACACATATTCAAAGTTTTAATAATTGCCTAAATCATTATATATAAAAGTCTGAAAAAAAATCCTAAGACTTATATTTAACGGAAAATGTCTTGATTTTGAATTTTACTGTTTTTGTTACTAATGCCACCTGTCTGACGATGTCCACAAAACTTATAGTGGCAAAGAGCCAGATGTACGCTTGCCGTTTTCTGTAGCTTTGAGCACCATGTACGTGACACTACGTTATGGCTTGGTTCCACCCCAGTTTTGTCGGAGAACACCCGAGGGATGGTCAGGAGCCTTATACCTCTCTTTCCTTTCCACCAACCTCACGTTAGGATTTACGGCTCGACGGCAATTTTGGAGTGCCCCTATGCTACAAAGGCACTATACATTTATAAACATCCTTGTCATCTCCTGGATTCGAATCCAGGCCCTACGTCACATCAGCCAGTGTCGCTAACCACTATACCGGATGGGCAACTGAATTTTACTATATAAAGATATTATGAGTGAGAGTTATATAAATGCCGCACACTACAAAGTTAAATGAAAACTATTGGCGACTGACCTCGTAATTTTGAGCCATGGTTAAGTGACGAGGACCACATCTGAGCTGGCACATCACTCCCTCTCCTAACTTCCATACCACACCAACGGGACGATGGAACTCAATGGCCTCTCTACACGACAGGTCTTCAGCGGCACTAATCTCGAATCTATGACACGCCAGCCACGAGTCCGTGACCTTGACCTCTAGGCTACTGTGGGCACGAGTTATCACGAGAAGCTACAACATAAATAAGCATACAGTTAAAAATAACCTGGTAGTTATTTTGAATATAAAAATGTATAAAAGAGTTTAATTAGTTAAGAATTTGTAGGTAAATCTCTATGAATAAGTAAATACTTAATTAGATTCACAATTGCAGAAATCTCTCTCTCTCTCAGCAGGACGTCTTGTCAGATAAAAATGCTCCAGACAATTAACTTTTTAAACTACAACGAAATCACTCAAAGACTATTTCTCTTCCGGACCAAGAAAACGATTTTTGACCTCAGGAGATTCGGTCATTCCCGTTTCCTGTGGTCCCCAATTGAAACTTTTTAGATTTTTTAACGGAATTCGCAAAAGACTGGGGGAGGGGGGGGGAGGGCACGCAGAATCGATCACCCATCTCCGTATGGGACTCGGGACAAGCAACAAGACAATCGGTTTCAAAGTCAACCATGTTTATCCGTGTCCTTTTCTATGTGCGCATAGAAAACCAATCCATTCTTCCAAGAAGATCTATCAAAAGCTTTCTCTGTTCTTAATTTTCTAAAGAAGAATTTCTCCCAAATGAAATCGAGCACAAAACAGAGGGTGGAGCGGGGAGTGTTAAAGTTTGAAAAAGAAAGAAACCGAGAGAGAATGAGAGAGATTTCTTTTCTCTTTTACCAAGAAATCGATGCATTTTGCTACCTTTAATTCTCTACATTGTTCCTCCATCGAAGAATGGGAATCTGAAGGAAAAATATAAGAATGCCAGTCCGCATCGTCACGCGAGGGCCGATGGCACATCCCTGGGATCGATGGCGCAAACGAACAGAGGATTTCGAAGGGGGGTGGGGAAGAAGAGCCTTTTCGAAGTTAGCTGCGAGCTAACTACGTCGGCGCTTTGGAATTTATTCAGCGCTTTAAATTGAACATGCCCGCCTTTGCCTTTGGTACTGACTTCAGGTGGGGTCGTTCCCTCGCCTACAGAAGCTCTCCGTCTTAGAAGTTGGTGTCAGATGAAAGGTCTGGGCAGGTTCCCTCAAGAAGAATTTAATTTTGGATAGAGTGCCGGGATATGCAGGAGACTTGGAATTAACTCCTATGACTTGCCGCTTACGGGAAAAGTCTAAGAACTCGAAGCCCCTTCTCCCTTCTTGGTACCATTCGATGTTTTCTCGTGTTTAATAGTTCACACTCTCAGATTGATGTACGTTTACTTAGGGTTTGTCATGAATTTATACCGGAGCCTATTCTTTACTATTCGATAGAACATCAGATAGAACGGAACGTGAGCGGGGAAAAAAATAATGCGCTGATTCGCAGATTGGTGAAAAGACAAGACCTATTTGTAGGCAGGATATGTTGCGATAGTTTAAACAGATTTATTTTGTTGGATTAGAATGATTATATTACCTATACGATGTTGAAAATGTAGTAATTTTAAGGTAACAGCAGGTCTCTGTCCATCAATAGAAGTGTGCTGAAGTATTTTTAGTATCACATTTATTTTATAAATCTTCGTAAAATTAAACGAAAAATTATAATTGAATTTTTATTGCCCTTTAATAGAACCCTTTTTTGTTATTTTCGAAATAATTCATTTTATCAAGTACATATATGCATTCTTAACCCTATTTCTCAGTCCTAAGCCTGGATAAGAAAATTAAATAATGGGTTCCAAATTTGATTTGAATATTACTTTTTCATTCTTGAATTTTGCTTTTATAGAATAGTATATTTACTTAATCTCTTTATTCCATTATTATGCATTTTTGTTAGTAATTAAGCTATTTTATTATTAACAGAATAATTTCTTTGTTTACATGCCTGAATACACAAATTATCTTTATCTTTTTTTTCTAAAGAAAAAAAATGTATTTTTATTTTGGCATTTTTCGTATAAAACATGACAAAGAAAACATCATTAAAAAGTGCATAGATGTTATTAATTTTGACATTCCAGTGACTAAATATGTTTGAAATAAAATCTTTATTAAATTTTTAGGAATCTAGTGCCATAAAAATAAATAATGAAAATGTCAAAATATTGTTGTTTTTTTCATTACTAATCAATCCTTTGTTTCCAAAACTTTGATTAAAAAGAAAATTAATTATGTTTTAGTTTTGCCTCAGTGGAATAATTATTCCAGAAATTCTTTAATATCAAATTGTACAATTTTAATTCCGCCATTGTTAGTTTTTTAGAATAATCTGTCGATATATATTCTTAATGTGCTTGTATCAATTCACTTAATCTAATTAAAATATTTGAAAAAAAACATTTCATATTTGTTTTATAACAAATCAAAATGATCTCTAATTCCAAATCTTTTATTTTATTCGAAAAGGAAATATTGAAAAACAAAACACATTCATAGTTATTTAATGAATACTTTATTCTCTGCAGGAATTATTTGTGATAATTCTTCTACGAAGTATTGAATTAAGTTATTTATCGCTTGCATGTTATACAGTACCTGCAACTACGTTAAAAAGAATTAAATTGGAATTTATCATATTAAATTATTATGAATTACAAAATCATAAAAAAAACATGCCAGACGAATAAATAAAATTAAACTTCTATTTTCTCTGTTGTATGAATATATTGCACATTATTTTTTAAAATTAAAACGTTAACTATACTATCTGAGAAATTGGATAAAAATTTAAAAGTAGTTCACCCTTAGACTAGACTCCAAGTTAACCCTAAGACCTAGAACGTTCTTCAAGGTTCAAAGGTCGTTGTGTCTCAATGACATTCATTTTTAATTAAAAGGTCACTCTTCATTTTGATTAAAATCCTGCTGTTTTATGTGAGTGGTAGTTTCCTTCTATTGAGATTACATCATCAATTCGTAATGGGAGTGTTTCTAAAATCAAGACATACCAAAAATTTAGATTGCTAATTATAATTCTGAATGCTAGTAAAACCAAACTTCTCGATTTTCCTAAAAATGCCATATAAAACTTATAGGAAGCCTAAAACATGGCTTCCAAAAATTACTTGTATTTTTACTTACTTGATATTAATTTCGATTTATAATATCGGGCATTGTAGCTTTTAAAATGTTAATAAGAAATAGATAGAAATTGTATTCATGATTTTAAAAATATTATTATTATTTATATTAGGTTGTTATTTTACATTATTTATATTGTTGTTTTTTGACCATATAACAGAAGGCATAATGTTCGGGTAGTCTTTTTTTAACGATGAATTTAATAATTTATGCATAGTTTTTGGTTGTTGATTTTATTACTCTTTAACTTTTAAAAGGTGATAAAAAATTTTTACACGATGGATTTTGATTTAATACTTTTTAACCAGTTTTTGTAGTTTTGAACAATTAATGCTTTTTTTTATCATTATTCATTTCGTGTTTTGTAAATAATAAGAGTAAAGAATAATATTACAAATTATCGTTATACATTTAAAAATGTCGTCTGCGTTCTCTTTTCTTCTACTTGAATTGTATTTAATCAAATTAAATTTAAGCAAAACGCTTTTTAGTTTTATATTTATTTGCCTTAGTATAAAATGTAATCATTATAAAAAGTGTAATTCATCATTATGTAACGAAGCATTTCACCCCTTATTTATAATATCATATAATTTTCAATTCTTAACTTAATGTAGCTATAGTGTTCCATAAAACTTTTAATATCTCTGTATTTCTATAGAAAAAACAAAATGCTGGAATCGATTAACAGTAACAAGTCAACTGGGTAGCGTAATCGGTTAGGCGCTGGCCTTGTACGCCCGTTTAGGGGCTCGACCCCGGCTCAAGTCAGTCGATTTTCATGATGCAAAAAATCTACATCGTCCCCGTCGTATGATTATGCGGCATGTTAAAGATCCCTAGAGTGTTTGTTTGGTTTGCGGGCTCTCGACAAAATTAAATTCCTGGTACAATTTCACATCGTCAGAGCTCAGGAGGCCTCCCTCTGGGGAGAAAGCTGGACGTCAAAATTACACTGCGGAAATTGGTATCCACCTATTTGGCGCCACACTAAAAAGCTGGCACCACAGCTTTCGAAGAATGTACTAGGCCTGCACTGGTAATTACCAATCCGTAGTTCCATTTGAAAGGGGAAAAATTAATAGTAATAAGATATTAATTATAAATACTGAAACATTTTATGAAATGTAATAATTCGTTTTTATTAATACCAAAAATGTCCTACAAAATAAAAATTTCGATTTATTTTAATCAAAATAAAT
>BMAV01019485.1:160123-235184 GCA_019973955.1 Trichonephila inaurata madagascariensis
TTTTTTTTTTAAATTTATGTCACTACACTGTGATATTTTGTATTTTTACAAATATCTCATTTTTAAATATGTGTTTGTAATTATTGAATTTATGAATTGAATTTATGATACTAATTATGTAATATAACATAATTAGTCACACTGTTTACATGAAAACTGTTTTCTTGATGTTTACCCGAATATATGGAATAAAATTAAAGAATTTCTCTTTAAATTAAATTTTTTACAAAAATAAAAAACACAATATTTTCTATTTTGTGAATTAAATTTGACTTTTAATAGAATGTATGCCATAAGTTATTATAAAAAGCTTAATTCCGAATTAAGAATCTGTAAAATGGTTTTTTCTGTTATATCGCATAACTTCAAAAAATGCTGCTATACTTAATGATTTCAAATAATGGAATGAATGTAATAAATGTTGTAGCTTTAAACTGATTGTTAAATTAGAAAAATATTCGAATTGTAAAAATATAATCAATTTTCATAATGGAATTCCTGCACTTTTCTACTGTTTTCATTGCTTAAGTGTACAATTTATTTATCGAAGTCGGAACTGAATAAGGTAATTGACTTCTACTACAAACACACTAAATTATATCTCCATTTTTATTACTAATCGAATAAGGTTACTTAATGTTTATAATGTTTACTTTCTGTACTTTTTATTCTTTCTGGTTTTTCTCATTCAGTTGTTTCATTTATTTCTCTGTAATCTTAATTTGATTCACTGAAGTGTTTCCATCGTTGCTTTTTATTTTTTTTTAAAGAATAATTTTGTAACAATGCTATTTTTTTTTAAAAATACTCTTCACTAAAAATGTATTTTATGCTGAGATTTTTTTTAAAAGGGTTGTTAAAGGACCGCGAAAAAATTTGATACATTACTTGAAGGTAATGTGAAGAACTGTCAGTTATTAAACAAAATGCTTATTGAAAATAAAAAAATTCAGCATTACATTTTTCATTTCTCTTTTTTAAATAATGTTCAAAGGTTTTTACTGGAGACTTTGTATTTCATAAACTTCATTTGATTATAAACGTGGCAGTATAGCCCTCTTTTCAAACATAACAATGTGCACTAACTATTTTTGACTTTCAAAATTATTGATAGTTATATATGATAAAAATGTTATTTGCTCTTTATTTGTTTCATAAGCATAGAAGTATTAGGTCGATGATAGGAAGTTAGGTTTGAAATATCGGATTTTCCTTACATTTGAACGTTTGTCTTCCTGTTTACGTTATGCTTTTGTTTTTAGCGAAACCTTTTCTTACAGTCTTATTGTCCATTGCTACAGTCACATTTCACTAAAGAAGATTGTCTCAAAAGCGTTCCAGTTTGTTATTTAATTTGAATTTTATAAGGATATGAGAATTCAACCGATGTTAGTGTAATGTGTTATATGAGTATAAACTTGGTAATAATACTGCAAATGTTGCATGCAATATATACATATACCAGACATTGAGGAAGAATACTGTTAACGATCGAAAAATGCAACGTTGGTTTGAAAACCTCGATCCTGTGATTCTTCCCCACAAAATAGCCGTGGAAGACCTAAAACATGTGTGAAAAATGATTCTCTGAAAGCATAGGTGGAAGCTAATCCAACTGTATCGGTTATACTACCAGTGCATTGATGAAATGCATGAAACATTGTAAACTATACACTGATCACTTGTTAATCGGCATGGCCCAAAACTTCTTCACGACAATGCTCGACTGTATACTTCTTGCAAAAAATGAAATGAAATAAATCAACATATGAAATTTTGCAGTACCCAGTTTATTTAATGGATCGTTAGCCAACCGACTTTCCTATTTTTTTTACATTCAGAACAGTTTTTATGGGCTAATCAGTATGAAAATCAAGACTGAAAGAAGACCTTTACTCAGTTTACTGACTGAAGATCTGAATGTCTTCAAGACAGACATCTATGCATTAAAATCTCGTTGCGCAGGCGTATTAAAGCAAATGGATCGTTTGAAAAAAGACGTATAATTTCATGTATTCACTTAAAACCGAAATTTCGTACGTACCAACCTAATAACGTAATGATTACTTATAGTAATTAGGAGGGCTACAGCATTTATTTGTTAAAATAATGACGTACAAAATGTAAAATATTGCGAATTCTTCGCACTTCATTTATCTACAAATGTTTATTCTTTTAAACATTTGCGGTATTTCATTATATTGTATTTTTATTTACTGTATACTATATATATTTTTTAGATCTATTAATCAATCAAAATTAAGTTGATTTTGTACGTATAGAATAGTTGTGAAACACTTAAACTCTCATGCTTCAGAAAAAAATTTCATATAAAAATGTTAGAAAGAAATATAAGTTTAGAATGATATTTACTCTCAAATATGTCAAACAATGTTATTTTTTCGGGAAAACATGTGATATCAAGTCACAAATATCCTTCTAAAAATAATAACATCGCACAGATATGGTTCATCGCGATAAAAAAGAATGTATAAAATTCTTTGTGGCAATATATACTGATGCTTTGTAACAGCTGAGCGAGAAAAAAAGAGAGAAAAAAATTATTCTTTATTTTCAAACATCTCAAATTGACTATGACAAGTCTTGCATTTTTTAAATCTTCTTTGATGCTTTTTGATTTTCTGTCACACACTCTTACTGAAATTATATTTTTAAAATAAATATGTTCTGAAGAAGTTTATTTGTGTAAAACTTTCCCAATGCGAATATTTTTTGATCAAAATTATTTAAATAGATTTAAAGCTGGTTTTTAAAGTTATTAAAAATCTAGCAATCAGAAACATATACTTCTATTATTTAAACAAGTAATATAAAAAAAAAAATTTGAGTCAATTCCTACTTAGATAAACAAAGAAAAATTTTATTTTAGCTACTTTTTATTAAATAGTTGCAATTAATATAAATATGTATGTACATAGGACAGAATCACCACATTAAGTGGTAATTAAGTTTTATTAATTATCATTAAAGTATCGTATTGTCATCCAAAACAATCGTGTCTATAAAATTTCAGTTCAACTGAATGCTTTAAAACGTGAGAAAAAAAAAAACCTTTTCTAGTTTTGACACAATTCGCCAAAATGGTCGCTAAGTCGCCAACATGGCTGTATTTGTAATTCTTTGAATAATTAGTTTTAATCAATTAATTTTTATTAATTATAATTAAATTATTGTTTTGTCATCCAAAATAATCATGTATATAAAATTTCAGCTCAATTGAGCGCTTTAAAATGTATTTTATTAACGATTGAAAATTGCACCAAGATAAATAAATAAACAAACAAACAAATATATATAGAGAGAGGGTGTGTGAGTTAATAGTAGGAATTGAAAAAAAGACTCACAACAGCATTGAAAATTCCAAACGTTCGAAATCGTCATTGTAAAAAAAAATTCAAAGCAGTTTTCTCTCACTTCTAAGATAGATAAATTAAAATTCATAATTAGTTACATGTTTAAATTGTAAAATTCAATCATAAATTTATTTAGCAAAATAAAATAACCTAACACAATTTTTTCCGTGACAGTTATACTTATTTAAGGACTGATGAGAGCTACATTTATATCTATAATGAAAGAATTATAGATTAATTATAAAAAAATTTAATTAAAACAGTACAAATTGACAAAATAAAATCTTTTTATTATACATAATCATGTACATATAAATATCACTATTCGCTCGTTGTAGTTGCAACATGGTTTTAAAATATTGCTTAGCACAAATTTAGGTATGTTTTTTGCTTTTAATTTTATTTTAAATTTTAATTATATAAGTATCTCATTCATAGTAAAACCCTATTTGCATTATTCGTCCATTCTTTTCATATTTTATTGGTTTTATGTTCATTACAAATGTAATCTTAAGCCTAATTTTCAATAGTGTTCTCCTGTATTATTATGTCGAAAATTTCTGCTGGAGGGGAAGGTTAGAGGATTCTACAAAGCAATGCTTAACCCTATTTCACTGTCCTAAATCAATGACAGCTTTAAAAATCATAATAGTTATCCATTTTAGTCCAATGACTCTTTCTTAATACTTTCTTATAAGTTTCATGTTTCAGGTTCTTGATAGTTTTTCTAATAGCTTAGTTCCTTTTTGTTTTGGGATTTATTAGCTATCAACTTTGATGTTATTGTTATTATAAATACAATCAACTCTTTTTTTTACATGGTACATACGTTCCTTAGAAAACAGTATAAAAAATGCATGCGACTTATTGTAAATTTGGGGGATGCGTTCCACAACTTTAAAAAATCGTGTAAGATAAAAAAAAAATCTCTGAATATTTTGCCCAAAAACAGTGCAAAAAAGTAACAATAAAATTCCTGTTTCATATTTATAAAACAAAAACAATACAAATAAGTTAAAATTATGATACAGTGAGAATTCAGTCTTTAAGTACATATAATATATAAAAATTCAAATTGAAATTAGGAGTAAAACTACTAACTAACAACTATTCATCGCTACTTGATTACAAACGTGCACGTTTATTACGCAACTGGGTCGCAAATGCTATCATTTGTAGATGTTCCAGATATGTCTAGCGCAACTGTCGGTTTTGATTCAAATGTAGAATTTCTTTCGTTATTAACGACATCTCTAACGGTCTCCTGCTACAGAAAACTTAGAATTACATTGAAATTTCAATGCACGCTCTATGTCAGGATCATGAGTAAGAAAATGTTGTTCCATACTTGAAGAAAATTTCAAGCCCTTGTGAATTAAATCAGTTGTTAAAAGCTGAATTTCACCTTCGACTTAGTCATTATCGACTTCTTTTTCAATTCCTACTATTAGCTCACAATCTCTATTTATTTATCTTGGTGGAATTTTCAATCGTTAATAAAATACATTTTAAAGTGCTCAATTGAGCTGAAATTTTATATACATGATTATTTTGGATGACAATACAATAATTTAATTGGAATTAATAAAAATTAATAATTAAAACTAATTATTCAAAGAAATACAAATACAGCCACGTTAGCATCATTTTTGGCGACTTAGAGACCCTTTTGGAGACGTGTCAAAACTTCAAAAGGTTTTTTTTTCTCACGTTTTAAAGCATTCAGTTGAACTGAAATTTCATATGCACGATTGCTTTGGATGACAATACGATACTTTAATGATAATTAATAAAAATTAATTACCAAATAATGTTGTGATTTTGTCCTATGGATATACATATTTATATTAATTGTAACTATTTAATAAAAAGTAGGTAAAATAAAATTTTTCTTTGTTGATCCAAGTAGGAATTAACTTTAAAAAAAAAATTTTTATATTACTTGTTTATCATAAACTGTCATAAATTCGATCAAATCATCCTCATCCAAAGGGCACGAATCCCCAAAGTTTTTCAAAATTCGTTGTAAAACAAAAAATTTATGCAAAAATAAAAAATATGGTTAAATTCGTGTACCGTGTTATTTCAAAATCGTATAAAAAGTATTGGATGTATATATGTATATCATAGATTTTGGGAAAACTCTAAAAAATAGATATTGCAGTATTATAAACATTGCTGACTGAGGACAGCTTTTAAACTCAAATAAAAGTGGGGTTTAACCAGTTTTATGTCTATCCAACATTCTACTTTCTGCTTACAATACTGAGAAAAATATATATATTGTATTTCATAGTATTTCGCTCAGTGTTGTTAATAAAGAGAGGGAAGTTTGGCGTTTGGCTAACCATAAAACTGGTTAAACCCTCTTTTATGTGAGTTTAAAGGATGTCTCTTCACTCTGCAATGTTTATAACATTGCAGTATCTAGCTAATTTTTATCTTTTCAAGTTATTTCAGGCTCTCAAGTAGAGTTTATTAAAAATTATGTATATTCAAAACTTAATTTTCCCACAGATTCAGCTAAAAATACTAATTTTAATTAAATTCTATTTACTCGTTATATTGTTAATCCCATTTTATATATTCTTCTATTTTAAATCAAAGCAATCACAAAAATATTTTAGCTAAAAAATTTAAACAACTACAAAATTTAAAACCCTATTTTAGTTTTCGAATATGAACATTCAGAGAATATTTACTAAGAAAAATTAAATTTTCGTTTACCCAGTAAACATGCCCAAAAGAAAATTAATAACACATTACACACTGCGATCTAGAACTTCCATATTTAATTCAATTTCGCATATAGCTACAAACTTCCTTAAATTTTTACTTCCAGATTTATCCGCTTTCTGCCTCGTTTAATATACCTCTCGACTTCGCCTTGAAATCTTTTACAAAAACCTTTGATCGTATGGAACTGAAAAGAAAAGGGACATGAGGTGCACTGGATAAAAAAAAAGCATAAACGTACACCTCTCATTTTAATTAAAACCAACTTTCATTTAAGATTTGTATTAAGAAGGTCTTACTCTTATACTCGATGTAGCAACAATTTTTGTCTTATTACAAGGAGCATAAAAGTTTAAAAGGAGAAAAAAAAATCCTGCCTAGCAAATAATTAATGCAGTTGACCGCTTTTAATTAAGTACGTACGCTGTTGACCCTCCCTCATCTTATACTAATATAAGTAACGCCATAGCGAGAGAAAACGGTGTCTTTGTTCGAATCTCGCGAATCGTTATGGCATTTTAAAACGTGTATGGAAACCCTTTTTTTTTTGTTGAAGCGTGTTTCTCCCACTTCGTATGCGTTCTATGGGTTTATTCAAAACCATTCATCTAATTTTAGCAATCTATCTTTATGATTTTTATCTGGCCTTGACTTTTCTTTTGAGTTTAATCGTACTTTTGATGGATATCTATTGCTTTGAATGCAGAAGCTATTGTTGTTGACGATTAGTCATAAATTCAATTTACTTAACCTTCTCTTTTGTGTTTTATTTTAACAGTTCTTTCTGTAAAAAGAAAAAGTGAGGTATTCATGAAATATATATTTTTAGATTAAAAAGGAGGTATTAATATCGATCGGTTTTTCAAGCATATTTTATCATGATTGATAGACCACAGAAACTATATTTCTAAGACTACTAAAAAAAATCTTTTTTTTTAAAATTCATTTCGTTTTCTTTCTAAATTATTAAGTATCTAAACGAGTTCGCGTTTTTTGTAACATCTCGTTCTCGTTAAATAAGTTATTTAATTACAATACAACAAAATAAGATACGCATTGTATCATGAACCTAAGGCCTAAACTATATCTGGCCATAAGTGCATGAACATCCAGTGGTACGGCCTTGGAGAGTCCCGAAACATGTTTTAACGTTCCCCATTTATAGATACCCCTTGTATTGTATCCTGAGGCATAAGTTGGCCTTCTTTTTACATCGATGACAACCTGTACACGTTTATGAAGACTTTCCACCAATTTTTGATAAGTGACCATTGGAATTGACTTCCAGTCGTCCATCACAGCTGAAATGAATGAAGGATAACCGATTTTTCTGGCTATCCAAAGGTGTTCTATGGGACTTAGATGGGGACTGTGAGAAGGCCAGTCCAGTTTTTGAACATTTATTTCTTCAAACCATGACTGTGCGAGTCTCTATGTGTGAATGGAATAGCTATTCAGCTGGAAGAGAAATGGGTCTTCCCCATAATATTGCCTTAGAGCTGGGAAAGATGCATTCTCCTGAATGTCTACATACATCTCGGAGTTCATGACTCCAACCACGGAACCAAGGGATACAAGCCAAACCAGGAAAATCCCCACTGGATTCCCATGCTGCCACTACCAAACTTTATTGTGTTAGCACAGTGCGATCACTTAAGAAGCATCCGCCTAACCCAGACACATCCATCAGATTGCCAGATTATAAAGCGAGATTTATCACTAAAGAACATTTTTCCACATGTCCTCTGTCCACTGACGGGAAGCTTTCCTCCATTGCATTCGATTCTTCTGATTCTCGGGAGCGATGTTCGGCTTGTAAGCGGCCGTACGACCATTAATTAATTTCCAGATTTTTAACACCTGATGAACAGTCCTGCTGCTAACTCTAACACGTGATGAACTTCGAAGTCTTGAGTGATTTCAACCAACGAGGACTTATAATTTTTTTTCACTATCCTTTTCAAAGATTTAAGGCTACGTTCAGTAATTTTTTGGTCTGCCTCTTCGTTTTCGTGCAGTTTCACTGCCTCGACATTTCCACCATAATTGCATCACTCGCAATGGATTTTGGCTTCTACAGAATGGCCGAAATTTGTAGCAATATGAAGTGTGACGCTGATAATCATGTTGTATAAAATAATATTCGGTATTATGAATAGATGATGATCTTTTAGGTTAAATTTGGTAAACTCTATTAGTGGGGAAGACATTTTTATTCATTTTCTTTTATTACTTTATTAATCTCCTTTTAAATTCATTTCATTTTATTTTCTGAACTACTGATTAATAGAGTGTCTTTCCCATTTCAGGTTGCACTCCTAAAAATGACCAGAATCCGAGACACTTCACTGCCACTCTGGGTGAGGATGTCATACTATGTTGTGAGTTCGAGTACCCCGAGGAAAAGCCTGTGCCCTATGTCATCCAATGGCAGAAGCAAGGGATCAAAATCCCAATCTACATCTGGTACGACGGATACCCACCACACGCAGGGGATGGCTACGAAGGTAGGGTGTCACTTGCTGAGAAAGCATCGCTCAATCTCACCAACGTTCACGAGAGTGATCAGGGATGGTACGAGTGTAAAGTTTATTTTCTCAACAGACCACCGGACTCTCCGAAAAACGGAACATGGGTACATCTCGATGTGCATGGTAAGATTTAGATTATTTCAATGAATTTATTGAAGGTGTCATCTAATGTTTAGAGAATAAGAACCAAACGCGGAACACTTTTCAAGCAGAAGAAAAATATTTTAATATTATTATTACTCCATTATAACTTAATCATAAAAAAAAAGCCATTTTAATCCAATGTGTTTCATATTTCATTATTCGATGGAAGATTTTGTTGACCTCGACGTGAATGTTTTGATTTGAACCGCCAACCTGACGATCCACAACGACACCGAATATTCGTTAGACGACTGTGACAAAGATGAATCTCTATTAGGACTAGCCTTTAAGTTCTCTTATTCCTGTCCTTTGCTGTTTGTGATTTGCAAGAGAAGGAATCACTGCATACCCTCTTCCCAGAGAAGAAATTTGTTTTTATGCTGTAGATGAACTTTTTGAGCAGTTCATAGAAAAGATTTCCTAGCCATTAACTTGATATACATCCCCAGTATGTTTGAATGTCGTTGGAACGTTTCCCCGTTGACGTTGTGGGCAATCACTGGTTGAAATTTCGGGACTGTTTGACGCGTACGCTGCAGCCGCTTTGAATCATTTGTTGAGATCTATAGGGAACGTCTTAGTTATACTCTCCATGGATTGCATAATTAACCAGCAAAGATGATGTGTTATGCTGCCATTTAATGTTCCAATCTTGGGTCACCACTTCAGCGCAAAGCTATTGATGGAAGATCATTCTGGCGACTTTGTCTGCTGCTTGATGGCAGAGGGTTTGAACTGCTAATTTTCAAGTCTGGAAACTGTATCATTCAAGCATTAGACGACTGGGGCAAAAAGAAATAAAGAAATTCCTTTTTGGAACAGCCGCTCAGTGCTTTTATTCATGTCCTTTGCTGCTTGCGACTTTCAGGAGAAGGAATTGCTAATTCTTCTGTACATGCTAATGGAAAATGTGTTCTTTACATGTTAAGGTATCCGACAACGTTCGGAACCGTGATTTTAAAAAAGCGCATAAATGCCCAAAATATAGCGTCTCGTGCCATCAATGGCACGAGTGCCATTGGTTCGCCGCCCCTGGTTTAGGCAAATTATCCCTAACCTGTTTATCTCTACGGACCAGTTAACGTTTGATAATTTTACCGCGGACCGCTAAAGGAATACGTTGATTGTTTAGATTTTATATATCCCGATATAATGATATTTTGAGCATGCGTGTTACTGTTGCGGCTTTAGATGACATCTCAAAGTTCCTGGTTAACTTTTCGTCCATGGAAATTTGCACAAACCCGAGAGAAATACACCGTAGTAAATAAAATGGAAATAATTTAATATTCCTTAGGTGGCCCTGTCCGGGCTCGAGTGTTGGGAGAGGATACTTTTTGGATACGCTATCACAAATGTCTTAAATACATCACTTAGATTACTTAGATATATTGAAAATACTTTTGAGTTAGCTAAAAACGACAAATTTTCTAGACACAATTTTTGTTCTGAGACTTGAATATTTTACTAAGGACAATCAAAATTAAATTTTAGAATATTCTTTTCTGTTCTTCAAAGAGGCGCCATTTCTTTCTAAGCAAAATTTTTCTGAGGAATTTTTAAATATTTTTAGATACACTTACTTGCATAGATTTATTCTTTAAATAATCCCTTGAAAGTAAATAATAAACTTGCGTATTATTTCGAAATTACCTCTTGTATTCGTTCATGAAATCTTGTTTTTGCTTTTAATAAACGACAAAATTATGTTTCATAAACACATACTATGTTTCAATATGTTCTTTTGTTTATCAATGTATTCTCTCAAAATTAATTCCTAATTAATATTTACAGCACCACCCCATTTTAAAATGAAACCACCCGATGTTGTATATGTTAAAGTTGGTGAATCTGTGTCTTTACCCTGTGAAGCAGAGGGAACACCACCTCCTAATCTCATATGGTACAAGGTAAGTATTTTGTTCTTTAATACATCATTTTTGTATCTTGTTTCCGAGTTAGTCCTCATCAGTATCCTGGAAAAGTCACACACAAAAAAAAATGTGTTATAAAACAATTATTTTCTGGAATGTTACACTCTCTTGCTGTTAAAAAAATATTTGCTTTTAAAATAGAATTTCTTAAAGTTTTTTTAGTTATATGCAACAAAACTTATATCGAAAATTCAAAAAAAAAATTTATTATATGGATGGATGTATTATTATTTGAATCTTTATTTTTTTAAAAGTATCCGAAAAATTGATTAATTGGTTGATTTGATTGTGACAGGTATCACAATCCGACATTGTGGTTGCGGTAGCCTAGTGGCCATGGTCACGAGCTCGTGGTCCTCGTTGTCGAGTCGCGGCTTTGAGCCCTAGTGCCACTGAAGACCCACTTTGTAGATCTGCTGGTGCATGTTAAATATGTCGGTGCACAATTGGTGTGGTAGTTTGGTGAGGGGAGCCAGCTTAGGTGTCATCCTTGTCACCTGACGTCACCTAAGTTGGTTATCAATTGTCGTTGTAGATTGAATTGATAATCTTGAGGAAATAAATACTTATATTCTTGAAATTGAAGATGACGCACTTGTATCAAGACATGCATATATGTTACCTAATTGCATTAGCTCTTGTTTCCAAATAGTCTATATAAACTCAGCTAACCAAATAATAGTTATATATATATATTAATGTTCAATAATTTATTTCGAAACATTTTTTATCTTCAGTATCATTAAGATATTGATTCGAATTCTATTTGAAGAAAATTTGCTGTCGTCGGAAAATTGCTTTAGTCGGATTGCATTACATCTCTAAATAATGTTTTTGTTAAGTTCTTTTTTGATGAAACTTTAGATAGATAAAAGCACATTAAGGAAAAATGATCTCCCAGATTTTCCGCTAAAAAAGGTTTTTTCAAATTCCACCGATTAATGGTTATTAACGTTTAGAAATGAGTACGGCATTATCTTAGCAATATAATCTTCAAATTTCCAGAGATATCTACTCTTTAAATGTATTGTTTTCTGAGGGGAAAAGGATACTATGCAATGCTATATCTTCTCATTTAGTATCTTGACTGTTTGGACAATGTATCTTTAAAAAAGGGAGGATAAAAAACATCAGAAATGTTCATGTTCTCTTTTAATGTTTATGTTCATTATCATGCTTTTTGTAAAAAATTTATTGTTGCATATGTTTGTCTGTTTGTTCTACACATAAAAAAAACACACACGCACAAAATATGTTACAGAATTTTAACTCTAAACCACCAAAACAAATACGTGTCACTATCAATTTATTCGCGATAAATCGCTTATACCTTGGAAATTTTAATATTATATACTATATTAAATTTAGTACTGAACTTTCAAAGTATTTACGTAGACAGGGCCGATCCTGCAGCACCTGCATCACACGTGAGTGGTCAAAATAAGGAGCTACCGCAGGCCGCATTTTTATCAATCCAGCGAAATTGTTACGAATTTCTCAAAATAAAACTTTTCACAAATCGAATAAATATGCTGAATTTTACGTAGTTATTGAAAAATGAAAAAATAAGTCCCGATTTCCCGATATCATAGCATAGTGGAAGAAAAATAGAATGTTAGTGTACAGTGTGTTGGTCCATGGTTCCCTCTAATGTCTACTCTGTACACATATTCTTCATTTGATAGCAAAATTTGTGGCAGATTTGTCAATACCGCAACAGAAAAAGTTTTCTTGATTATCAGCGTCACTGGCGATCCACTGTGAGTCAATTCTTAACGAAGGTGTCTCAAAAATGATTCTTGCGAAAGTTGCTTTATGAAAATATCTTATATGGTTAATATTACAAAAAACATAAGAGTATTTAAATTCAATATGCATTTGGGGAAATTAAAAATTTTAATAATAGCCCTATAATTTAGAAAAATAAAATATAGGAAAGAAGTGATTTTTTTTTTGTGTCTATTTGCATTTTTATCAATGTTTTACTTTTTACTCTTATACAGGTATATAAGTTTATAACGACGATGTTAAGTATTAGTCAAAATATGAAAAATTTTCTAGAGAGGCGGCACATTAGGTTTAAGCACGCGGACGGCTGACACCCTAGGATCTGTCCTGTTCGTAGGATTTATTTTAAAAGAGGAATTATTGCAAATTCTATAACAAACAATACTTATCTAAGTTAAAAGATGTCACATAATTCTTTATAGTTTTCAAAAGTAAGAAAAAATCTTGCGCTTCTTAGAAATATAGATGTTAATGAATATCCTTCTATAAGAAAAATCCTGTTGTTACATACTCTAGTTCAAATAACTATTACCTTTATTAAAGATCGAGGATTTGTGTCGCAAGAAAATTATTTTAAAACATACATTTTAAACGAAATGTTTTAAATTGCTTATATGGATGCATGCATCTTCAAGAAATTTTAGGAACATTGTCGTGTGTATCTCTTATTCCGATTAATACAGGTGGTGGCCACGGTAGCCTAGTGGTTATGACCACGAAATCGTGACCAGCATGTCATGAGCTCGAGCCCTAGTGTCACTGAAGACTCACCGTGTAGAGAGGCTGTTGCACGCTAAACCGGAGGAGGTTCAAAGTCTTCCCGTTGGTGTGGTAGCTTGGAGATGTGGGTACCAGCTCAGATGTACTCCTTATCAGTTGACCAAGGCTCGAAATTATAAGGTTCGTCGCCAATAGCCCTCATGTTGCTTTAGAGTTTGGCGTTAATAAACACTCACTCAACCGATTTTAATATATACAAATAATTCCGTTTAATTATTGATACTTCTATGATGAAATATTGATTTTTTTACTTCCAAATATGCATGTTTTTAAAACGTATTCTTGCTTGTTCTTCGAATAATGTTTAACAAAACTAAAACTCAAAACACAATTTCAAATGGCCGGATATTAAAAAAAATGTGTGTGATTATAATACATGCATTCATTTGCTACACTGTGATCTTAAAATTAGATATAGTTCATAAATATGTCCCTTTTCATTTTAAGGGGTAAACGTTTAAATCCTTTTAACACTGGCGTAGGCAGTTCTGAGTCGGCCCTGTATCAGAATTTCCTCGTGGCCCTTTTTTAGATGTGAGAGCCCTGTTAGTGGAACTGTGGTTACACATGTTGAGGCCCCTGTTGCTTGGCTTCCCGTGTCATTGGTACAGCTGATTCGGTAGTAGCTAAGCCCATGCTTTTTAACATTCAAATGTAGGAGATAATGTGTAAATAGGTTCTATTATTAAAATTGGGAGAGTAAGATGCCCACTGAAGTGTCATACTCGTTAATTGACCATAGTTCAAAACTACGAGGGCTATCTCTTTTCGCTTTCCTATTGTTTCTAAATGTGACATTAATAAATAATTCATCAAAGCAGAAGTGTTTATCACTTGGAAACCAAATCCCTTACAATAAAAAAAGAACAATGAGTAAATTTTCATCCAGAACTCCACTGATTTTGTTAAAATTTACTCAGCAACAATTTTTTACTCCATAACGTATACATGGACTCAATATCTTTGGTCTCACAATTCGATATCTTGAACTCACAATTCGAGAGTCTCCAGGTCTTGAATTCAAGACCATGACCACTAATTTACCATTGTACTATGCTACAGAATAAATAATTGATTAAAACTGTTCATTGAGAACTAAAATAGAAAAAATTACAACATTAAAATAGGAAACCACAAAATCCGATGAACTAACTCAATTGACTTACAAACAAGCAAGTGGTATCCGAACAATCTTTGGATTGTATTAAAAATAGATTCATGATATAAATATTTTTTCAAAGAACTATCGTTAAAACAACGGCAAATAAACAAACAATGATAAATTTTCAGAAGACGAAATATTTGATAATAAAAGAATATATCAAAGATACCAATCAATCAAACAACCAAAACCGCGGGTTACAGAATAATTTAAGCGCATATTCTCTTTTTATGGTTTTGAAGTTAAATAAATAATTATATATCTAGTTACATTCTATTTTAAAGAACGGAATCGTATTATGAATTATTAGAATATATCTTCAAAACAGATATATATTTATGTGTCCTAAATCCAAAGAATACATTTCTAGCAGAGGGATAAGTTTTGTTGCTCGATATACCATGAAAAACTTGTTCAATCGATCGCATTATACAATTCAAAATAACGTAGTTACCATGGAAATGCATTTTTACAGAATCATAGATGATTACATGCAATAGAATACGTGTTTAGTTTTATCCGCTTAAATAAAATGAATTTGTTTTCAATCAAACCTTGTTTACTACATTGTCAAATGAAAAGAATCATCATGAGGGAATTTACAGGATATTCTTATGATAATGGTGAGATCTTATGGTCTTTCTACAAAAAAGAAATGACAATTTCATTGAGATATTTTCATCTAGAAAGTTGCTATGCATAGGATAAATTTTGTACAGCATAACTAATTTTTTTTAATGCATAAAAGAACCTTGTTAATAAAGAGAAGTAGGATATATTGTCGATTTATTATTTACCTTAAATTTTTTCTGAAGATTAAATGAATTATTAGTGTCTGTTCAAATATCGCAATATAAGATCATTAGTTCTTTAAAACTATTTTTAGATAAAGTAGCTGAAAATTCATATTGCATTGCAAACTTATATGCAAGGGATGAAAAATTTATCTGATGTATGTGTGTGGTTAATGAAATAATTATTTGCATTTTTATTAAATATCGTGTTTTTAATGTAATTTTTTTTATGCCTTGTTATTGTTATTGGGTTTACATTCAGTGGTGTAACGTACAACCTCGCATTGCAGGGGCCCAAAGCTTAACTGAAGACAAGTATGGCTTGAGGCCCAAAACCTGACTTTGCAGGGGGTCCCTAATGTTCTCCGTTATGCCACTGTTTTAGTATCTTACTCATAATGTGACTGAATATTAATTACTTGGTGATTTTTTAGAGGAAATACATCATAAAATTGTCCATTGCTGAAATTTCTTCTGTTATTCTGTTCAGAGGACATTTGGAGTGCTTTTCAAATATTTTGAACTAGATTTTTAAATCTTTTTTCCCAATTAAAAGTGAACCTATATTTTAATATTAACACATTTAGAAATCTCTTTTTTAATTTTTAGCTAAGTCATTATAATGTGAATACCGTAAAATCCGGCGTATAACATGCACCCATTTTTTAGAAGTGCAATTTTAAATTTTTGGATATATTCGCCATATAACGTGCCCCCCCCCCCCCCTTTTTATGAAGAAACCTGGCATGTACGTATGCAATGCTCATATGCTTTGAAGTAATTTATTCGAGATATTATCGCAGGCTTTTGAAAGAATAGTATGCATCTAGAAATACAACCCTTAAAGTTCATAAGAAATGTCATTTCTTTTAAATAAGCAGTATTTCGTTATGTATAAAAATCTAATTCTTTTTTTTCTATGCTCATCTTTTTTCAAGCTCTCTTTTTTATACTAGACGTACAATGTGTTCCCTTAAATTTTGATCTTATTTTTTGTGCTAAAAGGGTGCATTATATGTCGTATTTTACGGCATATCATGTGTAATCAATGAACTAACTCCTAAATGAATAGAGAATTATGATCATTACAATTTTATAACTTGGGAGTTGGGAAAAATAATTATTTGCATCTAAAAACTCTTGAGATCCACTCTAGTATTTTTGAAGAAATTTGTCTTGCTATACTGCTCTCAATGTTGAGTTTATCTGTTAATCTTAAATCATTTCTCTTGGCATTAAATTTTTTGTTGTATGTAAAACTAATTTACTTGAAATTAATCTGTTCATCAAAATTGAAACTATTATGTACCAGTAAATGGGAAATGAAGTTATATATTTAATGTTCTATTTTTAAAGACATGGGGGAAGTACTCCCCCCCCCATATTTATATTTTGTATAAAATGCATGATAAAAATTGTACTTATTATCATATTAGTTATTATTGTATTAACATAACATCTCATTGAACCATAGTAATGAGTATGTAGTATATGAATAATATTTTGTTGTAATATGAATATGTAATTCATTAGTCTTGACAGAAATAAAAAAAAATGGCTTAAATTTATAAATATGATTTGTTTTAAAATCTGTTTATTCAGTAATTTCATATCTGAAATGATTATTTACAAATTACAAAAGAAATACACTTATTTGATTTTTAGATTGAACTAATAAAAAAAAATCTTTCTTTTTTCTTAGGATAACTCTCCTTTAGAAGAAAGCAGAACTGTTCAAATTCTTCCTACTGAATTGCGAATTAATAATTTGAGACAGACAGATATTGGAGACTATACATGCATGGCAAGAAATAAGCAGGGAACTGTAACAGCTACATCTAAAGTTATTGTTGCTGGTAATTTTAATTTCTTCCTAAATTTTTAGGTTTTTTTTCTTTTGGTTTTTGTGTATTATTGCAACCTATTGGCAACATTATATGAAACAAAGCACATATTTGCCAAGTCAGCATGTACAACACATACATAATCAGGATTGCCAACTTGACAAGTTATTTTGAACGTTGACATTGTTGTGATAATATGCAAGTACCTTTTTTTTATTTATTTATTTCAAGTAAACATCCTTTTACTTTTTAACAGTCTTAAATCTGAATGTCCTTTCATTGTTAGGTTCATATTTGTGATATATTCAGCATTTTGTAATCGTGCTGTATTTGCAACTATCGTCCCTTTACCAATTAAATGTCAATCAAATTAAATTCTTTACACATTCAAGAGAAATCCCCTTTTCTCCAAGATTTTGGTCAAATGGGATTCTGCAT
Organism: Trichonephila inaurata madagascariensis; assembly: GCA_019973955.1. Taxonomy (NCBI): domain Eukaryota; kingdom Metazoa; phylum Arthropoda; class Arachnida; order Araneae; family Nephilidae; genus Trichonephila; species Trichonephila inaurata. The sequence goes on from BMAV01019485.1 coordinate 177,649, forward strand.
GTATTTCCAAGGAATCTCCCTTTTAGATGTTGTTCTGTATTCTATAATGAATGCTATATATATGTTTTTGTTACCTCTGTTATTTTATAAAACTTAGATGGGTTACATTTCTGTTCCTGTTAATGTCTGATTTACTGTTCCTAAAATAATAACAGTCAAGGGACACAATTTTATGTTTACTAACAACATAATTGAATGTTTTAAACTATAGTCTGTCTTTCACAAAAGAGAATTGATAGCAATCCTCATTCAAGGATGAATAAAATTTTTATTGTGGAAAACTGAATTCAGTTACTTTTAATTATGTACCTGTTTTTATTTATCTATCATTTAATGAGGCTTAAATCAAAATAATTTAATTTTAAGTACTTAGGATTTTATGATATTTTGGATAAAATACTCAATACTTAAATCAACTGATATAATAATTGTGTTCATTAAGCTAAGAATATAAAAAGAATTATAAAATAACATATATTATTTCACAAACACAAAGTCTCCAATTAAAATATGAAGGCAGAGAATAACAAAATAAATGTTTATAATTTATTGAAGCTTATAGAATGATCAAATTGTTTTGCTGAAATAAAACATATTAAATATAAAAATGAAAGGGGTTTTTTTACATATTACCTCGAGAAATAGGCCTTATAGACCATTTCCTCATGAGCAGCCAAATATTAACCAGCCTTTGCAGTAAAGTTGTTAGAAGAAAAATTAAAACCCCCTGTATTGGCTAGGGAAGCACAAACTGTTAGGTGAACAAAATTCATAACTTCTCCACCAAGATACAGAGGGCAGCCTGGAGTGTCTTTCACACCAATTTGATATAAGTGTTGCTGAAGAAAGTCATGATTGGTCTAAGTTCTAAAAACAGCACAGAAAACCTGTCTAGGAAGACCCATTGAGATTGGACTATAAAGCAGGGTTTCCCAGATCTTTTCTCCAGCATCATATAAAAAATAAAAGCGAAATAATTTTTTCTGTAAAAATTTCATTCATTCAAAAGACTACACTGAATGACTAATACATACAGCCTTAAAGTTTCAAATTCTTTTCACCTACTCTTTTTGTACTTTAAATGTTATTTTTAAATTTCAGCTGTGTCATTTGCAATAAAATAATTTTTAAAGTAATTCAACATTTCCGCCCTCTCTCTCTCCTCCAGTTTTGTATGAAATATCGTTGAACACAAGAAATGGGATATATTTCTTCAAAATTCTTTGAAAGGGAACACATTTTTAATTAGAAGAAATTTCATTTAATTGATGAATCTAATATTGCCTAAAAATTTGTGAGAATGTGGATGTGTATAAAAAAAAGAGAGAAAACCATATTTATTGCTTTATTAAAGTTGTCATATTTTATTATATGCTCAATTTTCATTAACCTTCAAGAAGTCACGAAATTATAGGTGAAACCATTCTATAAATGGTTCTGTTTTCCTAATCTCTAAATTAAATGGATGGTGCATCTTGGGTTGTATATACAAAATTAATGATTTTAATTTTTTTATTTTTTATTTATTTATGAGTTAAGGTTCACCATACTTTTCTTAGACTATTTCTGCAACTTCTTTTACAATTTTTTTTACTTTGTAAAACCTACTTAATTTTTACATTGAACAAAATTATAAAGCTACTAAAAAGTGATCATTCATTCTTATTTTCATTTTTTGTAATTCATTCATCTTCAAAGTTCCACTTGTTATGCTTCTGAAATGGTAGATAATCATTTATTGCTGTCTTATATTACATGCTCTTTTGCCCAATGTATACTCATGGATAAATTTAAAATAAAATTTTGTTTCATGTAAACTCCAAATATGTAAATAATATAATAAATGATGCTCAAATTGGTTACACTATTAGCTAAGTTTTCTTAAATGTTTGTCTTTTAAATTATTATTTTATATTTCTTAGAAATATATTTTTAAAAAAGGTTGAAATATGAAGTATTCTTTTTCTCTATACACTTCAACAGAATTATATTTAAAGAATAGAAGTATAACTGTGCTCATAATTGTTATTTTTATAATTTTATAAAAGCAATTTTTAAATTCAGGCCCATAAATTTTGTTGGAACTTACATTCCCTTTACTTTTATACTTTGTTTTAAACAAACAGTTATTTCTTGCTGCCTTTCTTAGAGGAGAGTTGAAGATCAATATTTCTATTTTTCCTCCTTCAATTTTCTCAGTGAAAGAAAGGATCCTACTACAAACTGTGTAACTAAACATGGATTTGGTTTATGTAATATTAATACCATTCTACAAATTCATTTCTGCTATTAGTTCATGTATACTGTTTCAATCTTTTTACTACATATATGATAAATCCTGAGATTTTATTTTAAAAAAAAGGAAACAGGAAGTATAATGAATAGATTTTATTCTCGAATTTGGAAAAACTCTGAACTTAATAGGCAATAAAATATCAGTTAAAGTAATAACCATATTCATAAATAATTTTTAACAGATATTGCAGTGAAATGCTCTGAATGCAAAATGTAAAAGTCTTGCTAAGAAAATTTTACAGTATCTTCTCTAATAATATATATATATAAAGTATCTTCCATAGTTGTAACAGGAAGCTGTGTGTAGTAAATTTATTTTAAAGTAACTGTATAAAAGAGATTAAACAATTCAACATTTGTAACATTGTTATATCTATTCTTAAATTATTTTTACATTTATCTATAATTTATTAAATCAACGTTTTGTTTTTTTTATTTTAAAGGTTTTCTTTAGTGTTATATCTTTTTCGTATTAAACTGTAACTAAAATATTGCTGAATTTGCACAATTTGCATTTTGTTGGAAGAGCTTTTTTTTAATTTTTTCCAATTGTTAATGAATAGAATTTGTTGATACAAAATGAAGAGAAAAAAAATTCTACAAATCTGCTAACAAATTACATAATATTTCTATGAAGCTTGCATCAAAACTTCCATGAATACACAGGTTTTAGTTGCTGACATATATTTTTCTGTTTTTAGACTTTTTCTTATTAGAAATTTGTTAATTGTATTTCATTAATTTGAAGCTGTATGTGTGATAAATTAATACTTTTTTATACAAACTTGAAAACATTTCTATGTTAAACTAACATAAAAACTTAAAAGGATTATTCCTAATCTTTGGTTAGTTATATTAAAAATTCTACATTTAGTGGCAAAAATCAGATACTTTAATTTCATAATAGATAAAAGTATTTTTAAGATCAATATTAATTTTAAAAAAAAAAAATTGTTGCTTTTACTGAAAAAAAATACAAAAAAGATCTCACAGTATAATTTTTAATGTTACATACATTTCTTATCCACAGCTTCAACTTAACTCATTTGTTGTTCAAGTCTAAATTATGAAAGTTATTTTTTAATATAAATACCTAAAATGTTTTTCAACATTTTTCCATAGTTTCTGTTTTTATTGCAAAGAAGTTAGTCTTCCCTGTGATCCATTCTATCTAATGTTAGTTTTTTATCTATTTTTGTGGTTATTACAAAATTTAAAGTAGTTAAAATATTTTACCCCTTAAGTTCTTTTTTTTTTTAAATTCCATGTTGCATTTTTATTTGAATCAAAAATATTTCTTTATCATACAACATATTCGTTTTTAAACTGAATCAACTTTTTTATTTCATACAAAACTTTTGTTCTTGCTTTATTAGATATATCGTGTATTTAGTTGCTTGTGTGATTATTTTTTTCTGATTTTACAAAGTTAAATACTTAGCTTAACCTTCGTTTAAAGGTAGATTTATATTGCACGCAACTTTTTCATCCAGTGTAGACCTAACCCCCTCTCTCAAATTTATATTTCAGAGTGGGATTCACATGTACACTATACTAATCTTGCCACATGAAATAGTTGATCATAGTGTAAACCCACTATAGACTAAAGGTTAATGTTTCCTTTACATTTATTATATGTTCCAGAATAACTGAAGAATTTTTCTTTTTATGAATGTGAAACTTCCTGTGATCTCTTATTTCATTCCTTCTTTACTAAAACAGGTTTTTCTGTGTTACAACATTGTTTATTTGTTGTGCTTTTTTTTATTTAAATAATTTCTACATTTTTTAAAAAAAATTCATATAAGTTTATTGAAAAAGTTACTATAATTTACCAGTTTTTTTTCTTACAAGAAAATTTTCATAATTGAATGTTTTATAAATTATTTCCTGTGTTACACTAATGAATTATTTTACTTGAATTATCTGTAACATAATGGATTATGCTATTAATTGAAAAATTCACAACTTCATTATTTATTTAACTCATTTTTTTAATTTCATATATCTATATGTATATTCATTAATGATTTTATTTTCATTATTAAAATTTCAGGTCCTGCCTCTATAGTTACTCCACCTCGTAATGTTACTAAATTAGAAGGTGATAGAGCTGAATTTATTTGTGAAGCAAAGGCCCTTCCAACTAATGTTACTCACAGGTGGTTTCACAATGGTGTAGAAATAAGTCAACTGTCATGGTTAGAAACTCGCACAAGTGTTCGTAGAGATGGGACACTATTTATTAGTCCTACATCTGCGGAAGACTCTGGAAAATTTACTTGTGAAGTGACAAATGGTATTGGGACTCCAGATACAGCATCTGCTTTTCTAAGTGTAGAATGTAAGTTAAACACACTATTTTTAAAGATCAGACTTTTTTTTAATCCTGAAAAATTTTTACTTGAATCTTTATGAATTTTTTTATTTTTTCAGTGTGAATAATATATTTTCCCTTAATTATTTCAATGCTACCTGATTAAAATAGTTTTGATTCTCTAAATTACAAATTTTAGTACCAATTTAGGTGTGAAATTTTACTTGATATTCATTATATAATTTGGTACTATACAAAGTAATATTCAACCATATTATAGTAGTATTTTTTAAAAAGTACCTGTGAAAAATTATTGAAGTAATGTATTTCAATGTAAAATTAACTTTTAACTTCATTTTGCATAATAAATGTATTAAAAAGAATTTTTTACAAAATAATGTACATTCGAAACTGTTTTTGTGCAGTCCTTTTTCATGCAATTTTATTTTTTTGCGACCGCATAAAAAAAAAATTCTGCAGTATTTCAACAAATTGGCTTGTTATATGTAAGAATTTATGAAATTTTTGAACATTTTTTTTGTGTGTGCAGTTATTTTTATGCGGTTTTTATCAACCACACAAAAACAGGTACAACTGTACTTATCAAAATTCCTAAAACATTGAACAAATAAAAGAAATTTTTAATCAAGTTTAATCATAATAATGAAGTGAAGTTGTCTGAAATTAATATACAAATACGAATATCAATCAAGTTAATATAGATATAATGTAAAAATTTAATGTATGTTTTAATTTGGTTCTCTAAAAGTACTCTGTACTAAATAAATTTATGTTTATTATTTGCTTATAGTATTGTCTTTCTTCTATACTCATTCTATATATTCACTCTTATATACTCATTAGTACATAGAGTTCTATCTATTTTTTACCCATAATTTGGTTTAATATTAGCTGACTATCTAAGTATTACTAATTTTAAATACTCATACAAAAGCAGTTAATTTTCAATGATTATTTTTTTAAAATTTGTGCATAGATTGCTCTTTTACAATATTTTTTTACATAATAGATTCAATGTTTTGTTAATTTGTTTAGGTATTAATGTATTGGATTTTTAATTTTTTTATTGTTGTGTAAAGAATTTTGCTTTGTATATTTCAATTCTATTCTCTATTTTTAATATAATTCCTTAACTTATTTCTTATTTTCAAACTACAGATCCTGCTCGTGTAACATTTTCACCAACCATCCAATATCTTCCACTTGGACTCTCTGGTGTTATACGATGTTATGTGCAAGCTAGTCCACCTTTTCAATTTATTACATGGACTAAAGAAAGCAGACAATATGATCCTAATTCCATTCCAGGGGTTGTAACCCTGAATAATGGCTCTTTATTATTTCAAAGAGTTAGTCATGAAGATCAGGGACGATACCGATGTACGCCTTATAATATACATGGAACAGCAGGAACATCCAATATTATGGATGTATTAGTGAGAGGTAGGAAATCAATACTCTACTTATATATTCATGCAAACATATATTTAATGTATTCAGAATTATACTATTTTGAAATCTCTCTCTAATCTCTTTTAACCCTCTAAGCGGTCTGCACTTAAAGTCTTGCCATTCTGGAGATGCTTCGAAAATACACTGCACATATTTTTTTGCCGTCAGGTGGGGTTCTCAAAAGCGGTTGAGCCGTATTTTTAAGAATGTGGCTTAGCCGCTTTTGGGAATCTTGCTTGAAGGCAGAAAAAGCATCTCTGGAATGACGGGATTTTACGTGAAGACCACTTGGAGGGTTAATGAAACATAAGTTTTTCTACTTTTATGAAAACGAAAAGTTTTTAATCAAATAATGTTTTTATACAAGAACTTTTGTAAGAAATTTGTTCTGTTTAATTTTTCTTTATTTTTGCTTAATTCTTCATTTAACTTAACCATGAGTGAAACAAAAAGTGTTTGATATTTCAATGTTTATAGATTTCTTTTTCACATAAAAATAAGTTTTATTCAGCAAAATAAATTTTTTGAAGGGGTTAATGGTGTTTAAAGAAGCTGAAAATGTTTTGAATTCAATGTAATGACCATAGTCATGTTGAAAACATTTTGAAATCTGTTAAATTACTTGTTATTTGAATCATTCTTTGTTCTATCTTTCCACATATCTTTTTCAGAAGTTTAAAAGTTTCGGTATAAAGCCATAACTTATTCTAAAAGTACATGGAAAATAGATGATTAATTTAAAAAGGAGATCCATTGCATAGAAATAATGTGAAATTGGGAAAAATTAATTTAATATTTCTGATTTGTAATTCATCTAAATGTAAATTATGTGTATTTCAAATTTTTACTTTTTATTCAGCTATTATATATTATATAAACCCTCTTTTCTAACATATATTCTCTTTAATTTAAGATAGGAACTTCTAGGGTACAATATATATTTAAATAGTAGAGGTCTTAAAAACATAGAATAATTATCCTTATTTCATATGTTAATTAAGGTATTATAGCAGATTTTCTGAAAGAAAAACTGAAGTTATGATTGTTAAAGAGTTTAATGTATTGCTTTTAAGCTTTAGAGTTTTCTATAATGAATACAACAAGTATTGAATGAAGACAAATAACAATTTATAAAAGAAATAACACAATCTAATCCTTCACTTGAAAGTTTCTGGAGTATCCATTTAGTTAAGACTCAGAATGATTTAAAACCAGTCTCATTTAAGTGTAATTTTAGTTCATCGTAATAACTTCATATATTATGTTTGAATGTTTTCTAATTGCATCAAGATTTAAGATTTCTAAATTAAAGTTTATATTTGATAAAAACATACATAAATCCATGTTTGGCATAGTTGTACACATTTAAGTAAAAAAATATAATTATACTAACTAAATTAAGAATGATTTGATATTGCATGAAAACTAATTTGTAGTTTCAATAATGTTTTTTATATAATAATTCAGAGAGAATCTGTATATTTTCTAAAGTATTTCTTAAATTTTTTCTTCTTCTTTCCAAGCACTACAGCCAGTTACTGGCCAAGGCTGTCTCAGTCAACTTACACCATCTTGATCAATGCAATGCTATATTCTTCCATCAGTTAGCTCCCAAGTCCTTCAACCACTTATCTACTTTATCCATCCACCTTGTTCTCTGTCTTCCTCTAGAGTTTGGAAAGTTATTTTCTTAACAGGATTTTCATCACTATTTCAAAATACATGTCCCAGCCACCTTATTTGGGAAGCCTTGATCACTTTGACTATGTTTGGTTCTCTATATTTTGATTGTTCAAGGTTGTATTGTATTCTCCAGGTTCCGTCTTCTCCAACTGCACCAAAAATTTTCCTTAAGATTTTTCTCTCAAAAGTCATTAGTTTCTCTTTGTCTTCTTTGTCAGTTGTCCAGCATTCACTGCCATATAAAACAATTGGCCTTACTAGGGTCTTGATTTATTAAGTTTAGGGATTAGATTATCTTTGTTTCTATCAAAGAGTTGGAATGACAGCTCAAGACTTACTGTGGATACTTTCTTAATCAGCCTCATTGTAATTGTTAATTCAACATACATATTTTTTTATTAACTGAAACTTTATCGATTCCTTATAAATATAGTATACTTATTAGTAGACCAGTATAGTATAGTATATTTCTTTTCAAAACACAATATATTCTTTCGAATGATTATGTATTTCTCAAAATATAATCTACAATTATTTAGTTAAAAAACAATGTTATGGTAAATAAAATAATTTCTTTGACTTATTTTTTTCTCTGCTGCTCATCTTGTTAAATAGTAATCATATTATATACAAGTAACTTTATTGGACATCTTGTTATTTGGTAGAGGAAATTGTTATTGTTAAATTAAGAGAATATCTAGTGTATGCATAAAAAAAAAATATGACTATAGTATTCTTCAAGTAAAAAGCTAAAAATTAAAAGGTAAAGAAAGAAGAACTAACAATAAAAACTAAATTACCAAGGTTAAAAAAAAAACATTTAAAAGGAATGTTAAAAACTTGTTTATTCTATGAAATAAAAGAAATATGCAAAGTAATAATATCATTAGCAATTTTAAAAAAATGTTTTAAATATGGTAATAACAATATTTATTGCTATTCTACATAGATTTTTTTATGAAGCTAGATACAAAAATTGCTTTAAAAACATTTAAACAAATTTAATATAATAAAATTCAAGAATAATGAAATTTGGGAGAAAAATATTTCAAAAGTTATTTTTCTCATCTTTTTATTGTACTGTAAAAAAAATCAAGGTGAATTAATATGTGTAAGAAATTTATTTGTATTATGTAAATACTTTTTATAAGTAATTTTTTTTTTGTTGCATCAATATTTTTATAAAACTTTTAGTTTCATTATAATAGAAATTGACTGAAGGATTTTTGCATAAAAAATATTTTTAAGACTTTTCTTACACATGAATGCTTAAAATTTGCATCTGAGAATCTAGAAAAAAAAATCTAATATGTGAAATTTTAAGAACAAAATGTCTTGCTTCTTACAAGTATCACTATTGTTAGAATTATTTTGATAATTTTTTAATGATTGTATTGATGATTCTTTTGCTTAAAAAAATAGTTATTCTGGTTTATGTAGATTTATATATTAGTTTTCAACTAATTACTTTCAAAAAGGAAAATCATCATATTTATAATTATCTATCCAAAAAAATTAATAAGCATAGAATTTTATCAATTATAATATTAATTTGAATTTCTTGTATCATATTATGCATCCATATTAAATTCTTTTTATATTAGAATCCTAAATAGCATCTATGATCTGTAATTATAACAGAAAAGTTAAATTTATATTACCCACTGTGCCATTCATTGACTTGATATTTGTTTTTTAATGGCATTAGAATATTGTAATCATGTCATATTTTTATTTTTTAAATTCTGTGCATATAGTGTGTTATGTATTCTAATTGCAAGTTTTCAGTTAACTGATTTTTTCTGAAAATTTTTGACAATTGTTCAAAAAAAAATTTTTTTTTTTTTTTTTTTTTTTCAAATTTATTTAAAATCTCATATTGCTTTTCTGGAACAAATTTGTATAAATTAATATTTAGAATGAAATGTCTGTTGATTAAGTATCTTCATAAAATTTTTAGTGTTGTTTTCTTTATTAATTGATTTTTCTTTTGTAGTTTTCATAGATTATATATATATATATATAAATATATATAATTCTATTTATATACTTGTTTATTTACTCATTAAATTGAACTTTTCTTTTTTAAATTTAAAAATATTTTTATTGAAAAAATTACATTTAATAATATATGTAGTAATATTCAACATTTTATTTTTAGAACCTCCAGTATATACATTAAAACCTAAAGAAATTTATCAAAAACCTGTTGACAGTGAAATTAAATTGCCTTGTGAAGGACTCGGCCAACCTAAGCCTGCTATTACTTGGCGAAGAGTGAGTCCAAACCCAAATTCAATAGTAGGAAACTAGGTCTTCTTGTGTGTTTTTTCTCTTTCAAATGATTTTTTCATGTATTATTTTATATATATTGATATACAATAATTATTTAAGTTTTCAACTCATTTAATAGAAAATTTTTTTGGTGATTCATATGTCTTTAACTCAAAGCATTTTCAAACAAGAATTGTTTAAATGAGGGAAAAATTTCATTCTCTTTAATATCTGAACTTTATATTTCTTTCATTTTATGAAGTTGTTGCTAGATATGGATTTTTTCAAAAGAAATATACTTGAATTTAAAGGATTGTACATAATAAATATCTTAAGTGCAGTATGTTTCATGAATTTACTTTATAGTTCCATCAATAATTACTCATGAAGAACTTTTTTAATTCTGAAAATAAAACTGAGATTTCATTTTTTTTTTAATTGACCTGAGAGTTGGCCTTGTTTTTTTTCAAGTCTTGATTCTACTAGACTTATCATATTGAAAGGCTAATACTTGTTAAATCTACTAGGACTTCCAAGTTCACATCTTGACAGTTTTGATGGAAGTCAAGATATTGGGGTGTCAACTGAGATGTCATCTTCATAACATGACCTTAAATTCTAATTATATCCAATGCAAACAGCAAAATTAATAATCAATCAAGAAAAAAAATAAGTATTGGGGAAAAAAATTATATGTCGCCCATCCAGTATAGTGGTTAGTAACACTGACTGCTGTGCCGTTGGGCCTGGGTTCAAATCCCGGAGAAGACATGGATGTTTGTAAATGTACAGTGCCTTCTTGGCATGGGGTGCTTTAAATAGCTGTCGAGCCACAAGCCCTCTCAGGAGGTTGGTGGAAGGGAAAGAGAGTTGGGAGGCTCCTGACCACCCTCAAAGTGTTCTCCCTCAAAATCGGGGTGAAACTGAGCTAAATCGTTCTGTTACCTGTATGATGCTCAAAGCTACGGCTAACGACAGGCATCTCTTAGCCCTTTGCCATGATGAATTCCATGGGCCTTGATCTAGCCTTTGTCAATCAGGTGGTATTAGTAACAACAATACAATTCTGATGTATACTTAAGACTCATTAACAGATGTGACGAATGTTTAAAAGTAGGAGATGATTATGTTGAGAAGTAAAAGATGCCTCTCAAGTATTGATTTTTACCATGAATTATATTGTGTTTTCTATTTTGTATAACTTTATGGGGTTTATTTTCTGAGTGACCCTCATATAATGATCACCAGCTGAACGACAGTGTTTTGAATGAAAAAGAATAAATAGATATAAATCATTTTTGTTCAGACTAAGGCTATTAACAAGAATGCGTTTGATGTAAAAGAGTTCTTTTAAAAAAAAAACTGATATAATTTGGTTTTTAATATAACCATCTAATAATTACCACTAAATTTGAAAAGTCAAAAAAGAAATGCTTTTGCCAACATAGAAAAGTAGGGTTATGTTGTAAGTTTTTTTTTACCTTGGCCTCTTTCAAAATATATAATTGCATTTTTCTTCCATGTAAATTATGCCATTGTCTATCTTTAAATAAGAATTTTGTAAGTTATCATTTTGATTAATAATAAAAAAGTTTTTTTTTTCTTTAAAGAGGGAAGAATAAAAGTGTTTAGTAAATTCTCCATTACTTAAAGTAGCACACTCATTGAACATATACAGTTGGTAACATTTCCTTATTGGTGAAAATTAAAGGTTTGAAATGCTCTTACTATTTTTAAAAATAATTAAAATTTAGGAAAATGTATATTATATTATCTAAATTAGTGCTATGAGAGTGATCTAAAAAGTAAGTTTTCCACAGCCCACAAAAAGAAACAAATCATGATTAATTGAAAAGAATTACTGCAAAAGATACAACTTTGTTTCTGCTATTTCTCTACATAACCACTGGAAATGTAACTGTCATATTGGGGGATAAGTTTGTAAAGTTCTATGGAAAAATTATGACAAGAATTGATTTAGATGTAAGAACAAGTTGTAGTTGCTGTAAGTTAAGATTGGTACTATAAGATGGATAGTCAAACAGCTCTCAACAAAACACAAAACTTCTGTTACAGAGTTTTTTCTGGAATTTGTTATATGTGGATGATTGTTGTCATGATTCAACACAAACACTAAACATCCATTTGTTTATTGCTCTGAATGGCTCATCATGAGTTCTCTAGTGTAGTGCAATAAAGTTCAGCATTCACTGGAGCTCTCCTTGCCTTGTCTCCTTTTCTGTTTCAAAAGTCTTCGTTCATCAATTTCTGTATGGATACAGTCTGCTTAGATAGGTTCAAGCACAGAGATCCACTGTGATGTCACTCTGACTCTTGCTTGATTTTGGGATCAAGTGAAAAACTCACATCTCATCCCTTGTAACAATCCTATTTAGGTACCTGTTGCCTTCCTCATGACATTGCTGCAAAAAAGTCAGCACTGCTACCATACATTTGGTTTGGTACTCAGGTGTAAGATTCTTCCACACCCATTTGGTGCATAATTTCTGGAAATGCAAATGTTTCAGGGTAAACAATGCCAGTCATAACACTGTTCATCTTTTACCTATTTTCTGAATAATCCAGACACCAATGGCAAACGATCTGTGCTTACTCATCATTGGAAAATACTATTCGGAATATCAAATACTAAACACAGTTGACTGTGTTTAGTATATAGTATAGTTTAGTTACGATATCTTTTGTGCTTCAAAAACTTTATGTGACAGACCTTCCTTACATTCATTGGAATAAGAAATTAGAACCAACATGTGTTCACACACTATAGTAATATTAATGTCAATGATCAAGATGTTACAACTGTCACATACAATAAACACCCACAATTTACCCTACTTGCACCTTTGTGTTTCATGCCTTTTACAGATCTTTTGCTGGTGTTACTTTCCAGATGACCCTTGTATTTGACATAAATTTAAATAAATTGTGCAAAATCAAATTCAATTAAAATTAGCCTGAAATCTATATTTTAAAAAAAAAGTTTTATCTTAAAAATTATTTTTTTAATTTTTATTATTTAATTTTTTTGTTATTCTTCATGTCTTTTTTCCCCCCATTTATTTATTTAATATGTCCTAAATTTAATAGTTTCATTATGAAAATAATTTAATTACATGGAGGAATTTGAATAACTTTTTGAAATGTCTTCCATAATGGAGGTGTTTATTTATTATTAATTATCAAAAAAGTCTAAAAATATCATATATTAAATTTATATAGAAATCTATTAATTTTTTTTTAAAAAATTATTACTGAAGAATGTACTTATGTGAAAAAAGAATATTAATGAGAAAATTTAACAGTATGATTATTTTATTTAAGGAAAAAACCGAGGACAAAGAAGATTGTTAATTACATCATTCAGCCTTAATCTTTAAAAAAGGAACTAAAATATTTCTTTAAAAGGACATTTTTCCTATAAAATGGTGCATTTTTTAGTGAAGTTATATATAACTAATCACTGTTGAGGCTTCTTATTCTAATTATTGGAAATCTTCTAGAATGTAATGCTTTTCTTTTGTAAAAATGCTTGCAGAAATTGTAGTCTACTTTTTTTCCATTAAAAGGATATAGTAAAATTGTGATAATCTTACTACAATAACTTTTCTGTTTTTTTAATAAGGCTGTCTTCGACTAATGTTAAAGAATAGGATCAAATTCAGAATATTTTTTCATGTATAAAAGCACTCGAACATTAATTATTATATTCTGGCTTCACTATCCTGTAGAGAACCACTTATTTTATATTACTCATTTTTATCCGAGTTTACATATTTTTTTTTATATAAATTGTGTTTCGCATTTTTTCTCCTATAACATAATGTTATCCCTTTACATTTTAAAAGGAAAAACTAATTATTTATGAAGTATTTTGAAATTTCAAAAACACTATATTATGAAGAAATGCTTGAGTTACAATGTCACAAATTTTTATAAAAATCGAGGCATTTTTCTGTTCGAAAATGTGCTCCGCGTTTACTTCACACTCTTGTACATATGGCGAAAACAACCTTAAGTAATATTTTCTGCATTTCTATTGGTTTTTATCTTAATCCAGTAAGGTAACCATTTTAGCTAGTTTCTCATAGAAAAAGACCTTGGTTCCTTTTAATTCATAAGGACTTAAGATAACAGGTAGGGACTTTTTGGATTCTTGACTCTTGGTAGGTAGGGATTCTTGGAGTTGACTTGTAAAACTTATGATTGAACATCATTCAAGGAACCATATAAATTATTTATATATGTTATTTGTTGTTTGAAAGTATATATTGTTTTATAAATAATTCGTGCTTAAAGTACATCTAATAATTTTATTACAATATAGGGAGTAGCATGGGCCTCATTAATTTTTTAAATGCATCCCTAATACTTCATATTTTGGATGAATGCTTTTGGTTGTGTATTTTTTCTCAATTCTACATGTTCACTCATTACTAATCAACTCTTAGAACATACTTTATAAATCAGGATTAATGTGATTAATATAGAAAGTATAAGGTAAATTAACTTATTATATTTTAAAATAGGTCTTCTCCCTGCTGGATCTATTAAAAGAGATTAATCTAAAATGTTACTGTGTTGGATTAAAGATCCTTACCCTTTTTTATAGTTATTTGAATTTTCAGTCTTTTACTCTTGACTTTCCATTTTTTTTTTTTTTTTTTATTATTATTATTATTATTTTGTATTTTAGTATATTTGCAATTTTCTGTGAAATGTAATTACAATTAGATTGAAATAATTGTAAATACAATTAACAGAACTTCACATGTACATTACATGACAACTACATGTTCTTAATTTTTTAAAAATATCATGATTCTAAAATTTTTTGCAAGAATTTTAATATTTTGAATCATTTTAGCTAAAAAATGTTGCATGTTAAGAAATGTAAATGAAATATTTCATGCATTTTGAAAAATATCAGTTAATTCTTATTAATAGTAAAAAGAAAAATAATAACAGCTACATATATGCTTATTTTTATTTGGGTTTTTAATTTTGAAAATAAAATGTATGGAAACAATTTGATTGAAATGCTATGAATAGTTACTGATGTATAAAATATCAAAAAGTAATGTTTGTTTTTTATATATGCATTGAGCAAGTATTAAGTGACTGTCTAAAATGTTTTATATTTTAAAAGTTAACTTTTCATAATAATAAACATCATTTTATTGATAATTTTATAAATTTACCTTTCTTTTTTTTCCATTAAATGTTTGACCAAGTAATAAATATATTCAAATTTTGTTTTCTGAGGACAGAATTCTAGTCTGTAAAAAATAAACTGTTTAAAAAAAAAGTCTTTTTAATTTATTTTTTTAGATTTTTTTTTCTTTTTAAAATTTTTTAAGTATTTTGTGTATAAATACTTTTTATGCTAGGAATATTGCAAAAACTGTAACAGAATTACACTCTTATTATTAGGTTTTATATAATTTTCTATAAAATTGTTCTTTAATTTCTACTCAAAGTCAAACAGACATTTCCGAATGAAATGTTAAGAGTTTTCAAGTAAAATATATAAAAATGAATTTTAATTTAAATCACTATTAATTTTATTGTTACTTCGAATATTATGAAACTAATTATTATGAAGCGCAGTCGAAGGCAAAAAATTTAACTTTTTGTAATAGTTTTCTATTATGAGTTTATTTTGAGATATTTTTAAATAACCATCTATATTCATCATGTTTTCATTCAAAAATATTTCTTTTGTAAATTATATTACATCATTAATTTTATTAAACATATCAAATTGTACATGTATTATAATAAATTTGATCATTATTATGTAGGCTGATGGATCAAAACTTCCCAGAGATAGAGCAATGATAAGAGGTGGTAATTTAACTATAAGGGGTCTGAAAAAAGAAGATCATGGTCGGTACGAATGTGTTTTGGAAAATGAAATTGCTACTTTGGTTACCAGTACTCTTTTACTTGTTGAAAGTAATTATTGTTTTATCAAATTTTAGTGAGAAATCTTTATCAAACATTTCATAATTTACCAATTAGTAAAAAAATTTTACTTGCAAAATTTTTATTACTATTCAAATTAAAAGAACCCCTTATACATATATATTTTTTTAATTAAATGATCTGCAAGTCAAAATGTATTCTCTCTTTTCATATATAATCTATTAGTTTGGAAATATTTAATTAAAGAGGTAATCAGTTTTACTTAGTTGATGGGTGCATACATTTTAGTAAAATATTAACACCATAATTTTATTTTAGATTACAATATAAGTATAAACCTTCTTAATAGAATTAACCATTATTAAAAATCATATGTGTAATAACTTAATGAATTTATGTGTGTGTTTTTGTAAACATTTGCCACAAATGTTTTGTTCCATTGATGTTTTGTAATGAACAAAAATCATTCTAATATAGTAGCTATAACTAATGAAATAGTTAGTTTTAGTTTTTATACTCCTATTTTTTTGCTGAGAATTGATAACTTGTTATTATGATATATTGATATAATTATATTTTAATCAACACTTTTGTAAATAACATCTTTGGTGAGGGAGATTACTTTATGTAATTGCAGTAGAGTATTTTTAGGTTTATTTGTGTTCTAAAAGTTCTGTGCTGGAAATAGAAACTGTAGGGAATCAAATTTCCAGAGGCTCTCTACTTCATTCTGATAATTGTTGATTTTTCATTTAAATAGTATACTATCAAATTTAGTTTAAATTAATAGAATTCTTAAAAAGAAAGCTGAATTACAAGTTTTCCTCTGATAAAAAATTAGGATATAGTTTGTGTTAGAATAAATTTGCTTTGTTTTCAGTTTAACACAATTTTGTATATATATTTCCAGGAACAACTCCACATGCCCCAACCAATGTGACTGTAAATACTAGTACAGTAGCTGCTACTTTGACTTGGTTGCCTGCATATGATGGGGGTCATGAACAAACATATGTCATATGGTAAGAGCTCTAATTTGTATTGAATATCTGCATGCATGCTCTTTTTTATATGTAAAGTTTTGTTCTTAAAATGCTCATTCTACTTTGAGGCTAACTTTGTCTTTACCTAGGTACAGGCTTGCAGATCAAGGTGACAGTGACTGGCGAACTATTAGAGTTTATCCAGATGGTGCAACCACTTTTACTGTTTACAATTTACAAGCCGATACAGAATATGATTTTCAAGTGCTTTCCAGAAATCAGTTGGGAGATGGAATGTTCAGCCCTATTATAAGGGCCAAAACGAAATGTAAGTCATTAATACTCATATTAAATTTGTGTGATTAGTTTTATATATATACAGTATTTTGTGCATTATGAGAAAGAAATATAGCACCTTGCATAAGGAAAACCTTGTATATTATGCACTTTGTATAAGAAAAAACATTTTTTTTTGTGACATTTTATTGAATAAACTTAAACATCTTTGAATGAAATTTATTTCATTTTGATGATTATTATATAGGGGGTATTCTATTCTTCTCCCTATTTTTACATAAAATTTGACTGTCTGCACAAAATATTTACCCTATCTTATATGCAGCATTGAAACATGCCTTTGTGTTTTCATGTTTTTCTTTATTCCCTAAAAGTGTAACTTGCCAGCATTTTTATATTATTTGTTCTGTCAACAAGTTCAATATTAAATTGCTGTAAACAAAATTTCCAGAAAAGCATTGGATACATTAGGTGTAATAACCAAAAAGAATGTCATTTTATTCTTAAAATATCCCCTTGAAGCTTTAAATCTAGACATAATTGTGATCAGTCTATCAATGCTGGATCACAGAAAAAGGTCTCCTGTTTGAGACTAGCATATTGTACTATTTTACCAACTGCATATTTTTTCTGTCTTTTGTGAATGATTTTTAAATAAAAGAAATTATTTTGATTACTACAGATATGGTTAGATCTGTAAATACAGATTAGAAGAATTTGAGAAATGGTGGTAGTTATTTTGTAATGAAATACATTGTCCTTTGTTCACGCTTCATTGCTTGTCCAGCTCGATAATATTCAACAATTATCATTTAGTTTTTTATCAAAATATCTTTGTGCCAAGAATATCTGTGTCTACGGATCCTCTTCATAAAATATAAGGGGGGACTTAAGATATAATCTGTCAAGCTCTAACTTACTTAGTGATTAAGATGAACATTGTCAGTCATCAGCTCAGTGGAGATTTATGTTTATTTTTATTTTTAAGAAATGAAATACAAGTTCCAAATATAACGCGCAATTAAAGTAGAGTCCCAAAAACTTGGTACTCAATAACCCAGTAATCCGGATAACTTGACCACAGGTTAAGAAAACCTTTTGGTACAGACCCATTCAAGGTTCTGTGGATGCTAACATACAAATGGATGTAACATGTATCGTACAAACTCCTAAAATGTTGCATATTGAGGGATTAAAGGCTGTCAAAATGGCCCTTCAGAATCTTGAACAAGGTGCATAGGTAATGGACTTACTGTTTGTTTGTTGTCTTTGCAATGAAGCAGCAATGGAAGCAACAGGACATTACGCATTTTTTTTTTTAAAGTAGTCAGTTTTTACAAAGCTAGCTACTTAATTTTCATTATATTCAGCTTTATGCCTTCATAAATATTTTTTCTGAGTTGTATGTTATCAAGTAAATTATTGTATTCTATGTACTCATTGATTTTCATTTTTCATGTCGTAAATGCTCTATACCTTCATAAAACATACTCTTCCTTTGTTTCAGAATATTTGGGCAGTTTATTTTCTGTTGTATTCTTGAGCAAACAATACATACAAGTGTAGTACAGTATTTTCTGGGTAAACACTCGCGTACTTATTCTTTTTTAATCCCATTCTCGATAACACAGCATTTTCACAAACTTATTCCCCCTTCAGTTCACATTAGGCGGAGTTTTTGGGACACTGCTATAATAGTATACATATTTGCTTTGCAAGTCTTTTGCATTCATGAAGAACAAATTTGTTTATAATTTATTAGTTACATTTTCAGTTATTTATGACTAACTAAAATCCAATATCAAATTGAATGCAGAATCTGCTGTGCCATAACCCAGCTATAATCTATGCTTGCCACAAAACAATTTGCACCTGACATTTCATTCATGCTAATTTATAATGTGCTTTCATAATTACGTGTATGTGAGAAAGAAAGGGAAAGGTAGGTTGGGGATTAGATTTTAAAATGTCATTACCTGTATCTTTTTAGAGTAAAGCTCTTAATATTTTTAAAGGAAATATCAAAAACGTCTGGAAGAATTTACTATTTCTTAACTACCCTCAAAACATATTTTAATGAATTACTGAAAAATCTACTCA
The DNA here is from genome assembly GCA_019973955.1 of Trichonephila inaurata madagascariensis. NCBI lineage: Eukaryota > Metazoa > Arthropoda > Arachnida > Araneae > Nephilidae > Trichonephila > Trichonephila inaurata. The sequence continues at coordinate 197,017 of BMAV01019485.1, forward strand.
GTATTCATTTTTATTGTTCTTTAAGTATAGGTCCCTATAAGTCAGTTTTTTAAAAATGTTTTAAAACATTTTACTTTGATAAATTAGTATTAATGTATTTTAAGTCATATTTAGAAAATGTAAAAAATTGTATTTAATAGGGTTAACAAAGAAAAGATTTTTTTTAAAATTAAAGTAAACTAAATTGTTATTATTCTTAAAATCTATTATAATTCCATATATTGTAATTTCCTATACTGTAGAGCTCTCTAACTCTTGCAAGACATGATGTTAAATAGTTATCACTTTTACTTTTATGTAAATAGCTAGAATTAAAATGCATTTATATATATCAGAAGGTTGAAATATAATTGTTTTGATGAATTTTTGTATGAAAAAAGAATTTTAGTGTGTGTATGAAATAGTGATCGATTATTTAATAATACATAACTTATCAGGAAGAATATTACATTAAATTATACTTATTCCATTATCTTTCTAGTATTTATTCTTGAATTTATAAAATTCAGTATTTCTGCATTTAATTGAAAAGATAACTTTTTTATGATATCAAAATTCTGCTCATTTCTCCATAATCATGTGACTTAACTTTCCTCTTTCTAAATTTCACTCTTCAAACTAAACTTTCAGCTTCTGACTATAGTACTGGTGGTGGTAGTAGTAGCAGCATTTCTTCTTCTGAACCTATTGGTAATAATTTCACATCACCTAGTGAAAACTCTTCTGGTAACTCTATCCCTGGTAATTTCTAACTTTTCTAAAATTCTTTCTTATATTTTTCTTTTTAAAGACTGCTAATTATGATGTTACTTTAAAAATATGTATTTACATTTCTCAGTCTATAAAATCACATATTCTGTTTAAACTAACTTGCTTTCTTTCACTTCTTGTGAGTTTGAAATCATAAATTAAAAGCATTTAAATTTTATTATATAAATCATTTGCAAAAATTTAGTTTTTTAAGGAATTAGTATTATTTCCTATTTTAGCTATATTATTTTTTCTTAAAAATATTTTTTTTACTACAAAAGTTCATATTTCAAACTTACTCTGTTATTCAAGATTTTGAATTCAATTTAAGAATTTATTTATGGTTCTTCATCATCATTGCTTTCATTTAATAAATGTTGTTGTAAATGAAATATATATTGAATTGTGACTATATAATATGGTAAAGAGTATATCAATGTTTTAACAGCTAATTATCTTTTAATTGTATTAGATTGCATTATTTGTTGTAATATTCATTCAATTTTAAAAATATCTAAAAGTAGAATTATTCAGAAAAATGTTCAATTAATTTTAATATTAGATTATATAAAATAATATATAAACTATTAGTTTATTTCTATTTATTTCTTTTCTTTATTAATTATTTGCAATTAAGGCATTTTTTTCTGGGATTGCTTTTATGATTATTTTATAACCTGAAATCATTTTATATGAAATGTAATATATTTATACATTTGCTTTTGTAATTATCATAATTTTGCAGCTACCGATGTTTTAAACTATACATAATACTTAAAATGTTAGAAGAATAGAATAAAATGTGACAAAAGTTATATAGATAATGCTAAAATTAAATTTAAAATTCTGCCTTTAACTAATAATATAAATGTCAATCTTTGTTTCAGTTCCCCCTGAACCCCCTGCACCACCCAAACCAGCTCCTGGTATGGTAAGAAATGTAACTGTAACTAAAACATTGTTGGGTGTTCGTATAACGTGGAATCCTCCTGTAGATGGAGTTCCAGTAGGACATTATATGATTGACTACAAAAATGATGCTCAGTGGCAACACTGGGGTCCCATTAAAAATGTGACCCATTTTGAAGGTATGTTCAAAAGAGAAAAAAATTATTTTTCTAAACTAGGCATTCTAAAAGTCTCCAAAATGTGTTTCTATTTTAATATTTATTTTAAATTATCTATGAAAGATTTTCTTTGGAAGTAAATTGCATGACAGTGTGAATAGAAACATTTAAAAAAAGATGCATCTTGATCAGTTGTTTTGTTGAAATTTTTTATATGTTATATAGATTGACAATTTTTGTTTTTATAATTAACTGAATTTAACTGGTCTTATATTGTTATGCATTTTAATTTATGGTACAAAATAATATGCATTTGTTTTATATGTATGTTATAAATTTCTATGTGTAATAAATATGTAATTTGAGTCATTTTTTTTTTCCCCACTGTTGATTAAATTTTTTTTTCTCTTCTCCCTTTCTTCATATACACTCTAACAGATGTTTGGTTAATTCAAAAATTTATCTTAGATTTTATTCTCAGCTATTTAGTTATATAGTTGGACCTCTATTTAACAAAGTCTCTAAATCCCCAAAAAAAGTTCACTCTATAGGAAATTCATTATATAGAGGTTCATCTTTCAATATACTTAATAAACCACATAAAACAAATTTGAATTCATAAACACTATATATTTTTTTAAAAAAAAGTAATTATTGACACCTTTTTGTAAATTAATATCTACTTATTTTATATATCTTACCCATAAACAAAAGAAAAACTATGAGGAAAACAAGAGAAAAGAATATCGAGATATACACTGTATTTTCAACATTAAGAAAATAATTTTATATTAAAATTAATGAATTTTAAGGACATTTTCTAATTTAAAGCATACAAGTAATTTTAAACATAACTTATTTTATAACTAGAAATTCTAAACATACATCAATACATGAGTCCTCAAATTTGATTTCTCATAAAATCTTAATTTTGCTTGAGTTGTTTTGTTTGAAAAAATGCTTTGTTTCTTAATACACCTCACATGCTTGCTATGCACTGAAAATCCCTTTGCAAGAGAAAAAATTTGAAAAATAGAAAATGCACTTCGTTATTGGGAGGTTATTTTACAAAGAAAATCATGAAATGTTCTTGGTTTCAGGAAAAAGTTTGCTATGTAGAGTTTTTCGTAATATGGAGGTTCGACTGTATTGTAAAAGTATATATTTCTTTAAAATTAGATCATAATTTTTATTAAATTCCCTAATGAAACTTTTGATTAAATTATTGAGTTATTTTAATTATATAATTTCTATTTTAACACTGAAGAAATTGCTTTTTCTTCCAGCCAAGCTTCTTCAAGGTGGTAAATATGTATTTAGAATTTTAGCTTATTCCAATGAAGGTGTTGCTTCACCACCGAGCAATGAAGTGAAATTAGAAATTCATGGTATCTATATATTTTCTTTATTTAATTTCTATTACTTTATCTTCCTTAATATTTTGTTTTACTATTTGCTTGGTATACATGCATTATGGAACCTATTTTAATAGTATATGAATTAAGCAAGAAATGAATTGAACCTGTGACTATTTTCTTAAGAAGTCGTTTAGCTGGGTCTTCTGGCATTTGTCATTATCTGTTAATATGCATTGACTGTAGGAGATGCAGATATTATATCAGAATAAGATTACAAATGTTAGCTGTATGTCAAAGTATTTCGAGGAACTGCCGATGAGATGCCATTGTTTTACCTGCTTTCTCTAGATGCTTTTTTTTTTTCATTTTCTATTATGATAAAGAATAATACATATATCTGTCATTTTATAGAACCAATAAAGTACTAATAGATATTGTACAAATTATGAAGAAGAGTTTCAAAAATATAGATGTGTGTAGTTAAATATGAACTGAACTATAGAATTGTATTTAAAAAATTGAAACTTTTTCTTCTAACAGTTATGAATTTTTTTATGCATAACAGAACTAATCTAATAGGTTATGACATTCTGTATATAAGTGTTTTCAAATATATCCCATCTTTATTCATAAAAATTATGAAATCCTTTCTTCATAAAAATAATCCCCTTAGCCTACCTCACACCTTTCCAATAAAACTGCCACTATTAGAACCATTACTGGAATATCTCTTTTGAGGTGCCACTTTGAGGGCTTGTCCCATTCTGTATGGTGTTTTCTATGGACTGAAATCTTATCCTCTTTAGTAAGAATTTCAACTTTAAGAAAAGCCAGAAGTCACACAAACCCATGTCAAGAGAACAGGGAATCTGAGGGAGCATATTTGTGTTTATCCTGGCAAACTGTATCAAATATGAAGAGTAAAAATAAGTGTTATTGCAATGAATATGCCAGTTACCCAATGCCTCACAAGTTCATCTGTTTCGTATTTCATAACATGAAGATAACACAGAAAATTTTGATAGAACTTTTTGATGATGATCATTCCATGTGGTGTGTACTTGTAATAAACTATGCACTGTGGTTAAATAAGACATTTAGCATAAAACTGAAAATGGTATAGACTTTTTTGGGGGAGGGGGAGGCATATCAATTGCTTCGACATTGTGATTACTACAATTTGTTTAAATTGTTTCCACTTGCAAATCACTAGACTTTATACAAAATTTAATATCGTATTAAAGTTTTTTTTTTTTTTTTTTGTCAGAAGTAAAAAACCAACATAACTCGTATAAACTGCCTTACTCATTGGCCATCTACTCATGACTGCCTTTGTGGGCAGGTAAAAATTCATTCATGTGCATGAGGATCACTTACATATAACCATGTATTCTCAGCTTTATTTGTCTACACATGAAAAACTATGGTTTGATATTTTAAATGAGTATATGCTTGTCTAATTAAATTTTTTAACTGTTAAATGGGAATTGCCAATTTCTAAAATGTATTCATTAGTTTTGAAATATTTTTTCACTTTCTTAAAATATCATGTTCTTATTTAGTTATAATTTTAGTAAATTTTCGTTACAATTATGTATTATTTTAAAATATCATTCATTTCATGTGTTTCTGTTAAAATTAGGGTTAATGATGCTTTTTATTTTATTTAATTTTACTCTAAGTTGTCATAGAATTTACAGGTTTTCAAGTGATAGTGTTTAGTAAGCTAGTAAATATATGGGATAAAAATAATTGTTGTACAATTGTAACTTATTTGAATTAATTATTGCTATTATAGATTTTAATGAGAGATAATCCAATTTTTTTTTAAAAAAAAAGAAGTTAAATTTGTATATAATTTTTTTTTCATGTTGGATCACTTTTTATTAACTCATTTGCAAATATTTTTAAAAGCATTGTTTAAAAAATTGGGTTTAGAAAAATGAATATTTCCAATTTGAAAGTTATAGTGATTTATCCTTATTCTGTGATTTAAACAATAAGAACTATTTGATGTAATCATGAAGTATTATATGATGATTACAGGTGACCTTCAAGATAGAAATAGAAGTAAAGCAATCACTGCTGGCGTTGTGGGTGGCATCCTTTTCTTCATAGCTGCCATTGTACTGTCTGTATGTGCTGTAAAAATATGCAATAAGAGGAAGAGAAGAAAAGCCGAGAAAGGTAACTTGAGTCTTTTTTTTTAAATACATTAGTTGAATTGCAATTACTGAACTTTTAAATATTTAAATTATTTGAAAAATAAAAATTATTGAATGTACAATTCATGACTACTTTTTCATATTTGATGAACTATTCATTTTGTAAAATTAAACTAGCCAACTTTCACATTCCAATCTTGTATCTTGTTTCTATTTGAGTTTTTTGGTATTCAATTAAAGACTGCCTCTCTTTGTCACTTGAGTCATATAGCTATGTAATACCAGTTATATAACTTCCATTTTCAAATTTTGATAAGTATGCATTTTTCCTTTCAATTTGTAAAAAGGCCTTTTGTGCTTCTAAAGATATTATTTTATTCTACTATTTATTTAACACCAAATATATATATTTATGTTACTGGCAAAGTATGAAATCCAGCATTCTATAGAAAGCCTAAAACTAGTCAGCATAGTATAGAATGCCTGATGAGAAACTGGCAAAGTATGAAATACATCTCCGAATTGTTTCAATTATTGCGTAGTAAGCCACAAAACTTTTAATGCATGCCTGAAGCTTAGAATTTGTCAGTTGTACATTGCAGTTTGTTCGAAAGTGTCAAAGTTCTCAATTTTACTTAAACTTGTTCAACAAAAAATTGTTTTTTTCCTGTGCTGAATGAAAGTGGAGGTGCAAGCTATAGTGTTGGAGAAGGAGTCATGGTCTATGGCAGGGGTTGCCAACCTATGGCACATGTGGCATGCAGTACAATTCTCAATGGCACTTTGCATTACTTTACAAATTTGTCATGAGTTGTTTAAAAAATGCCCTACTGTGTTCTACGCTGAATCATATTGTTCGATTGGTTTGACACGCACAGATAAAAGATTGCCGACCCCTGGTCTATAGACATGAAACAACTATTCGACAATGAGCTGCCCCAAATTTGAGTTAATTTGAGTTCTTAACTGAAATTACTTACTAGAAGTTAATAATTGATATACAAAATGATTACTTAGAAGGAATCCAGGGACTATTGGTTGCTGAAAAGCTATGATGTGATGTTTGTGGAAAATAAAAGTGAACTTGTTTAACCTGTTAAAGAAGGCATCAGAACCATACAGCAGTGGTTCCCCTCCCCTGCTCTGGGGATCAATAGTATCGGGCCACTCAAGGAGAATTAAATTATTTCCATTTTATTTACTGGGGTGTATTTCTCCTGTGGTTGTGCGACTTTCCATGAAAATCACTTTATATTTCATGTAAAATCACTTTACATTCATTTTTTGGTGCAACTGAATTTTATTCTGAAAGCATGTTTAAATATTATTAAAATATAAATAATAAATGTCCCACCCTCAGCAAAACGAAATAAAATTATCGAACATTGACTAGTCCGGAAGATTAAAAAGTTGGGAAGCACTGCTATACAGTATTACATCACAAATTCTGAGGAAGTAAAAGAATTCTTAAAGAACTCTCAACCAAATACAAAAGTGTTACATGTTATGATATTGAACTGTACATCCACCTTTGTGAACCTTCCTGGAAAATGCAGAAAATTATTTTAAAAAATGTATTGTGAAACCTGTGGTTTTTTCCCCGAATATCAATATATTGACACTTGTAATGTGTGGGAAAAGGATGGTTTCTATCGACTTGGAACTTCTGCATGAATTTTAAAACAAGTATATGTGAAATCACAATTTACTTTGTGCCCTAAGAATTTTCTTGGAATCGAAAGATATTTCTGACCATGAAATTCCTCTCCTGTCGGTTGCAATTGCTCAGTCCAATGGAAGTATGGCACTCTCAGTATTTCGTCAGAATAACATTTGTATTTTTAGGGATGTGCATCATTGACATAATAGCCTTATCATGAGCTTTTTTCATGCTTTGCCTAAATAGCTATAGTCATTCTATAGAATGCCTAGGTATTCTATACAATGCTTAGGCAAAGTATGTAATAAATGTCATATTTCATACTGGGCCTAAAAACGTCCGACATTTCATACTTTGCTGGTAAGATATACAAAGTATAGCATGTTAAGGGATTCTTTGGAAAATGAGGTAAAGCTGGCAGAGTTAATTTCAAGGTTGCATTATTTAAGTGATGTGTCTTCAGCACAATGGGAAAAGTATTTTCCTTGCAATAAAATTATTTCAGTTTGTAATTTTCAAAAATATTCTCAGATCCTTCTAAATTTCCTCTTAAGCATTTTATTCATACTCTCAATATTATGCAGTAGTTTTTAAATTGTTTTTCTTTGTGAGCCTATTGGTTGGTAATGAAGATATGCAATCCACCAACAAGGTAGAATTTTTTCACCTAGATGGTTTTCAAATGTGTCACTTTATGTTAAAATGTTCAATGTGACTAAGGTTACCGATATAAGATTGCCAAATTGTCAGACATTATCTGATGAATTATTAAGGGCTTTTCATTTTGTTTTGAAAAAAAAGGTTGAACATTTTACGTTCCTTAGTTACAAGGAAGTTTATTTATGAAGAATCTTGCACTCGTTATCTGCATTAAAAAAATTGTTTCGGGAATAAGTCAGTTTTTCCCAGAATCTACAGTTACTCACATTTTATATATCACACATTTGTGTCTTAATGGTCAAAAACAAAACTTCTAACAAAATAATTATGGTAATTTCATCCATCCAAGTTTTCTTTTACTGTAACAAAATTTTTGAATGAGGAGAGAATGTTTGTGTGAGAGAATGTAGAATAGTTGTGGATTTTTTCAGGATGAAGGTACTTTGAAAGTCTTTTTATATCCACAGGGGTGTATATATATATGGAACATTTAGGTAACCATTGTTATATCACCCTGTGTTAATTATTATAATAGATGCTGTGTTCATGCCCTAATTCAACAACTGTAGAGTAATAGGGATTACTGCATGTTAAAAAGAACTGGGTCTTAAAATTCTCTTGAGGTGTAGTAGTTAAGAGTTAAATATTAGCTCACCTTTACTTGATCATAGTTCAAAATTATGAGGTCCATCATCAATAGCCCTTATATAGTATGACATTAAAAGTGATCATTAACATTAAATAATAACAATAAAAGTTTTTAAATAGAAATTGATTTTGCATGAAAATGTGTTTGGGGGGGATGTAATAAAGCTAAATTTTGATGTATTTTTAAATTTTAAAAATTTGTTCATTTTAAAAAACATTGCATCTTGAATACTGTTATATATCTTGTAATATTTTTCTATGCAAATCCATTGTTTGAAATGATAATGGTCTTAATATAATATATTTTTTATGCAAGGGTTGCTTATGTGTACTGCATTTATTTTTCATCATTTTGACATTTTAGGTGAATTATTGCATAACACAGTTAATATTTATTGAATTTAACCATAGCATTTATAGAATTAGCATAGAATAGCATAGAATTTAACCAACCATTCCCTCTAAATACCATAAGAATGCTTACAAGCAATATAATACAAATTATGTTTTTTTTTTTTTATTTGAATGAAAGAATGGATAAGTAATCTTAAATCTGCAATATATTTGACTTCCTAGATATCTAGTCAATCATCTGTAAAAAAAAAAAGGAGAGGGAGTAGGGATGTTGATCAAATTGAAATATTAAATTATTTTGGGAATGAACAAATGATTGATTATAAAGTAAATACTTTTCTTCAACTTTTTAAGCTTTATTTTTATTACTGATAGAAAATTTTTTAAAAAAACACATTAAAACTGTTACACTTTATTTTAAAGTTCTATTATGAAATTTTAATAGTGATTATATTTGTCTAGAAATATGTGTGATGCATAGAATTTAAAATAAACATCTTAGTCAGAAAATTCCAGTTTTCAGTAAAAAATTGTGAGAACAAAATATTTTCTTGTCCCTCAAAATTTTATATGAAATATGGTTTTACTGTTGTTCATTAACATTTGAACTTTATTAACTTATTGGTAATTGAAAAGAGTTAAATTAATATAAATTATATTGAAAACTTTATGTGCATTTAGTTGTGTTCATTGAATAATTTATTTTTAATAGGATCATCCTCTATGACAAACATGACTAACTCGCAAACTACATGTAGCCCAACTACTACTACATGTAGCAAAAATTCTACTAAAATATTTTAACTTAATTTTTTGAAAATTTTTTTAATGGTAAGGAAAAATAACATTCTTCAATTATTTACTAGTCTTTTAGAATCAATGCACCATTTTTCCTGCCAATAGCAATGAATATCTTAATCATCAATAACAAAATAACTCCTCATCTATAAACTTCTACTGTATTGCTTTGTTTGAACTCAAACTCAGTGGTGCAACAGCCCATGAGGGCCAGGGCCTACTGTGCCCATCCCAGTATACATGACCATTGGGCACTGAGATGCATGAGCAGATGTCCCGATCATGTGGTCAGTCTGAAACGAGACCCCCAGTGTTTAATTTATCGACCCATTGCAGTAGGAATGAAAGACTGAATTGACCTTGCCCAGCTCGGGAATAGAACCCGGACCCGTGGTGTGAAAGCGGGATACGCTATCACTCGACCACTGGGACTTCATTGCTTTATTTGCCTAACATTAAATACTCCTTTTTTAGATAGCAAGAAAAATAGGTTTATTTGTGTTAAATTTATTAATTTATACTATTGTTATTCTGCATCTGGTTAGTTAATGCTCAAGGAAATATATTGATTTTTTTATTTAAAAAAAGGTTAATTAATTTATATTAACACTTACTCATGTGTATTGCATTTGTTATGCCTGCGTCAAAATCAAGTGGTAGTAAAACTGAATGGGAAATTGCTGGCAAAATTTGGTATTTCTAAGAAAAATGCAAATTGAAGTTGTTGTTTTTTTGGCAAGAAAGAAAAGGGAAATAATATGCTTGATATGCAAGGCCGCTTTTCTGCTTAGGCACATGCCTAGGTCACAAAAAATTGGAAAGCAAAAAAAGAGAAAAAAATTTTAATTACAGCGACCAAACCACCATCTAGTGAATCATGTATGCATTTCTTGTGTGTGTGTACAGAACGAGGGAAAACAAAAAGCTTAACAGTTTGATGTTGCTATGTTCTCAAAATGATATTACAACATAAATTAATTACAATGATGTCATTAATGATTTTGCAATTATCAAAGCTCAAAGAAAACCTTTATTTTACAAGTACAATGACAGTAACTCAACAAAGAATAAGGATGTCTGAAAGTAAAATATAGTAAAACGATAAACAGTGATAATTAACAAGTTGATAACAGTTCATACAATGATGTATACTCTATACTGTAAATGCAAACAATGGATGATCCGTGATGCCATAAGGTAAGAAATGAACAATAGTAGCCAAACTATACCACTGTCCTTTCCTTATGCAGCCAGTCCATGACATGGTGGGTTTATAGTCGGTGGATAATAGAAAAACTGTACAAAGAGCAAAAACAAAGAAATGAAAAAGAGTATAAAGCTAAGGGAAAATCTCTCTCAGACCAAAACGGGCAAGATAAGAATTGAAGGAGGCGCTCTGAAAATAGAAGGAGGGGGGGGGGCATAACGATTGGAAGTGCCTAGGGCAGCAAGGAAGTTAAAAATGGCCCTGTTGATATGCAATAATTCTATTAGAGTGTACTAAAATTTCTTAACATAAAATGTCATTATTAACAGTGGGAATATTATATGAGTTGTACAGGGAACATTGATAAATTTAAAAAATTACCACTGTAACTGCATGATTTGCAGCCTCATGACTTTAATGAGAAAGAATGTTACATGTGGTAAGAAATGAGTTTAATTCCCCAGAGAGCTTTATAATTTAATTTTAGCTATTCAAAAGACATGTGTTCATTGAAAGAAAATAAATGATAAAAGAAACAGAAAAAATTCTAAAGTATTTTCCCTGTTAAAAATACTTATCTACTTACATGGTGTACTGCTATAATGATTTTTTTTTCTTCTATCCTGAACTCCGAACAGCCTATATGATGGTGACATGTCCAATAGCAGATACGAGAAATGGAGGCCATTCACACGGAGGTAGTCCTGTACCGCTGAAAAAGTGAGAATGTATTCTGAATTTTTGTTTAATAATATATATATATTAAATAAATAAATAATTATTTCAATATTAGATTTATTTATTAGCTGTTATCGTTTCAGGAAATGTTATGTTCTTTACAAACTTTAAAACTTAAAAATTTGCATAAAGGTGGGCTCTTAGTTGAGAAATATTTTTAAACCTTTTTATTTATATATTTAGAAAATTGTGAAAATTTTTAAAGAACTTAGATAAGATAGTGAAGCACACTTGAAGACAGAAAAGAGAGAGAGAGATTAGCATGAAAAAATTTTGTGATTAAGAAGTTTTTTACATACAAAGATATATACATAACGTATACAGAATTGTAATACTTCTGAAAATATTCTTTATAGTTTTGAAATACAACAAATTTATAAGCTTCATTTGCAAGTTATTTTCTTGATATATTATTTTGAGTTTGAAGAATATCTCTTTTTAACCATTTATTTAAACATTTCCTTATGCAGAAGATGTATAAAGCTATCTTTAAATTATTTTTTTTTCTACTAATTTAATCTTCAAACAATTGAGGATTTTACAGTAATTTAGTTTAGTGGGGGTAATGTTTTCAACTTATTACCACCAGAAATCTTTAAAAAAACTTTTAACAGTATTTTTTAAAAGTATATATTAATTGTATTTGTGATGTAATTAAACTATCAAGTTAAAAGCAATCTAAATAAACTTTAAAAAATGTAAACACTTAGAAATTCTTAGAAATTTCATTATAAATATCATTTTTATAAATCTTGGAAGTAATACATTCACCATATAACACTGTCTCACTACAATTTTCTGAATCATATCAAGGGATTCACAATAACTTTTTTTAAATAGTACTTGATAGTTTCTTAATAATAATAATAAAAAGTTAGGGCTTTTATAACATATGAAACTGATCACAAATCACTTTCAAACATTGTTATCTTTGCATATATGAAACATTCTTTGTCATTTTCTAAACATCACTCTACTATCAGCACTAGTGTTTCAAATTTCATTAAGTGACTACTAAAACAGAGTAATCATGGTCACAAACTTTTAGCCAGCATGATTTCTGTCAAATTATATGTTCAAGTTTCAGAACCACTGAAGACCCACAATATAGCGGGTTGATGCATGTTAAATTGGATGAGGCTCAAAGTCCTCACATTGACATAGAGTGGAAATTTAGAATGAGATGTTAGCTCAGTTCTCAGCTTTGTTGCTAGACTAAGATTCAAAATTATGAGGTCTGTTGCCTGTAGTTGTGAAGTAAATAAACTTCATTATAGAAGGCAAATGCTTATAATCTCACTGTAAATCTAAATTATCTGTTATTTTTAATTAGTTCAAATTATTCTAATTCCTTTAATTTGTTTAATTGTGTAAAGTATTCATTTAAATGTCCAAATCATTGATAAAATTTTACTCCCTCTCCCAAATAAAAGAATTAAAAATAATTCATTTGTATTTTGTGCAGCCTGAGATCAAATATAGATCTTTGTGAAAAATTATTTTAAAATAAGCAAATCTTTAACAATGTGTCTGTTAATCCTAAATTAAATAAAATATGTTACAATAGTTTAAAAAGTTATACAAATTTTTATGGATATAGTACATATACCCATATACCTTACTACAAATAAGTATTGTTATGAGAAAAAGTGATACATGTAGTAGACAATAGGCTTGCTAAGTTTGTTCTGAAAAAATGAATGCTGCTCGAACAGTGAAGAAAGAGTATGTCTCGTGTTTTAAATATACATGATTTAAATTATCTAGCTATAAAATTTGTGAATTTTTTTTTAATGTATGAAACATGGATAACATTCCATACAGTTTGTTTTAATTGATAGATCAATATGATTATATAAAGACAAAAAAGTGCTAGCTTTAAATTTAAAACTCAAGCTCTGCCTAAAACAAACAATTGAGATGGAAATTATTTATTAATATATTGGATCATCTAGTTATACAGATACAGATAGATATTCATACAAGAGATACAGATTATTAAATTTTTCCCCTCAAATATTTGTGTTGTATTTTTTTTTCTAGTAAGAACTTTTAAAAGCTGAAATGTAAAGACTGATCTCTCTCTCTCCGTCTTTTATTTTTTAAAGTACACTTACACCTTTATTTTGATTATGATTCAAAATATTTTTATCCAATCTCTTCATTCTACTACATACTACAAAATTTTTCTTTTGAAATTAAGGTGTTTTTGCTTTGGTTATTTTAGTAATTTTTTTTTTTTGAAAAATTTTGATAAGGATATTAGTTTTTTTTTATCTCAAAATAAATGTAAAAGATCAAATTAGATTTTTTTACTGCATATATGATTAACTAGAAGTATTTTTCCCCTTTTGAAATTCTTGATAAATCTCCAAATAAATCAAGATTTACTTAATCTAAATTTTCTCGTCTTAGGTCTTAAAAGCTGTATTCATTTAAAAAACTTATTATTAATACTCCTTCAGGCTGAGTGAATTTTTGTTTAGAATGATTATTTGGGAATCAATAATCAGTTAATTTATATAGATAAGTAATTTTTATCGAAAATTATTTTATGTTTTATAAGACAAAAACTTTTAGATGCACCCGTTATAATCTTAGACTGTAATTTGTATATATTTTGATATGACGTGAAGCCAGTTTTGAATTAATTTTCAAAAAAACATTTATTTTTCTGTTCAGTGCTTTTATTTTTCACATTATAACTTGCACCCTCTATTGTAAAAATCGCTGATTTCACTAAACTTATTATAAAAGCCTGACTTTGTTATTAACATTTAATTTACTCTGATTGAAATTTAACTTAACATTTTTTCCTTCCAACCAACTGGATTCCATGTCAACAAAGGAGAAAAAAAGGTGATCCGATTTTCATTTTTTAATCTATAAATCTTGGTGTAGCCTTTACTATCCTATCTTTTTTTTTTATGCAGCTTACTATTAAATGTCGTACTTCAGTTTTGGAATGCAGTTTTGTTTTTAAATGTTTCTCTTTAGCATGTAACTCATAAATTCTATATTCTTAAATATCAGAATAACCTTTCATGTTAGTAAATTGTTACATGAGTTATTTAAAAGAGCAATTTATGCTGTGCTGATTGTATTTTTATTTCTCTTTATTGCTATCAAACTGTACAATAAGTATATATTTAATAAATTTAAATTATTTTTAATTGCACTGATATGCTTGGAATGTATACGTTTATAAATATGTGTTTCGAAAATGAATATCCTGATATATATGTATTCAATTTAATGCAACATATGGATTGAGCCATTTCTATTTTTGTCTCCTGAATATAATTTTTTTAATGTTTTTGACCACTAAATATTATAGAATGAAATCACTTGTTAATATATATTTCGTGAAGATAGATTGAAATATTCTTTTTATGTATTTCATGAATCATTATATTATATAGTTTGTGGGGAAATTATTTTTAAAAATAGAACTAAATGGCTTTGTTAACTTAGTTACTGTTATTGCTGTGGAATATAAGAACCTGAATAGCTGAATCTCAATAACTGCTACACTTTTTTGTAATTGTGGTTAGGTTTAAATTTTTTAATTAATTTTCTTTTAGAACTCTGAAGCAATATTTTGATATGTTAACCCCAAAATTGAGCCGTGTTCAGTTAAAAGTGTGTTAATATCTGGAATTATTGACAAATTCCTTTATTTCATCCTTACTTTTAAAAAAACCTGTTAACTAATTTGTAAATTTTTCTGTATTAATAAACCTTGTGATCTTATATTAATCATTGAAGTTTGGTCTGAAGAAATGTATAAGTTATTATATCCTTTTTATTAAGTAATAATTAACATATTTACTGTTTATCATAATATCCTTAGATGTAAGCAATATCCTTTTTATATCAAGAAATATTTCAGTTTCTATAAGCATGAAATTTGAATCAGTACAAAATTATATGAAAAAATATATATTATTAGGTAAAAGGATGCATATTACTGAGGAACAATACCAAAAATATTAACTTCTAATTCATATTAGTTTTCTAAGATTTAAAAAAAAAAATGTGTGAAAAGAGTCTAACTTGTATATATTGATCAATTTCAAAAGCTAAAGGGGGGGAAATTGTTTATGTTAAAATTTTTGCTCCAAAAAAAATATCGAGATTTTATTATTAAAGTAATATTCAAAATTATTTTCCTTCATAAAACTTAAAATAAAATTTTGCTCAAACTCTATAAAATCAGTATAACTTTTGTCTGAAAAGTATCAATTTTTTTAGCTCTATAAATAAAAATCAACTTTTTTATTTTCTTCAAAGAAAATATGAAATATTTTTTTCTGCATTTTAAAACCAGTATTAAAACATATATGTATGCAATATATGTATATATATATGTTTGTGGAATATGGTGCAGTGTGAAAATATTTTGAAAGAGTAAGAAAAATATAAAGTTTGCATAAATATTTGGAATATTACTTTTCAGTTATATTTGATATTTTTCATGTGTGATAATTTTTAAATAGTAAATACAGTTTTTATATATTTATATATATCTGAAATAATGATCTTCTTTCATATCTGTTCCTAAAAGACTGTAGACTCCCTGTCATCATTAAAAACAGTGTGCTTAAATTTTAATTGAAAAATGTTATATTTAATTTGAAAATTCTTTTTCTTATAAATAATTTGTTTATTTGATACAATTTCACCTTTCTCAGTTCAGTAAAAAAAATTTACTATGATTAAAATTAAATTCTAATTACTATTTTACAGACTGTGTCTTCAATTATATTGAAAGTAGTTATGGTAATATAATTTTATCATATTGAGTGTCTTTGATGTCATATTTATGGAAAAATTTTCTTCAAAGTATTTGACTATTTAGTAAAAGTATGTTTAATGAAATTTAAAAGGGGTCTTTACTAATTTTTTTTTTAATTAGTGTTTTTTTTTTTAAGATCCTGAATTATTTTTATGCCAATTATTAATATAATTGTTACCTAGAACTTTTTACTCTATGTCTTTTTAAAGAAAACACAATAGGCTTTCCTTGTATTAGTAACTAATATTTTACTTTTTTGGATGTAAATCTTAATGATTTTCTTTAGGTGTTTGATTCTGTGAGTTTTTTAATGGTCTAATTAATATAACATTTAAGCATTTGTTTATTTTGAAATTTAAAAAAATGTATTTTGTAATTTTCAGAAACTAATTCTATACACAAAAATTATGAAATCTTAGTTAATATTCAAAAGATATTTACACTGTCATAGTTTAAGCAGCTTTAATATTAGTATTTTCTTCTCAGTTGTAGGAAGTTATTGAAAAAAAAATTTTTATTTCTGTAATTTCTAATTTGTTCCTCATTTCTTCTGTAAATACTTAATCTGTAATATCTTTTTCTTTTTTTGCAAAATAGCAATTGAGGAAGCATGTACAATAGGTAAGAATGTGATATTAAATGTACTTTTTTCTTCAAATTTATTATGCCAATTAACCTTAAAAATAATTATTAATTATGTTTGATTTTTCTTTAGAAATTTATTTTTAATTCAATAGGAACAATTACTTTACAATGTCAAAAATAATGTGTATTACTTTCTTTAATTATAATGAATGTACTTTGAATTGGCATTTGTTTGAAAAATAACTTATTTTTTGTGGCTATTCATTTATTTTTCATTTGTTACTTTTATAGTTTCATTAAAAAAAAAAAAACTTTATTGAACATATATATTTTTATGAAGTTGTAAATTTGTTACAATATAATTTTGAAAAAATATTATGCAATAAAAGGGAAAATGAAAATAAGTGTTTCAAGAAGTTATATGAACAATAAATATTTCAAATATGTTTTCTGGCCGATAAATTATATTAATGAAAATTATATATATGTTCATTTGCGAAATTATAATCATAAGTAATGGGCTAAATTCATGTGAAGTCATAGACACGTCTTAAATGCAATGACATATTTCCAGACTATCAGTTCATGCACTGTTGCCAACTTTTGCTTTTCACAGAAAATTTCTTTTTAAAGTAAATATTTGTCAACAGTTTTTATGCAAGAATGTAAACAAAATATACTTGATTTAAAAGTACACGTATAATTTAAGCAATTTTTTTTTAATTTTGAAAAACGTTTTGAAAATCCTAATATCTGAACAACTTTACCCAATTATCATATTTGAAGTTTTATCTAAATTTTACAAATACAACAACTAGTACAAGTCTAATGTTTAGAATTCAATAAAGAACAAGTGATTATATTATGTGACCATCATGATTTTAACTCATTGCTACAAATACCAATTCTGAAAAAATAGCAATTTTTCAGTGTTTCCTCCAATACGATAGAAAGGATAGAAATTTAAATAATAATGAAAGGAAGAATAAAACACTTAATTTATTTAGGCAATATTTCTTTTATTTTAATTTGATGTGACCCTTTATTTCTTAGATAAATCACATAAAATATTGGGAATGTGGTTTGGAATCATTGAAATTTTGGCTTTAACATTTAATTGTCTTTATTTTTTTTAAAAAAAATCATCTTTTATTATTTTTAATTTAAAAAGTCTTTTTAAAATATTTATTATGACTTCAATTCATTTAGAAATAACTTTTGTTATGAATTCACTGAATGAAAAGGTGTATCCATTATAGATCATAATTTTGTTTTAAGTATTGCCTGTACTTAGAATAAAATAACTGCAGTAATTATTAAATAAAATATCTGAAATTTAAAATATAAATTGCTTTTAATTTTTCAACTATGTATTTTCTAAAATATTTATATGTTAGATAATTGTGAACATTTTTTTTTTTCAGATACCAGGAAAGCAGAATATCAAGTATAACATTACAGAACATTAGAAGAATTCTCTGCAGATGTTAACATTTTAGGCTTAGCCTGTAACCCTGGGAGGCTTTTCGCTCCCTTTCGGTTGACCGATGAACTTCGAAAAAGATTAATTCGAAGTTTGTTGCAGTGGTACTGGAGAAAAATGGCATTTACTAAATTTTCAGCTTCATTTGAAGAATGAACAGTTACATCACCTGAATGGATGGCCAGATGATAATGGCCTCCTCATCAACTCAGAACATCAGTTAGATGGGAAAAAAGCTGAAGATCAATTATGCCCACCTCCCACACAGCATTTTTATTCCGTCCAGTCTCTCCATAAATAGGAAGAAACCTATAAAAGAGAAGAATAGGACAATTCACAGCATCCTCTACCCCACCTCATTTATTCATTCACCTTTCTCTTAGCCATCATTGAAGAAGGATCTATTATTTCTGTGCACACAGGGAGTTATAGATCTCTGGTTCTCATTGAAATTAGATAGACAACTGAATAAAAATTAATTATGCAGAAAACTCCAAATGTAAACAGTTCTCTGTTACTAATTTTCAATGTATTTTTGAAAAGAATCACAGTTAGTCTGCAAACGTTGTGTTTTACACTATTGATCAAAACACTACTTCACTCAGTGACTGTGCTCAAAATTTTCACTGTATAGAGTTTCAATCAAAAACTTGTGTTTCACAAGTCTTGGATTCCTCATTTTTTATATGATAGAATGAAAAGTACAAATGTGAAAGCATTTTATAGCTTATTCTAGACACAATTGCTAGCCTTTTTTCATCAGATCATCTCAAGCTGTTTCTGTAATATTTAGCTTATTTTTAGAAAATATGCTTCTTTTCTCGAAGAAAAAACTTGCACTTGAAAATGCTTCCATTGAGTTCTGTGCAATAGGTATAATTTCATTGTTTTCATGTTATAAATGGTAAGCTACAGTTCTGGGAAATTTTTAAAGATAGTTAATTTATTTGCTTGTGTAGCTCAACATAAAGAATATTTCAAAAGAAATCCTTGTATATGTTTTGAAAACATCAGTTTGTAATGAAAATAATGGTTTTGTTGTAGAATTATTTTATTTTTGGATACTATCAGAACTCTTAAGAGAATAAATTGGGAAATTGGAAATGGCACTTGAAAAGAATGTCTTTGTTCTTACTATTACCCATCGCTTGTCAGAACTCAGGGAGAGAAATTGATGTTCACATGAAGCAAACTAAATCTTCCAGAAAAATGTTGCTTCGAATTTTGTTAGAAATTAGCTCATGACCAAAATACTGCTTAATATGATGCCGCCGAAGATAATTAGGTATAATTTTAAGCCTGTGTGTGAACAATCCATGTGCAAGTTCTTTCTAGTCTCAAGGTATTGAAGCTAAGTCAGTTTAGAATTTAGGTCTGAAGATCTGCGGTTCTTTGCAACAATCTTACAAAACTTCATTTTAGTTTACAAAAGTGAGTTACTGCAAGGAACTTTTGTTTGTATGATGGTTTGCAGCTGTGATAATATTGCAAAAAAAAGAGTGTTACTATCCATTCAACTGCAGCAACAGTTTCGAACAACACAGAGAGGATTTTTTGAAAGCTTGTAATGACCTACTTTGCACACAGCTCTATGTTGCACTTAGTCCAATACACATGCCCTCTTCTATCTTTGGGTACATACTACTGTTTTAGGGACTTTTTCCCCCCTACCACCACCTTAAGAGATTGTATGCACACCTTTCATGTGTGGTTTAATGCTTCTGTCTTGGTGCTTGCAGACAACTAAACTTTGCTTTATCTCCATATCATTCTAAAAAAACATCTGGATTTTATGAGACATCACTTATCAGAAGCCTCATTCTGTGAGAAACCTGTACAGTAAAATATGCTGGTATCTGCTGCAGTTGAGGAAAGGATGCGCAAAGCAGTGCCAACAGAACTTAATCACTCTTTGTCTTCTTTCCTTTCTTTCCAACTCAAGAAAGAATGCAACAGACACCTGAAAAATTTTCTCCCTCGTGCGTGTGTTATATACTTGTTGTTTAAAATAGACGATTGTTGAAGCTTCAGGACCAGACATAAATTTTTCTCAGTGTCTCACTGCCTTACACGTGCCAAAAGCACCTTGTGCTTAAATTTCTCTGCGGTATTCGGTGCTGGTGTTACATTGAAACCCGACCCGTCATTTGAACTGCTTGGGACGGACGCTTCGAGTACTTGCTCGTAACAGGAACTGTCAGCTTTGTCAAGACAGAGCAATAACGGATGCATTGCTCAATGAAAAACAAAACAAAACAGAAACCACATTTAAAATAAAAAAAAGCAAAAAAAAATATGTTGTTGAATGCAACCAAAGTTAGCTTGTTTGTATATTGTTGGAGAGGAACTCTGGTTAGATTGTTCATTAATCCAATGTAAAGCTAGATCAATACTGTTTGAAGTGTTTTAGATAATGAATTCAGCGCCTGTACAGAAATTTTAAAAAAGGAAATAATTGTTTTCTCTTTATCACACAATTAAATGAAACTTTAATGTGTTAGAAGTTATGCAATTACTGATTTTAGAGCATTAAGAATATACTAAAATTTTATGTCTGTTATTAGATTTTTAGGGTCTAAAAGTGTGGATTTCAAATTAATTTTATAAATTTTAATTATATATATATATATATATTATTATTTAATTATTCTCTATCACAGTCAACTATTTTAGCATCTAAATACAAACTATAATGTGGAATTATATTTACAAATGCTCAATTAGCTGTCAGTTAAAATAGTTGAATAAAAATTAAATTTTGAAGCTGAATATCCATTTTTACTGCAACACAACTGAAAGATTTGTCATTATATATAAATCTTTCTGCTTTATGCTCAAGTAGTTTCACATTAGGAATTTTTTATTACAAAATGCAAAGACTGTCTATGAAATTTGTATTAGTGAATATATGCAAAATTAACTTTACTTGGTAAACTTTTCTTATATATCTAACATTTTATGTCATACTTAATTCTTTCGAAAATGTAATGAACTAAAATTGCTTATAAATTGAAATTAATTGGAAATTTTTATTATTTCGCAGAGTTTTAATAATCTTATACATATGAAGAAATTGCACTTAGCCTTTATCATTTTAAAATTGTTTAAAAATATATTTAAAAAGAACATATCTTTTTTTGTATCAGGGTTTCCCTACAATTTCAAATAAGATGCATTTAACAATGATGTTGCAAATATTAAATATATCTTAAAAATTATTTTTAGAAATAAATATACTATAATTTATTACTTTATGGTATTTTCAAATATTAATCTTTTTACCATTTCCTGTCGATATCCATCTATAAATCATGGAAGGGATGCTTTTTTTTTGGGGGGGGGGTAATTTTAACAGTGAAAGTTATTGTTTATTCAATGAAATGTTTCTTTCTTAGGAAATATATATAATTAGGTTAATAATTAAAAATCTCATCAATGGAATGTCTATGTATCTTGCAAATTTTTATTTGTGTGCCTTAAACAAATATTAACATTTTTAAAAGAATGAGCATTAAAAATAAATATTAATGTAAAAAGTAATAATAATATAAGGAAACTTAAGATTGCATTTAATAAAATTGTTAAGATCATTGTCATAAATTTCTGTAATTAATTATTAAGTGCCTCAAAACAAGTGTATTAGTTTTTTTCAAATGTTTATTCCTTTTAAAATAATACCTTTGATATTATTTAAAACATATAATAAAGCCATCCAAATTTTAATAATACTTTCACTCAATTGAACATGTTATTTATAGTTCCATTAAAGGTTGAAGTATGTAAAAAGAAATTGTTCACAAATTTGAAATATGTATATTATAATGAGTTTTTAAAATTCGGAAAAAAAATTGTTATCAGATTTATATTTCTGCAATTTATGGTTTAAAGAAAATTATTTTTCAAAGAAGCTTCTGTTTTATGAAGCCTTAATACTATGCCTGTAATAATTTTTATAATAGTTAGGTGTTGAATAAACGTGCTAAAAATATAAAACAATTAAAAATATAAAATACTGACGATTTACACTAAACAACCCAGTTGTTTATAAAAAGAACCTTTCTTGGCAACTTTTTTTTAATTTAATATAGTTTCATTTGATCTTTTGTGCATAACAATTAATGATTTTTAATATGATGATAGCCCTTTTAAAAAATGTAATTACTGAAATGTTTAGTTCAATTAAGTAACCAAATCTTTTTTTTTTTCCTCCATTTCTTTTTCTAATATGTACATATTTTTCCTCAATTGCATTTATTTCATTTTTAGTGTATACATAAAATTCTTGTTGATTGTTCTAAATTTAAAGAATCTTTTTTTTCTGACAAATATCTGTCCATAAATATACTTGTTACAGCAGTTTTGAAAATTCATTTTAATAATATATATTGAAATGAAAAATTTTCTTTTAAATACGTGTAAACTTTTTTTTTTCAAATATTTTTTAAAAAATACATTAAAATTTAAGCCACACGTCCGTGCTCTTGCTATTTTTATAAGGGACTTTATTATTTAAAGAGTTTCATTCCTTAGTGTGATAAAAGAGAAAACAGACACTCTACAAGTTTTTCCGGTTATAAGTAGAAAATAAACTTTTTATAGTTCATGTTACAGTACTTTTTGGCTTTTCATTTGTGTGCTCTGTACTCTGCTAGATTGCCTTTGTTAATTTGTTTCCACTTTTGTCCCTTTATCACGACGCACATTGTGTTATTTTTGCCAAAATGTTTTCAAAGATATTTAGCCTATCTGTAGCCTATATATACATACATATATATATATACTATAAAATTGTTATTATTACTTTTTTTTCAAATGTTGCTAACTATTTTCTTAAATATTTAACTCCCATGAAACAAATCAATTCTCATCGTACATTTTTTTGTTTCTGCTGCTGTTATTCTTGTGAACACAAATGAAAATAAATATACTCTGTTGAAATTTAACATATTTCTATGGACATATACATATATGCAATACTGAGTAGAACGATGATCAAAATTGATTAGATGTGCATATACAGTATATTTTAAGATAAAAAGTGTATGCTAGTTGAAAGGGGGAAAAACAGAATTTTACCTATTTCAATGTAATTTTTTATGATTAATTTTTCTTATTCTATAGAAACTTATTTTTTGCAATTCCAAGAGCAGGTTAAATATGTAATACTTTATTTTGTTATTTAAAATCATGAACTGCTTTTTTTAAAGTATTCAATAAACATTGTTAATTTCAGTCTGTTTGTTAATTTTTTTACAAAGCTTTTTTACATACAAAATTAAATTTGATAATAGTGATAATATTAACTTTAAATAAACAATCAAATCCCATTTATGGTCAAATGAAATTGGAAATTATTCATTGCATACATGTATGTAAAATTTTTAATCTATATTAATCCTTTAAATTTTGTGTGTTTGAAATCGGCAACATGTTTATCATTTATAGCATCAAATATCTGATATTGCAGCTGTTGATACAAAAGTAGATTTGTGGAAAAACTAATCTAAAAACAATTGACTTATTCTCAATTAGATTTAAAGCAATACTTTGAATTTCATTAATTCTTATCATTAAAAATTGTTATATAATAAAAATTATGAATACATTTTGTGCTCTGTAATGATAATAATCCTGTGATATTTCTGTCTATAAAGCATTTCAGTATGAGTAAATTATGCAGTTTTCAATCTTATTGGCTGTATTCAGTGTTTCTCAAAAAGTTTTGATTTTTATATGCTTATTTTTTCATCCTTATAAAGTATTCATCCATTAGATAATTTATTAAGATTTACAAGTGTAGTTCTCAAAAATGTGCATTTTAATTTGAAAGATGCATGTTTTATGAAACCTGAATTAATTAAAGTAACATTCATATGAAATTAAATTTAAAATACTTTTATTATATTTTATTCTATATCAGAGACACATTATAGTTTTATTTTATATAGAGTTACCCATATCATTATTTAGTTCTTTTATTTACAATTTAAGCACAATTTTTTTATCATATGTTTTTCTTCTGTTAAATTACAAAATTGTAACTTTTTATTTGAAATTTCTTTTACAAATAAAGTTTTATATATTGAATTTCATTTATATCAACATAGGAGATAATATTATATTATAATTAATCAACTTGAGTATGAATTTTTTTACAATAATCTTATTTCAAAATTAAATAAGATTTTGGTATTCCATTTTTTGATTAATGTTTCTTATAATTCAGTTTAAATTACTTTTTTTTTATCATTCTTATGTATGTTTTAAAAATCTTTTAAGCCTAAATCTTTTAACATGTTCATTTAGAAGAGTAATTGTTCCTTTGAAAAAGAGGTTGATATCTTTTCTTATGTTTGGCAGGTAAAATGTAAATTTAAAAAATTGTAAAGAGTAGAATATTTGACTTTTAGCATGAAATAAGCTCAACACATGTAAAATCCCACTTTGCAAGAAATGACGCACATGCAATTTCTTCACCTTTTGCTTTCAAATTGTTGCACTTTAGATTAAATGTATCACTATCACATTGGAGCAAATGAATGTGTTTTTGCTTGATATTTCTCTGAAGCTCAATTGTGAATGTTGTGTTATGGTGCTACATTAGAAATTGTTTAGTTTTCAAATATTTGAAAAATTAGAACAACTTATAAAGTACTTCTCATTGACTTTAGAATTTTTAAAGTTGGAAGTTAAATGTTTAGTTAGCTATATGTTTATTGCATATTTATCCTGCCCTTATACCTAAACAAAAAACATGTGCTTTGATGTTTATGATTGATTTCAGTTATTGCTTGACTGTGTAATCTTCAGGAATTGCATTTTTATCCAGTTTTGTGTTTATTTGTGTTGAAAATATTATAAGAAACCTGGAAGTGTGTTCTGCAAGCCTTCGAATGTTATATAGTCATATATCTTTCTAAGAAAGTGTTTTCTATAAAAATTAAGTTCTCAATCATGATTTTTGTAGAGAAAAAAAAATCTTTTTTATATATTTTAAAAAGTCAACTAAAATTTTTCATGTAAATGATAAACTACACAATATTTCGTATCATTGGTGCTTTTGTTCATAATTCCATGTCAATTCTGTGTAATAGAAGTCTGTCTCTTTTCAGAGACAAACTGTTTAAGGCATTAAAGAAATCTAGTTATGGGAAACACTGACACAAATAAATTGTGAAGATTCTATAATGTCCGAATCTTCCTTAATTTTTGTCTCTGTTACATCACAAATCAATTTTCAGTTTGATGTTTAGTATTTTTCTCAATATGAAAATAAAATAAACAATGGAACTAATGTCTTTTTATTTCAATGGAACTTTCATGACAAAGGAGTAAATACTTTGATTCACATTTTTAAGTGGAGCATTTTTTTTTCTTGGGCTGATAATATTCTGTGAAAGCTATCAAATCTTATTAATTAATTATCAGTTCTAACAGTATTGATTTAATGGACGTTGAACATTAAAAGATTAAACCAAATGTTATAAATTCAAGATTGGGTTCAATGAATGAAGTCTCCTTTAGTGTAGCAAATATATATTAATTTAAATTACGAAACACATATCGTTAACAAAAATAATGGGTAAAGAACATGAACGGTTTTTCATAGCAACCACATTCTCCTCACCTGGCCTCTACTGAGGGTGTGTGGTCACTAGAGGGCGCTTTTTAAGACAATCAGTTCAAGTTATTATAACACAAGAGCGGTTACAGTTTTAGATAAAATAACAATTTACTTTTGAATATTACAAGCCAAATTCTTATATCTTGAAATATAAATGTATTTCATTCAACAGTTATTTTAAGTTACTATTTGAAATTTTCATCTATGAATAACATTTAAAATATTGTTACATTTTACAATATAATTTTAGTATTTTTCCTCTTGAGATATTTAATTACTTTAACATTTTAGTTGAGTAATTAATAGCTGAGAAAAATATTCAGTTTCAATCATGAAAGTAATTTTTTAAATATATTTTAACAACAGTAATCAAAATTTAGGCATAAGAAAAATAAACTTAGTTTCAATATTTTCCAATTCGTCTGTTTGTGAACTTACAGAGAGATTTACGTTAATTTTCTTGAAAAATGCTTGTCTCTTTTGATTATAAAGTATACAAGGAACATGAAGCATCTGAAAGTTCATTAAACATTAAAATTAACTTGAGAAAAGAGGAGAAACTATTAAAATTTTCCAGACATGTACACACAGCTTATCTGATTATATATTACTTTTAAAGTTAAATATTGATAAATAGGTTTGAAGAATTAGAATTCCAGAATATTTTGAATTTTTGAAAAAAAAAACATTGCTGTAAGCTGATTGAATTTTATGTACTTTCAAAAACAATTATTTAGATAATTTTTAAACATTTTTTAATATTAATGTTGGATTTGGTAAATGGATATAAGCTATTGCATCTAGTTATGCTAATGGGAAAAATATTAAATGAGTAATGCTGGATTGTATATCATAATAGGAAATAATTCTGTACATTGATATCAATATTTGATTTCAATTATTCGAAATGCTTAAATTTATGAACGATTTTTTTGTTTCAAAAATATTTGTAATCAGACCCTACCTATTTTCAAAGAGAATATGTACAAAAAATACCCTCGAATTCAGGCTATATATAGTTCGTGGTCATGGGCTTGAACTCGTGGCCGATGTTGTCGAGTCGCGGGTTCGAGCCCTAATGTCACTTAAGACCAACCGTGTACATGGGCTGATGCACGTCGAATTGGTGGAGGCTGAAATACCCCTCGTTGACGTGGTGTGGAAGTTAGGAAAGGAGATTTGCTTCAAAATAAGATGTAAATTAAAGTCAAATCAGGCTATATACTTTTCACTGCAAACCGTCTTCAATGTGCTAAACGGCAAAAAAATGAAAATGCTTTTCCAGATTATTAAACTATAAGGGCCGTAGGTAGCCTAGTGGTTAGAACATCGAACTCCAGACCGGAAGGCCTGGGTTCGATGCCACCAGATGCACTCCGAGTACACATGGAGTACGTGCTCGTTGAATCAGTGGGTCCGAAAGTCTTGTGGGCGGTCGCAGCAGAAACCACGGGGGCTGGAGAATATTTCCCTCCCCTCCAGTTCCATGCCTAAATTGTGGAGGTGAAAATAAGTGGTGTCGCCATCTATCGTGCAGAAGTCCAGCCTGTCTCAGGCTCTGGCAACTTTCATTCCTTCCCTTCGGGAAGGACACGACAACAACAATATTAAACTAAAAATAACAATAAAATAATGTATTTCTGAATAAAATATGTATTGCTAACTACAATATTTGGGTAAATTCATTTTCTGTACAAGTCTTAAAGCAAACGCTTTACAAGGATCAATCAAATGATATTGTGTTCTTGAAAGGTTACGATGAATTTAAAACACTTTTATATAGATGTATACTGATGAGATGAACATAGTAATTACTTTTCTAACTTCTTAAGCCGTGGTCCGGGAGTCAGAGAAGGTCTCGTTTAATGTTAATATTTCCCTCTTTTACAGACTCTGAAAGGTCTAGCAGTAAAATTGAAAGATGTGCCATCCTCGACTAGATCACTAAATAATTGCCGCCATTGAAAAAATTCTAACAGAGCATGTATTTCAATCAAGGATATTAATTCAGAGAGGAGTGTTTAAATTCTTGGGGAGGGGAGGCGCAATGTCAGGCTAATACATAAAAGAGGGCCGCAATGATCGAACAATTAAAGAACCACTGAACTAAATTATATAGTTTTTGTTTCAGTAAAAATAGCAATTATGAAGTACATTTTCCATACAGTAAAACCGTAATACATGGTGAAAAAGACAAGAAAATAAAATTTATAATTAAATATGTTATCGATGTTAAAGGAAAAAGTAACTTACATTTTTTTCCATATTTCCAAAATATTTTGATGAAAATGTGTATAAGCAATATAAAATGTTAATGCTTTTAATAAGAAGCTAGGTATTAGTTATGAGCATAGTTGTGGAACTGTGCTAATTTACAAGTCTAGATAAAAATCAGTAAAAAAAAAAAAAATTGGGGGGGGGCATTGTTTTTTTAATCTTAATTTGTCATGTGTTGATTCTCAATTGGAGAGAGGGGTCTTACCTTCTCCATTCCATGCTACACTAAATTACGATGCATTATTCATGTCACATATATTTCGATTGAAATATAACAAGAATTTCCTCCTATAAAAAAATTTAAGTAAATTCTAATCTAATTCACAAATGGAGTTTTTTCAATAAAAATTGTCACATCAGATTATTTATCTTTTAATAATAAAATTTTAAATTCTAATTCAACTAACTTAGCTACATCAACCTGTTTAATAAATTTCGTAGTTAACTTAAATAAAGGTAAAAACCTTTATTTAAGTTAACTACGGTTTTAGGCAAGTAAGAATTATCACACGCAGTTTTATAGATTTCTAATTCAACCCCTAATGGTATATATATATCTTTATATATATAAATCTTCTGTGCGTGTGTATGTGACTAAACTCCTCTTAAACGGCTGGACCGGTTTTGAAGAAATTTTTTTGGTGGGTTCCAGTGGAATCGAGAATGGTTTAGATTCCCAAATCGGTCCGATATCACAATTAGTTAAAAAGATATTAATTTAAAACATTAAAAACATTCAACTCAATATTCACCTGCATTGTTGTAACAACGTTATTGTTATGAAAATGACGTAAGTTGGCGTCGAAAATCGATTTTCAGACAAACTGGACAAAAAGGGTCCTTATTGTTACAAAAATGCAGACGAATCATGCTTTTTAGCTTTTCTAATTAATATCTTTTCAAATAATCTTTATATATATATATAATTCTTCCATGCATGTGTATGTGACTGAACTCCTCCTAAACAGCTGGACTAATTTGGATGATATTTTTTATGGGGGTTTAAGTGGACTCGAGAATGATTTAGATTCACAATTTGGTCCGAAATCGCAATTAGTTAAAAATGCGTCAAAATTATGTAAGGGCGCGCGATTGTTCATAAAAAAATCATGGACAATATTCTTGAGGCCACTATTTTGAGGGGCAAACTTCAAGATGAAGTTTTACTTCTACCACAGATCCCAATGATTCTTTCAGGCTTACCTACCCATTCAAATGTTTAAAATTTCCAATTCGCTATGACCATTAATAAGTCACAAAGTCAAACAATGACAATTTGTGGCTTAGATTTAGAAAACCCTTCCTCTTCGCACGGCCAATTATATGTTGCATGTCCGAGGTTTGGCAAACCATCGCATTTGTTTGTTTATACCCCTCAAGGATTAACCAAAACACTGTACATGCAATGCATTACGATAAATTTATTTTGTGTGCATTATAAAAATATACCTGTTATGAAAATAGCTCGAGTTTCATCTTTTTTACCCTTTAATCCAATCAAGTAGTTTTCTATTCAAAATAGCTTCTATATTCAACTTAGTTCGTAGTAAATACATACTCACAAGCAATTGATAAGTCGAATTGTGGTAACTGTACATGTGATGACGTCAGGTATTGTAATAGCTTTCTTTATAAAAAATTTCATCCAAACGGTCTAGATTGTTACAACTTATTCAAAAAAAGTTTGTCATTTTCGGATTTAAGACGTGTGTACAGGACAACGTCTGTCAGGACCGCTAGTGTATATATATATACCGGATTTTTGATATATCAGGTCACTAAAAACATCTTGATTTAGTAATTCAATTTAAAAAAATTTATATAAAATATCTAGTACATGACAAGTTTTTAAAGTTAGCTACCACAGGCAAAAAGTTATGAATTTCTTAATGGGCAGCCCCATTAGAAAGAGAGTGAAAAAAAATATTGGAACAAATGACTATACAAAACAGCATTCTTGACAGCCGACCAATTACAAAATAAAGACAATTATAGACCACACTTACTAGAGGTTGCAAGAGCTGCACATCCCAAAATGCATATGTACAAGTTCACCATATATGGGGGGCAGGGCAGGACACATTTTATAACTGTTTACTAAAATGTTAAACTTTATTTATTCAGTAGTATTTTTCCCTTGACACGACTTTATCAAAAATGGTTTGTTTTTGTTTTAATTACATCACAAAATTCTCTACAAGAAAGTTCTGAATTAATTTTAATATTTAACAGATGCTTAACAGTAAATACTGAAAGTCACCCCTTACTGTTGTACTCCAAAAATGCAAAAAAAATATTCTCTCAACTGGAGTAGATGCTCCAAGTAAAGACATTGAAAACTTATATATAACCACTTTAGAAATAATAGTGAAACATGAAATATCAGTTATTTATAAATGCAACATCTTAAAGATTTCTTTCTGTCTCTTCAATAGTATGGTATTTTTTCAGAATTTTAACCCCACACAATTACCCGGTTCTCAACAATGTATACTTTCATTAAACAAGTCATCAATATTTAAGGAATCCTTTTCGTTAACATCTTGTGCACTCTTTTAAAACAAACAAGACAATTTAACAGTTTGAGTGCTAGAGAAATTTATTATATATGAAGGAGGAAGATTCGATCTGGGTACCTTCCACTCCGAACGCGCGAGAACTTTATCGATCACGCCAAAACGATCGTCTTCATATGTTGTTTAATACTGGCTTATATAGATATCACACCGTTACATTAGGGCCCGCCACCGTCTTTATTAGGATACTATAACACCGTTCATATGTACACGTGCAACCCAAAAGTATTGCAAGGTCTTTCATCTAACATCGCTTCAACAACCGGTGGACATGCGGGAAAAAAAACACCACTCCGCTAACGAGCCGGAACCCCGAATGAAATTCGAGAGTCAACACCCACCCACCGTGGAGTGGAAGGACAATCCGTTTGAAACACCAAAAAGATCGGTTGTGTTTATCTCCTCCCTCACAAATATCATATTCTGTAGTATCGAAATAATCAATAGCATGAATAACTTCTATTTAAATGTAAATACTATAATTAACAGCTGTGGACGTAAATAAATCAATCATTTAATTTCTTAACTCTCACGCTAGCGTTAATTTTCCCAAATACCACACCTCCATTGGTGGCAATTTAGGATGGTACATGTTTCAATTTTCCCAAGAGTCCGTATAAGTGGGAAATCGTAACATTAAAAGAGAGACCTCCGCGGCCCCCCGAGAAGGGCAATGGGAACACCCCCCTCCCCCGAGACTACCGCGGACCAGTTTAAGAACCGCTGCCATAAACCAATGCATTTTGCTGGGCCCATGATTTGATGCGAACCTGTCATCTTATAAATTGTTACGTTTATAGGATTTTCACCGACGGGTTCCGTAACAAAAGCAAGCACACAATTTAGCATCTTAATATCCCTTTAGTTGTAAAATGAGTTCCTCACAATAAATTTTTTTTAACCCCTGTGGCCTCCAAAATATATACCCTACAACCAAAAACGGATTAGGAAGATTTTAAGCCACAGCCCGGATCAACAACGGCTACCGATGAAGATGAATCCGGCTAATTTATTTCATCGATAACGTCACCTCGTTACTAAACCAGAATTGAAATTTTTCGTCCAGGATTTGGAATTACCCAAGAAAACTTCACGAAAGGAATCTTAGAAAAAGGTGTAAAAATCTCTTATATAAGAGCAGACAGAGCGAACCTTGAAACTACTGTTTCCCGAAAATGGAAGGCTTAGTGTTCTGCCTTAATTCAAATGAATTGATGACAGAATCGAAGATGCCGTGTGACCCACACAAATGAAAAGTGTTTGACTCGCCAATGATACCAAACTCTGCGGTACCAAAATCTGTCCGGATCGCTACCAAATTCTGGGGATAAAAAGGAGACGTACGGACACATCAGCGGAATCCTTTATAAAATATGTTATCATTATTATAAAGGGAAATTTTTTGCGCTAAATAAAAGCTATTGCTCTATTCATAAGACACTACTGCTTCCTGTCTGAATGGGATCGCCAAGCCCAAGACAACCGATCATTTTTATTGAATTTATGGGGGCAGATCCACCCTTTGCCACATATGTTCACATTTTAGAACCTTTCACCTCTGTAGTCCCTCATAAGGCATTTGACTGGTAAAAATATTCTTTTCCTCCTCTGAATCCAATTCTTGACCTTGAAGTTATCAAACAGTGATATAAATAGGGGGCGTCGCAAGAAAACGGCGAGTGATGGAGCAAAGTTGAGCCGCAATATTTCAGTTAAGCAGCATGTGAAAATCGTGACTCCATTAAAAAGATCAGTCATGCAATAAGGCTAATGCATATTAAATCTAAGCTCAAAATCGTTGTGTTGATATGATATAGACCTTATTTTTGTCAGTAGTTAAAAAATAAAAGACTATGAGTAGTTAACTATACCTTTGTGTCAGGAAGAAACACACACTGGAAACATTCAATACAATAATAAACATACTGTGTCAATATAAGATTTCTATTATTGGAAATCCTTCTACAAAAATAAAGCAAAAATATTACTTTAAGGAATTTAATAAATTTTTAAGAAAAAAAAATTGAAATAATAAGAAGAAAGAATTAAGTTGTATATATATATTTTTAAATTATTCTAAATTTGACATTTTTATGACATGTGAAGAAAGATAACAGGACAGTGCTGCAGTTCTCCAAACACTTTTTTCCTTTTAGTTTAAAAAGACTTATGCTTAAAAATCTAACTTCTAAGCGAAAGGTTTTCACAGGAATAATTTTGTTACATAGCAGATACTTTTGAGAAGTCGGTGGCTTATGTGAGATTAAAACTGCATGTGGTTAATACTATAAATCAGTGATTCCCACAGTGGTCTATATAGACCCCCAGGGGTCTATCACGACTTGCAAAGGGTCCACGTCGACGGAAAAAAAATTTGGGGGTCTATGAGGTGCAAATGGGGTCTACAATAGCCTAAACCTGATAGTGACTTTAATTTTAACAGAAAATTTAATCAAGTGTAAACCAGATTTACCTATTTAACAGCTTTATTTACTAAATTTACTGGAGTTAATTTGCAGTTACAAGGCAACAGCATAGATTTTATTAAAGAAGGACCATCATTGCAGCGTTTCTTGCCAAAAGGAATATAAAACTGGCCGTCACAAATTTTAACAGGTTCTCAATTTGTCACAGACAATCTGCCAGAAAAATGATGTTTTAACCTATGTTCAACATTTAAATGCCCTTTATTCAGGTTTTAAACAAGGTTCGAGAATGCTTTGCCTATAGTAATGTCTCAGTAGGTAATGAATTCATGCTGTCACATTAAAAAAATGTCTGATTACAAAAGGAACTGATTTTAATAACCCTAACAAAGATTTTAAGGTAAAGTTTAGAAATGAATGTTAGCAATTTTGGCTTTAAAAAAATATAACTGTTATTTAATCCTACAACTTAACTAGTTTAAATTAAAAATTAATGATTTAATGCAGTGGATGAAAAATAATTTTGGCCATAAATAAAATGATGATAGATTAACTGAATGACCCTCTTTCAGTATGACATAATTGGTCTCATCAGTATGAAATCACTGTTGCATAGGTTAGATTTATAAACATATAAATACCTTTAAGACCTGAAATGTTAATTCAATTAATCATATTCATCTTTTAAAAAATAATTAATAAATTTTACTTAATTTTGAGTAAAAATTATTTAGTAATTTCTATATACATTGCATTAAAAAAATTTTGCTTAAAATTTTTCAAGAGAAGATATATGAAATTAGCTATAAATACCTTCTACTTTCTTATCCTAATTTTGCCCATTTTACTAACACACATTTATGTTCTTTTTTGACAAAGAATGAACATTGCCTAGAGATATACAAAAGAAATTTTGAGTACTAACTGACAATTATTATTTTAACAAAGAAAATAGCTTCATCAATAGTAACAATCCAAAAATTCAGACTTAAGAAAGCTAAATATATGAATATAAAAAGCAAGAAATGAGTTCACTAAATATTATAAATATTGAAAATTCAGTATGACGAATTACATTTACAAAGATAGCAAAAGATTTTTTTAAAAAAGATACTTATTTTAAGATTTAATATCATTTTCTTGACATTTTGATTTTTACTAAACTTTAATTTTATGTTTTTTCATGACTAATCCTGAGAATAAGTTAAAACTGAAATAATATTCCCTTACCACTGAATTTATATGTTCTGTCAAATGCTTATTATAAAAATATTTGCAAATATTAATACTTCAGGACATTAGTTTGAGAGAGCTACAAAATGAAATGTGATAATGCATTGTGTTGTTTCTGAATGTAAAATTATTTATTTTTAATATTTTTTCTAATAAATGGAAATAAAGGGTATATCACTAGATTTAAAAATAATAAATATGAAAATTACATATAATTTGGAACTTATGTACTATTCCAACATTTAAGATAACTCGCCAAGTTGGCAACCCTGACTTTGCATGCATTGTAGTACATTTTTTTTTTATAAAAGATTATACCTGCAATGCAAATGTTTTAATATACTGAAAACATGTGCTTTCTGTTTAACAAGACTGAGACTACATGCTAAATTGACAATCATGTGCTTCATTTTTTATAATGCTGCCAATATGGTTGCAATAATGTGCAAATACCCATAATTTTAATAAAATTTTGAAGATTCGTTATAACACACTGAAGAGATTTTAACAACATCTTAACACTAGAAAGTCCAAAAAGAAAAGAAGGATCCAAAGATAAGATATGACCAAAGACAAAGATTGTGCGTGTTAAAGAAAATGAATCGGTATTTAAAATTGACTGACTGAAAATCAAATCAAGAGTAGAAAAGGCTGCAAAAACCATACCAAAAGGAGTAGAAAAAAATCTGTGTGAAATTGCCCCAAAACTTTGCCTCATTGAATAGTTTTTATACATAAGTGTATCCAAATTAATAATTCATTTATAAGAAAATAAGAGAACAGGAATTTGTACAATAATTTGATACAATTTTTTTGAAGAAATATTTTATT
The DNA here is from genome assembly GCA_019973955.1 of Trichonephila inaurata madagascariensis. NCBI lineage: Eukaryota > Metazoa > Arthropoda > Arachnida > Araneae > Nephilidae > Trichonephila > Trichonephila inaurata. The sequence continues at coordinate 232,255 of BMAV01019485.1, forward strand.
TAAAAAATATAGTTTTACCCTTAATAACAAACTTAAAATAATATCTACAATTGTTTGTTTTATTTGAAAAAAAAATAGTAACTACTTTGAAAATTATTTCAATAATTCATCAATGTCATCACTAAATGATAAAAAAATTAATTTTACTAAGCTAATTTAAGCATACAGCGTGAAAAGAAAATTTTGAAAAATATGGATTAAATTATACAGAAAATATATATATATATATAACCATCCTAAAAATATAACCATTAGACCAAAACAATTTCTATTATAATGAGTAGTAATTGATTTAGGCATTATGGAATCAGAAAGAAAAAACTATAGATTAATCTGTTTTATTTTTCTTGTTCTGTTCATCAGGACATTCATCATTATTACCATTACTTTCATATACTCTTTTAAATAGTGACACAAAATCATCTTGAGACACCATATCTTGGTATTTTTCAAAAAAGAGATGAATGTCTTTAACCCCTTGGAAAATGCTTTCATCTACAATAGCAGTGAACTTCTGTTCAGCAACATTATAATCAAAATGTTTTAAAGCAGCAGTTTCATGTTTAATCAAAATAAGCAACTGTCCACCATTCAAAAAGACTGCATCCAATGGAGGAGCATCAAGAGAAATAAATTGTTTAAATTTAAAATCATTTTTAGTAGTATCAAGCTGATAAATTGCTATTCCAGACTGCATGTGAAAAAGGATAGCAAGCAAGTCATACTTATTACAGTACTTTACACAACGAACAGAAAATAAAATCTGTTTTTCACTTAGCACCATATTTTCAGATATTGGATTCCCTGATTCTCTTTTTGCTTCATTGTTACAATCAATGTTACAGCAGTTACAAATAATATCATTTTCATACAAAGTTTCACATTTCAATTCAGAAATAGGTTTTTCATATTGCCATAACCTAATGGTCCCATCACCAGAAGTTGATAATAGCTTTTCTTCAGGTAATGATATAAACTGAACTGAAGATACAAATTCTTCATGACCAAGGCAATAATTGAGGATATTATAACTATTAGGATAACAAGATATTTTTATTTTACCATCCCTATCACATGTAGCTAAATACTTATCATCATTAGATACAGCAATATCTAGGATAAGACTTATATGACCCAGAAGAAATCGACCAGATTCCTTGTTTTTCAAAACTGAATAATCAAAAACATCACCACCGCGATCAGCCAGAATTATATTTGAGCAAGAGTTAGTGAATATCACTTTTTGACATTTTCGAACTAAGGAACGGGTACCTAGTGTTTTCCAGATATTCTTTTCATATTCCCATAAATGTAGCAAATTACTGGAATCACAAGCACACACAAATTTACCACAATTAGAAACTGAAGCAGAAGTAATATTGTTTTGTTTACTTTTTGACTCCTTGGATTTAGAGGAAACTTCTTTAGATCCTTCCGGAATTTCTTCACATTTTATTTTATAAAGACATTTTTCCGAATTTTCCTTAGAAATTAGAGAATTGCAAATCAAAACTTCGTCAGATTTCACGAATATTAGTACATTCGAATTTTTGTTATTCGTGTAGATGGCCATTTTTGAAATCCCACGTGAAACTTTATGTATAAAGTTGGAGTTGTTGATTTTCGAATTTGGATATATGGAAGTGGCTTGCGCATAACACTAATATATGATTACTTTTAATAAAGTTATGTTTACATGTAAGGGGACATTTAAGGATCTTTGCTTGTGTTTAAAATTTCTCAATAGTTCAGAAAAACTAATTACTCTGAGAGAGTAAGAATCAGCTATTTTCTGCATGTGAATTTTTGTACAAATAGTAACGCCCTCTCTGAAGAGTTCTTAGAACTAATTACTTCTGAGAAAGAAATTTTCGCATGTAGATTTTATTCTTTGAGCAATTGTCTTTTTCAGAAGTAATTTTTTTTCTTCAAATGAGTAGAATTCTTATTAAAGATCGTAAAGGAGTCTATAATTACTTTCAAGTGTTGTTATAATTTGATTGACAAATCAAATTTACGAAATTATTAAGAAATTTATTCTCTGATTTTATAAAATTGCTTTCCTTCTTTTTTATTAAAGTAAAAGTACTATCGTAGGCTTAGAATTATTATAAAATTGCTTTCCTTCTTTTTTATTAAAGTAAAAGTACTATCGTAGGCTTAGAATTATTTACTTTTTACTATTTTTCATTCTTATTTTTACAATTTTTCTTTATTAATTTTTTTATTATGCTTTTGTAAGCAGCTAATATAAAGAATAAAACCCACTATCACACTTTTAGAGAAACAATTCATGGATAGTTAGGAGGTAAAAGTGGAATTATAAAAGAGTAAACGTGAAGTAAGTCTATTGGAGAATAAATGCGTTTGAAATGTTGATATCTGACTGAAAATTTTGAGGATTTCAAGATTTTCATTATAATGTAGCCTGTTCCTTAGATGGAAGAAATGTAGAAACAAATTATATAAACTTTTGTTCAGAATGAGTCCGGAGATTTTAGAAAATCGAATTTATTCCTCTTACTCTTCATAAAATTTTTCTGTTATGTACAGTGGGCCACAAAAGTGTGCGTACACTTGCAATTTCTTATGAAATTTAGCGTTTTCGACTAATAAAAATTAATATATTGTAATTGTAATTTTTTTTATTATATCTGCAACTTGTTCTTAATGGAATGACATAATTATTTATTTAAAAATAGTATAACTATTTTTTTAAAAAAATTAATAATCAAAAAGCTACTAAAATTTACGCCACAAAAGTCTTCATCCACTTAACAAAAAACTAAACTTAGCTTTAAATATTGTACTTCTTTCTTAATTTAGAACTTAGTAGGATATCCTATAGTGTCCACAACAACTTTTAAGCTTCTTGGTATAGTTTTAATAAGTTTTTTGTAATTTCTGCATCGATTTTCCTCCATTCTTCT
>BMAV01019485.1:236414-271733 GCA_019973955.1 Trichonephila inaurata madagascariensis
TGTAAATATTTAATAAATAATTAAATATACATATTTGGAATCGGGTCCCACCCCCTGCCCCCCCCGGGGCCGGCGGCTAATATTGTCCTTTACGCCATTGGAAGAAAGTAATACAAAACACACACACACATACATGAAAACCATTTTTTACTGTAAATCAGCTATAAATATCATGAAAGATGTAATTTTCTCGAAAAAGAAAAACAATTAAATAAGACTACTTATGTCATGTAATTACTGCACAGTAACAGATTACATCAATCTTAATAAATTCTTTTGAGAACTGAATTAAATCACTTACAATATTTTCAGTATGGTTAATTTTTGCAATATTTATTTTGACATTATTTTTTACCTTGTGTTAAAAATTACCCAAACTAACGGAAACTTTTTCATGTAGAGAAATATTCCAATATGAATATGACTATATGTTTATGCAATGTATTTTTCCTAGACTTCAGATTTAAAATTGAAAAATATTCAATTAAATTATAACGTTTAAATAACAAATGGACATCCATTTTGTGGAAGTATAGAAGACAAAATATGGAATTTATTACATTGAAGGGGATAATGAGTGACTCCAACAAAAAATTTATAGAATATTGAAATGTACATCTTTCTAATTCGAAAAAAATTCTATTTTGTATTAATAAGGAATTCATATAAATAGAAATGAAATCTTATAGTTTATCATCGTTTAAGAGTTATACTTTATTAGAAATTCTTGGTGATACATTATTTAATTTAAACTATGATATACTTTATGTTGGAAAAAATCTTTTCAGTATGTCTTATTTGATAAAGGGACAACAGCCTTTTGAAAATAAAAAATAATTTAGATTAATAACGTGATATGTGTTAATAGCAGAGATAGCATCCAAGTCTTAGGATTTATTTTGTACTTATCTCAAAGATTATTTAAAGTAAAATATTGCATTTAAGGAACAAAAATGGCAGAAGTAATACGTCTTAATCTTAAGCATTGAAATATTTGTTTCTATTTTTATGCAAAGATGGCAGCACTAAGAAAATACAATGAGAATTTTTTTTCGCGCTCTTGGATTTATAAAATAACTGTACATTTTATAATCCTTCTTTCTTCCGTTTTTTGTGTGTGTTGTCTCATCAAAATATTTAGTACAGAGGAGAGGCTGAAGTATTTTTGGACCTTTTTGGTTGATTTGTCGAATCGGCCGCTTCTCGCGCCAAGTATTTTCTCGCCAAATTGATAAATGTGCTAAATCTGGTAACCCTTCTGAATTTGTTCTCCAATGAAGGAGGTCGTTTTTGACAAAAACGCGCCAAATACGCGATTTTTCTAAATTTGGCGGAGAAGCGGCCGATTCGACAATTTCACCGTATTTTTTAATAGATTTTACGAAAATGAAATCATTAAAAGAAAATGGAGGAAAAGACAGTCAATCATTTTTAATTTTAAAGTGAAATAAAGGTTTGACAGAAATATTTGAAAAATGAATGAAAATATCAATGAATAGAGAAATAAATATTTAAATTGTACTACAAATTCAAAAAATCATGTATTCTTCATGCTTCAAATTCAAAAGATGATATCAAAATTTTTTTAGGAATTTAAAGTGTAAATTAATAAGTAAAATCCTTATATCAATTTTAATTACAAACACATTCTTAACATGGAAATATTTAAAAGTAGGTATGTAAATTATTACAGGTAGTTTCCCCCATTTTTTTTTTTCAGACTGTATTCTTCTTTCCTACTTTTGATTATAGATTAATTTAGCAAGCTATATACTAATTGTTACATAGAAGACATTTTTAAAATAAATTTTTCTTAACTTGTCATATTCAGCTCGTATTGAATGGATTTTATTTGAAATCAACTTTTCTAGAATCAATGTAATAGTATTTTTCTCGTATCATTTTTATTTAAATTATATCCGAATCGTTTGAAAGGTTTTTGTCCGCTTCAAATGAGTTGAATTTTACTGGATTCACATACAAATAACGGACTTCGATGATAGCTCGCTATCGATTTTTCAAAAATAATTCTACGAATTTTCATAATTCCAACTGCTTATATTCCCATTAAAATAAGTTAATTTTTTTCCCCAAAACATATCTACATTAGGTAAAATAATTTTGAACTTATATATCCTATAAAATAATTGCTTTGGAAATTTTTTTCAATCAATTACTAAAATTCTAGATTAAAATACTACAATAATACCATTAAAGGCCAGTAAATTTAATTAATTAATTAAAAAATTAAATAATTAAATCAGAACTTTTTTTTATTGTAGATCACAACATAATATAAGGAATTTCAAAAGTGCAATAATTTAAAAATAATTCTTGATGCTGCCCACTCAAGCATTTATGCTTCTATTTTTGTTTTTATTATTATTATTTAGTTAACTTAAGTGAATACATCAACGATTAATGGTGTGACACACAAATTAACAGTATTCTAACGTCATCGTAAAAACTACAGTGATAGCAATTTATTGCTAATAAAAATCACACATATCGCATATAATTTCACAGATAAAGCAGTGTTGTATATAAATCACTTTCAGTATGTCATAATTAGCTGTCACTGCGTAAATGATCATAAACGTATCAAATTTGTTTGTCAACACAATGTTCTTTTATTAGGTTTTAAAGTCCAATGATGAAAGAAAAGCACAGCTTTAAAAAAAGTTATAAAATTAAGTGTGAGAACAAAGTTTTAAAAATTAAAAAAATTTCTTAAAACACCACGAACGTAAATTTGTGGACGGATTATTAATTAATGTTGCAATTATTAGAGATACAAGAGCTACTGGCAGAGGCGTAGCTACCGCCGTATCAATGATACGGGGCCCCCAAGCAACAGGGGCCCCGACATGTGTAAGTACAAAATTGCAAAATGTTATCAATAGTCCCATTCACAAAGCTCCCATTTCCAAAAGGGGCCCCTAAGGAATTTCGATACAGGGTCCCCTCAGGACTAGCTACGCCAGTGGCTACTGGTGAAGAGCCTCGTAATCAGTGGCGTAACGGAGAACATTTGGGCGTCAAGTTTTGGGCCCCCAACTTGGATTTTACAAAGGGTAGGTACTTGGCGGAAGTCAGGTTTTGGGCCCCCTAGAGCCCTGCTCCCCTCCCCTCCACGATGTGGGGGGGTGCGCTATGCCACTGCTCGTAATTCTGAGACGCGGTCAAGTAATGCGAATGACATTTAAGCCGGCATCCTTCTTCAAACCATAACTTTACGCAACATGAGGATATGGAGCCTCAATAGATTTAATGTACATCAGCCTTGGTACATGGAAATATAAATTTACAACAATGATCAAACAAATAAAAGAGAGTTCTATAAGGTTTGAACATGAATTTATAGCTAATGAGGGCTATTGGTAACGGATCTCATAATTTAGAGTTTCAACTTAGACGAAGATGAACTAACCCGGAATTTCCCGTTTTTGCTTCTTCACCACACCATTTACTCAGGAACGGTCGAGCAGGGCACAGAATCACCCAGGCTCATGAAAACTTTAATTCAGGAAAAACTGTTTATTTGTTACCGATGACCTTGTCAGTATCCTCCTATATGACTGTTTTCATGCGAATTAAAATGTATTTGTCACCTATCTTCCCCTTTTTTTAGAAGTAGCAACCATTCTTTTTTTCCGCGCGCGCTTCCCTCGTGATCACTTTTGTTCCAAATTTTTTTCTATGAACAGGCTGCATTTTTCCCATGTGAACGACTTAGTGATTTTAATTGCTGTGCAGTACGACTCATTATGGTTTATAAATGTAAATGAAGAGAATATATATAAAAAAAAAGAAATGTGCCTTCGTGATCTTTATTGAATGAAGTTGAAACTGATCAAAAGCAAGGGAATGAACCTGATGAAATGATGGATATTAATCATGATAGCGATATTAAATTTGATAAAAGCGATGATCATGAAACGTTTGAGTTGAAAGGAAAATTTTGAAATGCTACCTATAAAAAACTTCATCAAGAAAGATATGAAGCCACAAGTGTACCACAAGACACACTTTGCCCTGTCAAAAAGACACAAGCAAGAAAAAGTTCATCATGCTATTTGTCGATCATTAAAGGACAAAAAAAATGCAATAACTTGAACAAAACATGACAGTTTTGCCAGCAAATATCATTCCTGTAATGTTAGCGAAAAGTGTCTGAGATTTGTGTCCTTTATTAAGGTCCTTTTAGTTAGGTTTGACTAGATTTATTTCTCAAATTATCAAAGAAAAAATTGAAAATTCCTTAAAAGTAGGTAAGTTTACCTTCTCTTAGTTAAATTATTTTCTGTAATTACGATTTTTATCGAGTACAATAAAAAGAATTATAAAAAGAGGTTTGGAGGTGACTCCATCATCCCACACGACCATTACTGATAGTATCGAATGTGCGACTTCTCTCGGGTTTATAAGGATTCAAGCCCGGTTCAAATCATTGTTCTGTGGCTTTCATTACTCAACTCAATGGTCTGCAGTAGACCTAAGATTTGAACTCGCGATTTATAAATCATGACCACTGAGTTACTGTCTTAGGTACAGTGGCGTAACGTGGGTTTTCGCCGTTTGGGGCCGACCGGAAATTTGTCGCCTTTCTATTTTAATTATTAGTCAGGAAACTTAGTAAAAATTTTAAAAAAGTAGCTTTAAATCTTTTTACTGATTAAAAATGCACATTTTGCGTTTTTTTCATAGCAAAATCTTTTATACAACTGTCAATATCAATATGTATGTCATGTTCAATTGCCAGAATAGCTAAATTTGTTAACCTTAACGAGAACATAGTCGATCTGAGATCATTTTTGATTAATTTTAGCTTAGAGAAGCTTCTCTCGCAACTGGAATAACTGATGGCAGATGTTAAAAAAATTCACGTTATGACAATGTTTGGTAAGCCATCTTCAAGTTTGGACTCAATAATATATTTTAATAAACCCAGAGAGCCGGACCTAATGAGTTCTTTTTTACAGTCTGGGTGTGTTGCAGCTACGAAAGCTTTTAGCACGCACTCAAGTTGGAATTCTTCTTTATTAATGTTTTGAGGAGGATCTAAGTTAAATTCGTCCATGCTCAATATCACTTCAGGCCTTAAAAAGCATTTTTTTGCGCTAGATTCTGCAACTGTTGAAATCTTTCTCGGATTTCAGCAGTTACTCTGTCTACTGAAGTAAACATTGTTCACCTCAAGTAATCTTCGTGCGCTAACTGAACATCTTTACTTCTATCGCCAAATATATGCTTCCTCCTTATTCGTCTAGGGGGTTCAAAAGAAATTTCAAGCTCTTCACATAAACTTTTAGAATATATTAAAGCGTCATCCACGAATTCCTCTCGTTTTGCTTCTAATACGGTTTGTAAAGCACGTATTTTTTTAGCACATTGGTGGATATTTAGTCCCTCTGTTTGCAAATAATTCTGAGCATCATTGCCTTCACACATTACCGTTTGCCAGAAGCCTAAGTAACTTAAAAATTAATGCGATTCCATAGCGACTAATAAACTTCCTATATCTGTGCGTATATTAAAGCTTTCACTCGTTTCCGTCAATTTCATCGCGCAGGCGCGATTTGGAGTTTGAAATATTTTTTGAATTTAAATATCCCAGTGCTAGCAGCCGCCCTTTTTCGTATGCCGCCCGGGCCATGGCCCCCTCTGCATCCCCCACGCTACGCCGCTGCTTAGGTATCGTTCTCGTCACTTGACAGTGATTCAAAAGTACGAGGTTTATCGTCAACCGACCTAGGCTAAATATAGCGAGACATACAATTTTGATATTCTTATGAATTTATATTATAGTATTTTGTATTATTTTCCATTATCTTTTTTTTTAATTCTAAAATATTTATTTTATAATAGGTTGTTAAACAACTGAATCTGTTCAATTTTTTTTTTTTTTTTTTTTGTATGTCTGAAGATATTTTTTATTATCCGCTCTGCAGTCACCAATCGTCTTGCCAATAACTTTGTGACAGGCAATATTCAAGTTGATTCACTCTGGTTCGAGTTCTGAAGATCTAAGAAATTTTGAGAGGGTGCTACGTTTTAAATGGAACTGAACCACAAAATCTACACCTTGTCATAGAAAAAAGTTCAGTTAGCTCAAATGTTATCTCTCTCTGCTTTATTATACTAAAAATTACGAAAGTCTATCACCCATAACTTTTGTATGGCTTCCAGTGTGGCATTCAAGTAAAACCCTATTGTGTAATTGTGTAATTCAAGTAATTGTGTAATTCAAGTAATTGTGTAATTCAAGTAAACTTGTGTAATTCAAGTAAAGCCCTATTTTTTTAGCAGGATTATTTTTCTTCAATATATTTATTTCTAGTTCAGTTAAAAGAATGTACAGTGGATAATCGCGGTTAACGAACATTTTCACGAAAGATTTTTGTGTTCGGATAATGAACACATATTCAGATAACGAACACTTTCAAGAAAGATTTTTTTGTGTTTGGACAACGAACACATATTCGGATAATGAACAAAATGAATTCTAACGAACACTTCTCGGCTCTGAAAAAAAATTAATATTAAACATTTGTTATCATTTTGCATACAAAATAAGATCACTGAAAGGAGAAATGTTTAGTATTGATAATTACTGAATGAAACTTGAATTAACAATGAACTTAAAGGTCATTCAATAATTATTATTATGACTAAAATCAATACACACTTGAATACTTGAATTTCAATATGAATATCAATATTTTCTGACAGCTGATAAGTTATGGGCGAGTGGATTGGCTGACATGGCAAATAAATTAAGCGAATTCTTAATTTTTTCAAACAGTGCAGACTATAAAATATAAAGGTGTCGATGACGCGCTACCACCGTAAAAATAAGTGAAATATGAGAAACGGACTAAAAATCGTTTTTCATCTCTCCTGAATTATGTTGCTTACCTATTAAGCTTCAAAGTTCTATTGAAAAAAAAAATCCAATAGAATATTCATACAAATTAGACCATCAGTTTCGGTTTTGATTTCATTTTTTTGGGTCTCCAGAACGAATTAATCGATTTCACGTAGAAGTTTATGGTGAATCGATGATCGGTTAACGAACAATTCGGATAGCAAACATAGTCTTGGAACGGATTAACCGATCACCCACTGTATTATTGAAAAATGTGAGAAAATGAATGTATTACGTCTTGACATTTAGTTCAAATAAAAAGACGATAAATTTTCGTAGCAATCTTTTTGGAACAGTACTCAGACTTAAGAGTTCAACTTGGTTTGAATACCCTTGCCAATTTTTCAAAAGAAAAAAAAATGGTACCTACCTGGCTTCCTCCAAGATTCCATGGTGACAGATAAGATTATCCATCATCCTTCTAAAATTAGGTGGCGTCACAATTTAAATACAATCTATCTAATGCGGAAATAATACGGCGGAAGGAAACACTTAAATTGTCATCCTGAATTGTTTTTTCTGCGAAAACTATTTTGAATTGGTTGAGCTAGAGAGAGAGGCTAGATAAGTAATTTCCGTTTGACATTTAAGAGTTAAGACAGCGTCATTTCTTCAACAAGCAAATCGAAGCTTAGTAAAATATATATTTGTGTGTGAAATGATTCAAGAATGGGCGGTAATACTCACAGGCTTCATCACATATATAAAATAATATTACAAAAGAAAAGAGTTTTTATATAATTAATTTTTTTTTAAGTATCTCTCATCTTTTGTGACTATTTGAAACAAAAATTATAATGATTTTTGGGGAATAATGATGGAGGAATCTATTTATATAACTTAACTTAATAAATGGTATGCATTATAGTTTAAGATGGGAATTAAAATTTTATATCATTATTGTTACCACATGAAAAGGATATATCTCAAATTATTTTCAAAATATTAAACTCAAAAATAAATTACATTTGTAAAATTTTTTAAAAATATAATTATTCCATGCCATGTTTTTTAAAATTTCAGATTCAAAATGTGCATTGCAAGTCTAATTTTTGACAAGTAATAAAAAAAAATTAAGTCAATTCCTACTTAGGCCAAAAAAGAAAATTTTTATTTTAGCCAATAAAAGTTGAATATAATACGTAAGAATTTATCTTTAAACCAGTGTAAAAGGAATGCCAACGTATAACTAGCATATAATTATTCAGGTTAAGTTAAATTTTCATCACAAATTTATCAAAAGCTGTTTTATCCAATGGCGCTGTCACCTAGAAGGAAAATATCGACTGAAATGTATCTCTTAAACTATAATTATTTAATTTAATTTAATTAATGAATTAATATATTTGAAAAAACTGTAATAACATCAACTGTATTATCATCCACTACTTTAAAAAAATGTATTTGAACTTGAGTGGATGAATAAAAAGTATTTTATTAACGATTGAAAATTTGAACAGGATATAAATAAATATATATAGGGAGAGTGTGAACTAAATAGTAGGAATTGAAAAAAAAAGTGTGCATTTTATACTCTTTCGTTAGTACAAAGCGTAGGAAATTAGGGAAAAACAAAATAGAAGATATTTTATCTCTTTTTATAAGCAACATTTGAGAGCTCAGAGAAAGAGCTAATATACTATAAAAAAAGTTATAGTTTAGTTATAGTTATAGTTTTATAGTTATTTATTACATCATGTTATTGAAACTCTCTCTTCCAACCCACCCCCCTTTTCAAATGTACTCAGAAAGGTTATGTCTTTGGTATCCATGCCTTAGCTTGCTAGATGTTGCTAGAATTTTTTCGCATTCTATAATCAAGACAGAAAAACAAGAAATAAAATGTTTTATGACAACTTGATCATTTATTTCATTGTTATATTGTGTATTAATAATAAGAATAAAATAAATAAATAATATTTTGATTTTGAATCATCAGAAAAGAAGTTTGACACACCCCAGGTGTATTGTGGTACTTTTTTTTCATAAGAAACACTTAATTGTATTCTTTCAATAACATACTGAACACAGTGGCGCAACAGCCCATGATGGACATGGCCTATTGTGCTTAACTCAGTTTACGTGACCTTAGGTGCCGGGGTTCATGCACAGATGTTTCGATCAAGTGGTCAGCCTGACGCGAAATTCCCGGAGTTCAGATCCCAAGGAAACTTGGTACTCATTTATCGAACCACTGAAAGGATGAAAGGCTGAGTCGACCTTTCCCAACAAGGGATTTGATCCTCGGACCTGTGGCATGGAAGCGTGATGCACTACCACTCAGCCACTGGGCTTCTTTCAATAATGTAAGGATTATAATAAAAAATACGAAAAAAATATCAATAAAGGAAAAAGTTGGATAAAAAATATCAATATAAGCAGTAAGGTGGATCATGGCTCTGTGGTGAAAAAGAAATTATTGTTAATCAGAACCTGCTTATGCGGAAAATATTTCCATGGTATACAGATTAGGAGAAAAATAATTAAAAAAATAATTTCAAAATTTAATATTGCCGTAAAAGGAGTGAATTTTCGAAAAAAATGGAAAAAATTTTGGTTAGATGGTTTAAGACACAAAATAAGATTATTTTTCTACAGTATAAATAACCCAAAACGACGATAATTGATAAATGAGTATTGAGTAATGAATAGTAGTGTAACAATGTACATTTGCAATATTTCATAACTCCAGCTTTCTTCCCTCCCCCCCGCACCGTCAAGTCAGCCCGTTACAAGTTTTTTTTTGTCTTTCTCTCTCTCTCATGCACTGTAGTTTCGCGACAGTAGGTTTTTAAAAAATTTAATACTAAAGAGTCTGTGGAATACTTCATCGTTTTATGTTGTAATTATTTAGTAGGTGTCTTCTCGTCGAAATAAATTTTAAAAAAGTGCTAAAATACTCGTACCTTAACAAAGATTACCTCGACTTTTTACCTTAATAAAGCTAAAATACATAAACTTCATTCCCCTTGTTGCAGTAATTAACATAAAAATTATTTTTTTATTTTAGTTTCCTCTTCATCTATACACCAGAGAACCGCATAGGCTGTGACATTTCTATCCGTGACCTTCTCACTAACAAATCCTCTTGGGGATCTTTGGTAGAGATGGCGATTCTTTGCGAAAAAGATCGATTTTTAAATCGATTCGAATCGTAACCTGATGAATCGATTCACAAAAAAATCGAAGTCTAGAAGATCAATTTCTAAAAAATCAATTTTTTTTTCAAATCTGCATATACAATGTAAATATAAATCCTTTTTATAAAACACAAGAAAGATACCATAATAAACGATCTCTTTTCAGTAAAATCAGCGAATTTTTTAGTTCAGGGTATTCGACAATTACAATTATTTTTATTACCGTATCAAAGTATCAGGTGTAAAATAAGACATTTATTTCCTAAATGTATTTGTTACATTAAAAAGTTTAGAAAATAGGTAATATAGCTTATAGTTCCCAATGCTTGATATCTAAGCTTTTTAAAAACAACAGTCTGTCAAGTCTACTGCAATCCAAGCCGTTCAGCTCATCACTTGCGATGCTGCTAGCAATCGAAAAAAGGAACAGATGATCCAACGATACTCATATACATCATGGCTATTTAGTGAACGTGATGATAAATAGTTTTTTTGTTCTTGCTAATAAATTAACCCTTTAACCGCCAACACCGTAATATTACTGGTTTTAAAGATAGTACATTCAACTAATTGTAAATAATTTTATGGTTTTTACCAAAACAGAAAAAAATCGATTTTCGATTTTCTAGGATGAAATATCGATTCACTGAATCGATTCAGTGCTACATATCGATTTAAAAAATCGATTTTTTTAAAATTTTCTTTTGCCCGAGAAATTTTTCTTTGATTAATCGATCTCAGATCACCATTCCTAATCTTTTGTCCTTAAAAACTATTTTATTAAAACGCTCCCTCTGAAGAAGATAACGTGAACATGTAAATTATATCTACTATATAAAGTCCAGGCGTTCAAGTTTGAGAGAGATAGGATAGGCTGCTAGCGCAACAGCGATAATCAAATTTATAGTGTAACACAGATGTCTAGTATATGTGATCATTGTATATATAATAATTAAAGTGACGATTTGTCACTAGAGATTGAACATAGATTAGATAGCTAGGAAGGTAGTGTTCTTGAATTAAAGTAAGTGTTACTGGTAATTAAAGTCTTCTCATACTTGGCGTACCTCGTTAATTGTCGACATATTGCTTTAAATGGGTGCATCTCTTGGTTTTAGTTGATCAAACTTGTGTTGTGGTTTGTGTTGCAAATAAACTTAGTAATTTTTGAACATGGTTAGTCTTCTTTTTCTTTCTCCCACATCTCTAGGTGCGGAGGCAAGATCCTTACATGGTAGGTTTCGAAATTCTGGAAGAAAAAAAAATTCTATCCACCGTAACAAGCAGCAGAGATGAATAATAAGGTGACCATTTCTTTTACGATGAAAAGGGAGACGAAAAATTTAAGAAAAAATTACAACTTAAATATATGAAACGTTTTATTAATTCAAACAAAACTGCGCTACTTACGTTTACATTCTTTTTAATTATTATCGTAAACGAATATTTTTCCCATTGAATGACTTTTTTTGTCAACATATCATTTTTTTAATATATCGGAAAGTTCGGGCAAAAAATATCCTTCATACTGAATTTTACGGTAAGCACTGTAGCTAAAATATTAACATTCAAGTTTGATTTCTCACTAGTCACTTCACAAAAATCATTACCAACTGAAAAAAACTCTTTCAACAGCTGCATTAGTTCCAGGGCAGCACAACGTAAATTCAAAAAGAATAACTAAATTTTTACATGGAACGTGTTCATTTTTGAAATAGTTAAGTATTTCCACCCATCTTTTATCAATTTCAGCATGTTGATGTTCCACTTGTTTTAATTTATTATAATTTAAATGTACATTCAGTCTTCCAATTTCATCAAACAAACCATTGTCAACGATTTTAATATCAGACATTTCTTTTGATAAAAAATCAACCAATTTGTGATGAAGTCAAAAAACACCATGGAAAACTGAAATTTCCTGTGATATTTGTTTCAAACCATTCTTCGATATTTTGAAAACATGTTTGGTTCATCTCTGAAAATAGAGATAAACAGATCAATTTTAAAATATTGAAAAGGATGACTCTTTTCGAGGAAGGACAGAACCTATAAAAGGAAGACGTTTGCTCAACCTTATGAATAAGAAAATTATACAACTGCTGACCAATTCAGTCACTGAAATAAAACTAGACTTGCACAATCTGTAAATATTTATATTTCTGTGTTTATTTATTACCTCTTCTTTTGTGATTCATATCCTCTCTCCCTCTCTGACGAATCTACTCCAATGCGGATAGTTAAATATATACAATGATGATTCAAACTCAATTTAAAACACCTTTGCTCATCGTATTCGTCTCCCAGGTACTTTCTCATTAAAACAAACGGGATCGAGTTTGCCAACTCCAATCTGCCCCATGGCTCTTTGCCTAATCTACCTGTAAGCCTTTACAGCAATGGCAATATGCCACTAATCTTAATCTGCATGAGTAACATGACGGAATGAGTTCGAAGCTTGTGTCTTAGGGGAACTAACCTTTCATTTTAAATAACAATTAAAGGAAGGTAACACCTTAAACACATCTAATAACAGATACAAAGACATGAAGCAAGGTCAACCATCTCAGTAAACGGCTCCATTACACCTGTGTTATTAAATAGTAAAAAAAAAAAAACTCGTAGAAGGTCAGTAATGACGACAATAGTCTCTATTATCCACGGAATCATTTGACGTCATCATTGTCAGTCAAAACAAACTGGCGGCAGAGGACTTTTATTTATATTCATTAATAGAGAGAAAAGGGGAGTTTATATAATAAAAAAAAAGACATTTGTGTAATTGATGGTTGTGGATGATTTTTTTTTTCCTTGCGTTATATTCTGGCGAGGTTCTTGGAAGGTTTCGTTACCTGTTTGAAGATCTAAATATTGATGGCATCCTCTCTCTCTCTGGAACGTGTACCATAAACATAAAATATGAAAATAATAATTTTCGGATACAGAATCCATCAAAATATAAAGGGACATCTCAACTTGTACACTTAGTCCATTCGCGATTTTCGTTTCAAAATTCAGCTTTTAAATTTATCAAATGGCAAATCAATTAAATCTTTTATGTACAATTACTACATGTTTTATTTACAAAATATTTCATTTTATGTATTTTGTATAAATTAATCTAGCTTTATTTATTTTTATAAAAGTCAATAGCTTATGAGTTTGTACGTTCTTTTCATTACTTGATTTATCATCAGGGACGTCTTAAAACTTCTTGGGGCCCTGGGCCCCAACACAAATGTAGGCCCCCGCCTTTGCACCTTAAAAGTAGACAGCATAAAGTATACGTTGTCAAATACTCGTACAAACGATAACACGAAACAAATAAATATGCATGACTTATCGCACAAACAGGCTCGACCGACTGCCGCCTTTTGACTGAATGAGTAATGATGGTGTATTGTGTTGTGACTAATGCCACTTGCCTTACGAAGTCAGATCGAGACCCGCGAAATTCATTGCGGTTAAGGGCTATAATTTTTACGCTTGTCGTTAGCCTTAGCTTTGAGCACCATGCAGGTGACAGTACGATTTTGCTCGGTTCCACCTCCATTTAGAGGGAGAAAACCCTGGGGGTGGCCAGGGGCCTCCCACCTCTCTCTTCCCCTTCCACCAACCACATGAGAGGACTTGCGGCTCAACGGCTATTTAGAGTACCCCCATGCCGCAAAGCCACTATACATTTAAAAACATCCATGACTCTCTATCTTATCGCAATAAACACACCGGCAGACTCCGATCTCGATTGAACTCTTTTCTTAACTGACTCGAAATTTGTTTCCAAGGTCCTTTATGCAGCATGGTAGTTCCTTGAATGATAAATCCTACAGCAGGGATGGCGAACCTTTATGAATCAACATGCTATTTTTTTTAAAGAAGTTTAAAGAGGTATAGGCGTGCCGCGTTAAATAAATTTGACGTGATTATAGGGAAAATAATAAAATTAAGTACTAACAACTCAAAACTCTTTATTTAGCACAAAAAAATACCTTTTGCACTGGATAGTTGTAAATGTTTTAGTTATACATGTAATTCTCAAATTATAAAGTAGCATTAGTGTGCCTTCTAATGTTGCAGATTGGATGACAAAATACTTATATTAGGTTTGTAAGATGTTACTTGTAGTAAAATGAATGCTGAATTGGAGTGATCTGCCAAACGGTTTCTAAGCAATTAATTAGTTTTGCTGTGGTTCACTTTTTTGACAAGAGGATTTGTGATTCATTTCAAAATGCCGTTTTACCGACGATGATGTGCATACCACTGTTCTAGAACATAAAACACACACCACTTTGTCCCCTTTAATAAAATGCCATATTTCTAGATTCACCAAGTTTGAAATTCTCTACACTTACTATCTTGTACTTTTTGTTCTTTTGCTGAACTAGCCATGTTAAATAGCAATTAAAAATCGTAAAAGTAACAAAAATAAACTTTAAAATACAGCTGTGTCAGCGAAATTAACTATGCTATGCATAGACAAATTTTGCATCATAAGCAATTGTAGCCCACGACGTAACTAAGGTAAGACAATAATAAACCAGTGTGTTCCCCGCCACCCCGCGACCGATTATTCGAATTTGTTCGTAATATTTCATGGTGAATTTTGTTATTTTGAAATAAAGTGCAAACCATTTTGATCGCTGATGTGCACAAAATATTGTGTCGCGTGCCACTGGTTCGCCTTCCCTGTCCTACAGTCTTCTCGGTGATTTCTTGGCGATATCCTTATTTTTGCCAAATTTGTCACCAAGGGTGATAAAATTACTAATCGGCTTACCCTGGTCCCATTTTTATGGTTGCCATAATCTTATTTTTCAAATTCAAGTTGGAAAGCGAGCTTTGCCGGTAAACTCAATTTCCCCACAAGAAGAGTATTGTTACAAGATAAACAATATACGTGGCGTGTTTCAACAACTACCAACTCTTAAAACAATTTGTTTCTTAGAACAGTAATTGTAATCTGAGTGGCATACACATAGAGAAGCATGTTACTATAGTTAAACTTTCCACTTATAATAATAAAGGAGGTATATTATCATTTCAACATGTTTTTGAAAACTAAAAAAAAAAAATTGAATAATCAATTTGTGAAGAATTTTCCCGCTTCAAGTATCTACAATAAAGAAAAAAAAATCTACTCCCATTTCAAAGTTAGAAACTTTCAAAACTGTTCTCAAATATTGTTTGTTATTTTAATTTCGAGAAAAGATAACAGCTTACTTTTCTTAGAAAAGATACAACTATTAAAAATTCCGAGGGGAAAAAATTGTCAGCAAATTATTGCAGCGAAGTTGCGTAAATTTCAATTAACTATCAGCGAAAATACTTTCAAAATTTCGAGTTGAAAAGTTAAGAACGATCTGATAAAAAGTGATGATGATACTCTGTCAATAAAAAATAATTTAATTTTAATGTTATATTAGAGAGATATTCATGTAAGCTAGTTTTATCTTACGATGTCTAAAAAAATGCAGATAGAGAAGTCAATTACATCAAAACAAGATTTTAATATAACTAAAAATGCGTTGGTATTTTTTTTTAAAAAAAATTAGACAATTATGTGTTCTTTGTTCTCATTTTAAAAAAATTAAATGTAGGAAATAAATACAAAAAGAATTATACACACAAATTATAAACAAGGTCACAAAGGTCGGTCAAAGCCCTGTTTTCTACTATTTCTATTCGCATGTTTTTTTTAAATAAAATAATCTTGTTGATGCATAAACATTTCCGAGAGAAATGCGGTAGAGATACACGTGGAAGGAATTTTATTTACATGCGTGCATAACATTTTTGTGGTAATCAATATTGTGAAATTTTGATCCCAAAACTGATAATTATACTTGCATTGATGTATACATAATTCTTTTTTTTTAACTCTATCCATTCATGCCACCAAAAAAGATACGATTTTTATAGTAACAAGTGAAACTTATAAAAACGTGCTAAAAACGAGATTCCGTTTCACATAACAGAAATATCATCTAAGATGAACTTTATTTAAATAAAAAAGGTTTCCGCAAGTCAATTCTTTAATCTATATTACCAGGGTTTAAATAGAACTCAGATTAGCATAAAATCAAGTTCTCTCTATCGAAGGCGGTTTTATATTCATCCAGGAGCGTAGCTACCACCGTATCAATGATACAGGGCCCCAACATGTGGAAGCAAAATATCCTAAACTATTAAGGGGCTTCAAAAAAAAGCCCCCAAAAATTTTGATACCGGGCCCACTCAGGACGAGCTACACCAGTAAATTCAAACAGTTAAAGAAATATTTCCCCCTAAGAGAATTAATGAAAGGACGCAGATAGAACCCGTTACAAATTAAGCCTAACTGTTTCATTTTCGAATTTCAGTCCAATGCAAGAAAATGAACACGATGATAAATCAAACTGTTATTTTATGTTATATTCCACAGCTGAAGAATACTTCACACCATATAGAATATATTAAGAATAGAATATTTCACAAGAAATTGGATATCTCACAAGGAATAGAATTTCTTGTAGTAAGAATTCAACACGAGAGTATTTCACAAGCAGTCATTCACATCGTGAAAAAAAAAATACATTCTGACTGTTGCCACAAGGCTTCTAAATAGGAATGGTTCGCTACAACAGCACTTCCTACTTGGCTTTTAAAATTCTATGCTGGATTTGATACTACCGTGAGCATGATTTTAAAAATGTTAACCCTTACCTAATGAAACTTACTACTCCGTATTCCAATATAAAATTTTTGCGCGATATTGAATTAAATTTTTTTTCCATATAACCCTGAAATCCCAAAATATTTTATCCCTTGATTACAAGCTTACTTAATACCTCAAGTTTATTCGAGTCACTTCAGAAAATAAAGCTTCTGCCTGAGCTTTTCCTTTGTTTATTCCATTCATTGTTTTTATTCTCGATGAATGTTTTTTTTCATTCGATACTTATGCTTTTATTGAATACTTTTTTCCTCTATAGTTTCGATATCAGTTTTTAATCTTATCAATTTTTAAAATATGCATTACATTTCATCCTGGAACAATAGTTGAATGGCAACGTTACAAAATAAACCAATCAATGTTGACGCATTGCCTTGAAAATTGTTTGATCTGTAAAATATTTCATTTGAGAAACAAAAGTTTAACATAAATTTATTTAAAGTAATTTCTTTGTAATCTTTAAAAAGTTTTCAGGATTATTGTTTGCTTTTGTACATATACAGTGGACCACAAAAGTGTTCGTACACTTGTAATTTTTAATAAAATTTAATGTTTTCGACTAATAAAAATTATTATATTGGAATTGTAATTTTCTTATGATATCTGTAACTTGTTCTTAACGGAATGAGATAATTTATTTTTAAAAATAGAACAACTATTATTTTTAAAAATTAATAATCAAAAAACTACTAAAAAATTACGCCACAGAAGTCTTTGTACACTTAACAAAAATCTCAACATAGCTTTAAATACTGTATTTCTTTTTTAATTTAATACTTAGTAAGATATCTTTTAGTGTCCATAACAACTTTTAAACGTCTTGGTATAGATTTAATAATTTTTTTGTAATTTCTGCATCGCTTTTTTTTTTCGTGCTTCTGTGATTACTGTTTTTACTTCACATTATGTGTTTATGTGTCATGTTTTCTTTTTATTTTAAATCAAATTCTCACCAAATATGTTCTATTGGGCTAATAAAGTGATTGAGGAGGGGTTTTCATAATTTGGGGACGGTTTAGAGACACCAGTGGCATACATTGAGAGAAGTGCGCTTGGCGTCATTATCCTGTTAAAAAATAAAGTCGTCTCCAATATCCAAGTTTTGGGCAGATAATTTAAAATTTCTCTTTAAAATATTTAAATAGAGCTCATGATTCACAATACTATAAAAAATACCAAATTATCTAAATCTGAGGTCGATTTACACTCCCACGCAAGAACACTTCCACCTCCATGGTTCATTGATCCGACTAGATTCAAGGGATTAAGTTTCAGAAAATTCAAAATTGACAGCAAATTGATTGCAATGACAGAAAATTCAACACCTTTGGTACCGATGGGCATATAATAGTTTGTAAATGAAAAAAATGAGGAATTTAATCCCATGAATTTATGTGGAACAAGAGTGTGTTCTTGCGCGGTGGTGTAAATCGGCTTCAGGATTAGATAATTTGGTATTTTTTCATGGTATTGAAAATCATGAGCTCTGTTTAAATATTTTAAAGAGAAATTTTAAATTATCCGCCCAAAAGTTTTTTGGACATTGAAGACAACTTCATTTTTTAACAGGATAATGACGCCAAGCGCACTGCTCTCAATGTACGCCGCTGGTGTCTCTATAACTGTCCCCAAATTCTGAAAACACCTCCTCAATCACTTTATTTAGCCCATTAAAATATATTTGGTGAGAATTTGATTTTTTAAAAAAAGAAAACATGATACATAAACACATAATGTGAAGTAAAAATAATAATCACAGAGAAGCATAAACGAAAATCGATGCAGAAATCACAAAAAACTTATTAAATCTATACCAAGACGTTTAAAAGTTGTTGTGGACACTAAAAGATATTCTACTAAGCATTAAATTAAAATAGAAATACAATATTTAAAGCTATGTTGAGAATTTTATTAAGTGTACGAAGATTTTAGTGGCGTAATTTTTTAGTAGCTCTTTGATTATTAATTTTTAAAAATAATAGTTATACTATTTTTAAAAATAAATTATATATCTCATTCCATTAAGAACAAGTTGCAGATATAAAAAAAATTACAATTCCAATATAATAATTTTTATTAGTCGAAAACATTAAATTTTATTAAAAATTACAAGTGTACGAAAACTTTTGTGGTTCCCTGTATCTTGTTCTTTATTTATGGTTTATTTTCTTAAATGTTTCAAATAAACTTTTTTCTAGCAATAATTAACTATCGTTTATATTTAATGTGAATTTAATATACGATTTAAATATTATCTCAGGAAACCTTCCAAATATATTTGAATCCTTTTTCCATTTGGACTAAATTTTTATTCTCATATCGCTTTATTCTTTTATTTTTCTAATAATTAGGATAACGTTTTCGCTTTATCTTTTTTATTTCGGAATAATAATTAAGGAACTTGTATTATCAATACTTAAAAGCACCTGTCTTAATAAACTGGATACAACCTAAATACATATAATTTCCTTTTCTAAATGAAACTAGTTTGAGTATTGTGTTTGTTTTGTAACTTTAGTTCATTTGTTTCGCAGTAATTAATTGTCTCTATGTTTTCCTTTTCGAATATGCCTGTGGCATTTTACTCCTATTTCTGTAATTAGCATTGTTAAGTTAGTTGTTGATGTTTGAAATTTTTAATTGATAAAATATACATTGAATTAAATGTTTTTAATTACGATCAATATATCAATGTAGCTTTTAAATATGATTTCTTTGATTGTGGGGGTCTAAAACAGAAGAAAGAAAAAGCATAAAAAAGTACAAAATAATCATAACACCTTCAAAAATTGACTTTTCATATTTCATTACAAATTATTCGATATATTTAAGCCTTTAGTAAAAACCTTATTTTTCATAAGAGTGTCTAAGTCTATGGGCTCGTCAAGGATTTTTACTGATCATTTGCGAACAAAATTCAATTATTAAAAACAGAGAAGGGCCTCAGGTACATAACTTAAGAGTCAAACAAAGATTGATCACAGCTGTACGCGAAAGGCACATGTTCTGTTATGCAAATTATTGAAGAAGCCATAAAACAGAACAATATTTTTATTTAAATGAAGACGACACATATTAATTATTTACTCAGATTTAACTCCTACTTCACCTCAAACTGTGTTTGTAACAATGAGCTATCCACAAGATCCATCCTGTCTAACTCAAATTGTTTTCCGTCCAGCCAAATTAGCACTTTGAGCTAGAACAATTTTCCACAAAAGAACGTCACCACTACATAGCATATAAGAATTTACTGAGATAGAGAAGAATGGTTGCTTTGTAGACAATATAGCCACACTCTAGTGAGTTCCGAAATTATAGGCGCTTAACCATTAGAAGATTGTGTAGGATTTCTCTTTGGCGCGTTTCAAAGGTGGCATCTCTTTTCAGATAAGTATCCGTCATTTCTTGTTATTTATTTTGGCTTGTCTGCATATTGTGTACTTAGTTTTAATTCTTAAATTCATAAAAGTGAAATATTGTTAATATCTATTTGTTATTTCTTGTCTACAATGCCTACAGTGCTGTTTCTGGGCATATGAGCCACTTGCGGCCCTCAATCCCTTATCTGAAGGTAGATGTTGAACGACAGTTTTCGTTTTTACACTGGGAGATGGACACTTCTGATTGGCTGAGCCAATCGTTCGGAAAAGTTCCGCTTTATCTGGAAATTTTAGATACATGAGAGAGAGCTGAGTGGTCGCTCTCTGATTGGTTCTTGGCGTGTGAGGAAATTGACTCTCATTGGCTGCTCAATAGTCTAGCAAAGTAGTATAAGATATTGGGGGAGGGACTTGTCCAGCAGTGGAGAGATACAGATATGGAAAATTTTAAAGTTTAAAAATTAGCAAATTAAATGTGCAATAAATAACATTGCACTGAAAAATTAGAAATTACGGTGGGTTATATGAGTCGAGAAGAATTCTTCTCGGTCTTTAGTCGTTATATTTGGATTGTAGTCGTGAAGATTTAACATTTTGCATTGTTATTATGCGGCAGAGATTTAAAGAAATTTGTTGTTATTTTTTTTGAATGGGTGATTTAAAGCTATTAATTTTAATGGCTTTCCGGATATCATCATTTTTCATGTATCAAGTTACTTTTACGATCATCCGGATAGTAGAATTTTGAAGAGTATCTAGTATATTAATATTAGTTTTAGCGGCGTATGCCCATGCCGGACAAGCATAGGCAAAGATGGGACGCATAACGGCTGTATAGAGAAGCACTTTGTTTTCTATACTTAATTTAGAATTCCGGATCTCGTGTCTGATTTGATTACTTCTCAATACCTGCTGAGTTCGGATCAGTGAGATCTCCACCCCAACCAACATGAGGAGGAGGTACTGAGAAAAATTTTCGTTTCTTTTCTAGACACTTATATTTGCATTTTATATTTTAAGTGATTACTTTTTAAAAAATTCGCACTCTTCTCGAATTTTATCTCTGAGCGTAATACTTTTTCTAGTAATACGCTTCCTGTAAAAAAAAACTCAAAGAGAATAATCTAAAAAAATAAATAAACCGTCTGGAAAATAGCCAACACATTCCACAGCTTCTTCATCAATGAGGGGCTTATCGGAAGTTTCAAGAAATGAAGTTATCCTCCCATGTCCCATCGGATGGAAAAACCTTCGATAACGTTTTATCTGGGTCATCAAATCCGCGATGAGAAAAGGGTTGACCCAAACTTATCAGCGATAATAATCTCTTAGAATCAATGCGAAGTTGGTGTTCGGTGATTGGTGATTTCGATGGACTTTCAAAAACTTGAGTAGTAGTAGAGCGAGGTCAGCGGTGACGGATTGTTGATTTTTTGTTCAAGCGATAAGGGGTGCCTGTGATAAGGGTGCTCTGACCAGACAGCGTGGATTTTTGTTCTGTAACAAACACTGCGTCTTAAACTAGAAAAATGTCGATAAGGTTGAGAGATAGAAACATCTAGAAAAGGTTTAGAACCTCTCGAAAGGAAAAAGTGTGAGGGTTCTTTTTTTTTTATTTTGTTAGTCTTCTCACTAAATTAAATAGAATTCCTCAATAAAGGAAGAATTTTTGCAATTGCATGGATAGAGAATAGAATTTTTTTTACATCAGCAATAGCATTAGAATTTGTTTGTTATATTAATG
Source organism: Trichonephila inaurata madagascariensis (assembly GCA_019973955.1). NCBI lineage: Eukaryota > Metazoa > Arthropoda > Arachnida > Araneae > Nephilidae > Trichonephila > Trichonephila inaurata. The sequence continues at coordinate 258,325 of BMAV01019485.1, forward strand.
TATTTTTTTTTTAAAAAAAAGAAATGAAATCTGTGTGAATACGACTTTTAAGTATAATTTAATCTCACATATCGTTAAAAAAGATTCTAAAATTTTAAAGAAATTGTGAACATTTTCTTCCCCAACTTCAATGCCATTCAAATATATTGCAAAGGATCGAAAAGAATATTTGCTTTAAAAAAAACGAAGTAGGAAAAGACATCATGAGAAGACTTATTTACAGATACAATATTTGCCTGCTTCAGCCCCATTCTACGTCAGATCTTTATTTACACCCAATTTTACAATGACTCGACAGAAACAATGTTGGTCATGAATTCACGACCTTGAACGCTTGGATACAGAGTTATTCCCCTTACAGAAGGGAAGACAATAGACAAATTACGAAGAAATGATATGAGAATCATAGTTTGAAACTATGTCACTGACTTCCTTCCGCCGAGATGTGTGGGTGCACCGAATGCTGAGACATTTTAGTAAAATCAAAAACTTTATTTATGACTAGCAAATTACTATCAAAATCTACTTTAGGTGAAGGGAACCGACACAGCTTAATTTTTTACTTAAATATCTATAAGAATTGATCAAATTGCTTAGCTTTGATGAGTAAAGGCCTTATCACCGAAAACGTATTTGGAGCAATTTTTCTTTCAAGCAACCCTTTTGAAAAATTTCTGCCCAGTTCCCATAGCAACAGCTGAGAGCTGCAAATGCTCGAAATTCCAGCCAATGGGGTTCTTTGTCTTCCTACGCCATAAGATGGTGGCAAAGATAGCAGCCTCAGCTTCGTCAAACGCCTCAGAAATGGTGTATAATATTTTAAACAGAATGGTGCTCCATTTCTGTTTAAGACCGTGAACAAAAGCGCGAGCGGAAAAAAAGAAATAATATAGGATGTTCGCTTTCCGAATCAGAAAAATCGGCGATTAATTTTTCAATGTGAAGATAGGGCGTGGTTAACGTCAGAGCGTATAGTTTTGTTAAGGCAACCCTTCATCCTTACAGCTGCTCTAAGAATTTCCCGAAATAGTGGCTCGTAAGAGACTAGAGTTGTTCGAAACATGCGTGTGTGATAAGGCCCTAAGTCAGCAGCAATAATAATCTTCCACAGTTGACTCTCCAGATCCTTTTACTCGAAATACGGTAGCTTCAATTATTCTATCACTAACACTTTAGCATCAATCTGACATTAATCACTAATCTCCCTACTGCCTACTTCACTTGACTTTAAATAGCAATTCTCATTAACATAAATCACGGCTCCTTCACAAAAAGCTTTTTTATAGTCCTGCAACAATTAAGAAGGGTTTTTTTCCCTAGAAGATTAGTAAGAAACGCGAATAGAACCCGTCACAACTGTCACTTCAAAAATTGTTAAAAAATTTATATGATTTGCTTCCTTCTCCTTTTCTGCAACAGTACTTAAGTTAGCAGACTACTTTAATTTACTCTACAGCTTCTACAGTATTTTGTAAATATAAACAAGCTCAGAAAAAGTTCAACGCGCATTATTTCTAGATTTACTTTTTGTTATTTTTTAAAAAATTTAATTGAATTATATGTTATCTGTAGCGTTTGTTCTGAAGGGAGATTACATAGAAAAGGAGGGGATCATCTCTGAATAGCGTAATAATCAGTTGTACCGCAGCTAAAATAAATGAAAACAAGATTTGCGGTACAGAGAACGTACTGCAGTATTTTTTAAAAGTTAAAACACAGAACTTATAAATTCTTCCAAGAAAACGTTAAATAACATTTGATAGAATAATTTTTAAAAAATCTCTGTTCAAAATTACCTGTTTAATCCTTTTTCAATACCTCAAATATAAATTGAACAAAACTGAATTGAGTTAACTGATTTGGAAACTAATTTTTTAAAGGGGCCTTTGCTCTAATCCTTGTATATGGATGTCATCTGATCTATTTTCAAAATTGTATCATTATATATATGGATGTATTTATGTGCGCGTGTATGTATATGTCTGTATGTACATATCTGAATTACAATAATGCCCCCGGTTGCTAACACTGTCTTTTGCAAACTTTTGCATGGAACGTTTTTTAAAATAAAAATTAAATACATTACTCGTAAAAATAAACAAAAACGGTGTACAGAAACATTTTCTTTATCTTTTCTTTTCTTTTTTTTTCTCCTCTTTTCCTCGTTCTTTTTTTTCTCCACACTTTGAAGTGAAAGAAAAAACATCTTAAAAGATAAAGCACTACAAAATCAAAAATATATATGTTACTGTAAAATAAACAGAGCGCGAGTTGAAGGATATAGAAAACAAAAATTGGTTAGAGGTCAAAAGAAATAAATAAAGTTTCTGAAAGTTCAGGGTGTAGTTCTTGTATCCCCCATTTCAAGAACGATTTTAAGGTTAACTAACAGGTATTAAAACTTAGAACAAATATGTGAAGGAAGAAAAAGACTTTTTAAGCGCAATAAAAGTTTTCTAAGCTGACTACTCTTAGGATTGCAACAAGATGGTCAACATAAAGAGGTATGATGAGAGTCAAGCAAGCGCCTTACTTTTTATACAAATCAAAATGGGTTTAACCGAAATACACTTAGTTACACAACGTGGTATTGAAAATGCAACATTCAGAAGGAGTGGTCAGAAAATCATTTAAATTTAAGAAAAGGCGCACCTCACCGAGTGGTGCAAATGATGCGAGTTCGCAGCTATCCGACACTCGTTAACCAGGATACAAGAGAGTGAATCAGCTGGATGAGTAATATCCGTGCCTTTATGTGTGCCTTGGAAAGCAATACTGTGGGTGATCGGTTAACAAACACTTTCACAAAAGATTTTTGTGTTCGGATAACGAACACTTCCAAGAAAGATTTTTTGTGTTTGGACAACGAACAGATATTCGGATAATGCACAAAACGAATTCTAACGAACACATATTCGGATAATGAACAAAGCGAATTCTAAGGAACACTTCTCGGCTCTGAAGAAAAATTAATATTAAACATTTGTTATCATTTTGCATAAAAAATAAGATCATTTAAAGGAGAAATGTTTAAAGCGTGCTTAGTATTGATAATTACTAAATGAAACTTGAATTAACAATGAATTTAAAGGTCATTCAATAATTATTATTATGACTAAAATCAATACACACTTGAATACTTGAATTTCAATATGAATAACAATATTTTCTGACAGCTGATAAGTTATGGGTGAATGGATTGGCTGACATGGCAAATAAATTAAGCGAATTCTTAATTTTTTTCAAACAGTGCAGACTATAAAATATAAAGGTGCCGATGACGCGCTACCGCAGTAAAAATACGTGAAATATGAGAGAAACGGACTAAAAATCATTTTTCATCTCTCCTGAATTATGTTGCTTACCTATTAAACTTCAAAGATATATTGAAAAAAAATTCCAATAGAATATTCATACACATTAGACCATCAGTTTCGGTTTTGATTTCCTTTTTTTAGGGTCTCCAGAACGAATTAATCGATTTCACATAGAAGTCTATGGTGAATCGATGATCGGTTAACGAACAATTCGGATAGCGAACATTGTCTTGGAACGGATTATGTTCGTTAACCGATCACCCACTGAATAGAATTTTTTTTCTTGTATCAGAACACAAATAAATAATTGAAAAAGTCAGGCCGCCGCCTATGAAGACAACTCCAGCACACAGATGATTTTACGAGAGGCGCGGAGATTGGACTGAGAAGGGTCTGGTTGGTTCATTCATCCAATCTAAGAAGACACTCACCAAGATTCGCGCATAGTGCATCGGCTGTGAACAAGGAAATGTAGCACTTTTGAAGGGCGTCGAGGTGGTCACGTTTAGACTCATGTATCCACCAACAAGTGGTGACAACCCGCAAGTCAATTTTGCCTTAATATTACAAGTGTCCCTAGATCAGGGATGGCGAACCACTGGCACGCATGCCATTCGTGACACGCATCACAATATTTTGGGCAAGCCACCGATTAAAACGATCAACTGCGATTGATTCTTCAATCAAGGAATTTTCAGTGAGATTTTCTCAGTTCAAAGAATTATCAGAAACGTTCGTTTATTATGTACCTTGATTTGACATCATCAGATGAACTGAACTTGCCCCAATTCGATTGGTTGGAAATTGAAGAATTTGAAATGCATTTGACTGATTTCTAGTCTAGTTCAATATAGATTCAAAAATGTATTGAAATAAGGGAAAAGTTAGAATTGATTGAAACAGAACGATTAACAAGCAATATAAGTAAAAATGCCTGTATCGAAATTTTGAAAACATTAAATTCGATTCCAGATACTTTTAACTGTTTGAAGAAGCAGTCTTATGCTATTTTAACCATATTTTCATCGACTTATGTCTACGAGTCATTATTTTCAGAGATGAATAACATTGAAGACTCGCTTAAAAACCATTTGGTAGATGACTCCAATTCAGCATGCATTCTGCTAAAAGTAGCATCTAAACCAATCCTAATGTAATTTATTTGTCATCTAATCTGCAACAGCAGAAATCCCACTAATGTTACTTTATATTATTTGAATTACACGTTTTGAAGCATTTACTATTATAAAATACAAAATGCTTTTTTCTGTAGTAAATAAAGAGTTTTGAGTTGTTAGAATTTAGTTTTATTATTATCCCACTAATCACAAGACAAAATTATTCAACGGCACGTCTGTACGTCATTAAACATTTCTATAGCAAAAATGGCACGTTGATACATAAAGGTTTGCCACCCCTGCCCTAGATGCTTTCGTGTCGACCAAAATCAGTACCCACCATTTGGTTCTAGAGCAGGGGCGGCCAACCTTTTCAGGAAGAGAGTGGCTTTTTCCGATAAAAAATAATTATGCGTGCCACTTCCAACTTTTGGAACAAATGAAAAGGTGAAAAAATGTTACTTTTCGGCTTATTATGTAACTTTTACGCAAAGAGCACATTTTTAATGCAAGTCTCTAAGTAGTAGAAATTTAAAAACAAATTAGTAAATAAGACCAACGCTCTCAAACTCAAATTTTATTGTTAATCAGTTCAGTTAATTTTAAACGATATTTTGATTTTGTTAGAAAACATCTGTTCACAAACGTTTGTTGATTCAAATCTATTACAATATCTTACAGCCAAATCGTGTACATTTGAAAAATTGCTTGTTAGTACAAATTTCAAAAAGTAAATCGAATTCCTTATATTTGCGTTTCAGTGTAATATGGTGCTGTATACAATAATTTCGATTTAGATTTCGGTTGGGTTCCACGTAACATTTTGCAGAGAAATTGAAAAAGGATTTGTAAAAAGATCTGTATTTTTTTATCATCTTGAAAATCATCAAACCTAATCCTGTAAAAATTGAATTAAATTTTTAATAATATTAAATATTAAATTTATTAATATAATTTATTAAAATATTATTAAATTTTTAAACCTATCACAGTTAGGAACACTATTAATTTTGGTGTATAGTTCCTGCATTGATGTACGATATGTTTTTTTTTTTTGCCTCCAAAATTAAGACAAAAAAAGTAAAGGTTTGTCCACAAAAGAAAGTATTTGACCAACTAGTGTAGAAAAAATACAATCTTTTCTCTGTAATCTTAATTTTAAATTGATTGAACAATCCATTAAAAAAAACAGTTGCAATTTTTTGACAAATTTGGTTTGGATCTACGGTTTGCGTACTTTAAATCAATAAATAAAAGTAAATCAAATTGTGATTTTCTTTTGTAAAGAAACTGATGAAAATGAAAATTGCATATTCGATCCTGTTTTCAAAAAAATTAACTTTATTGTATTTCAATTATCTAAAATAATTTCCATTGTCCAATGTGTAATTCTGCGACGATTCTAATTCGTTATATAATCTTTGTATTTTATGTAATTATTCGGTTGTTGTTGCCGTGTCCATCCTCATTGGAAGGAATGAAGGTTGCCAGTGCCTGAGACAGTTGGACTTCTATACGATAGATGGCGACACCACTTACCTCCACCTCCACAATTTAGGCATGGAATTGGAGGGGAGGGAAATATTCTCCATCCCCCTGCACCCGTGGTTTCTGCTGCGACCGCTCACAATACTTTCAGACTCACTGATTTAATGAGCACGTACTCCGTGTGTACTCGGAGTGCATTTAGTGGCATCGGGCATCAAACCCAGGCCCACTGGTCTGGAGTCCGATGCTTTAACCACTAGGCTACCCTTAGCCCTAATTATTCACTTCATAAATTTATTCAGAGGATTCACAAATGATAGTTAGGCAAGATAATAACCTTAATTTGTCTGTTATTTATATTTTTATGGTAACAACATAACTTCTCAAATATTTTAGATCCATTATACGACAAAAATTGTTTATTTCATACCACAGAGCTATTGGAACTATATACAAATGTTCAAATCATTGATAAAACATAAATGATAAAGTAGATGTAGTGTAAAATCTATATTTCAGGCAAATAAATCTTTCAGAAGTAATTTTTATTGTGTTATTTACAACAATATTCTTAACTAATCTACTTTTTTTTGTCATTTATTTAAAATAGAATTTACTTAGTTATATTTAATAAATGCAAAAAAATGCGAAATTGTACTGGTGTAATGAAACAACATTTCTATATATCATCAATTAAAATGCTTAATGGTCGAGATAAAATTGTAAGCATAAGAGACAGACATTATTTAAACAACCTTTTAATCACGGATGTGATTTATATGAAATTTCTTAAATGATATTTCATTCATATTGAACCAATTTATAACTTTAACAAAAGATTCAGCACTTTTCATTTTAAATTAATATAATATCATAAGACACACAGCATTTATATTTATTACATTTACGTCTGTTTACAGGCATCACAGCACCGAAAAAATAAGAAAGGAATAGGTACTGTATTACATAACTATTGCAATACAGCCAGGTGCTGCTAGCCCTAGGATTAGGATTAGACTGAGGTAGTCTACCTGAGTCTGCTAGGGGACGTTGTTGGATCCATTACAATATTTTTTTTGACAAAATAATCCGAAGAAACCTTTATGATAACAAACCAGCACTACGATAAATTAAAACATTTAAATCATCTAGTTATGTGCGCAATTGGCACAGCAATCGTCGCCTTAACAGAGGAAATCCACTTAGTACTGATGAAAGCGAGGGATGGTTGCATAATGAAGTAGAATATGTCTCTCTGACCCACTGTACGGATGTTGCTACGTCGTTCTATGAACGGGTCTTTTTTAATACCGAATTATCCTCATACACTCATAAGGACACTCAACATCCAGAGTATCTTAGGCAGCTTTCTTTGGAGACTATTCATAAATTCCAGTGAGACGCATTACAGATCTATACTGATGGCAGCATGGGTGTAGGGGCTGTCTCAGGTAGTGGAACTTTCATCAAAAAGGGGAATGGTATTATAGGATTTGTAAGAGAAATACTGACTACTGCTCAGTTTTTCGGGCAGAACTCTTTGCTATTGAGGAGGCTTTGGAATTTTGCTTTACTGATAATGTCAATACAGATATTTGGATATTCAGTGATATAGTTGCAGCTCTATTCAGCATCTATCTGAATGGTGAAGGCATGGTGACAGAACGACAACGAGTATTGTCCAGCTATTAAATAGCTTGAGTGCCACTATTAAGATCTTTTTTCAGTGGGTGTGAATGTCGAACGTGAATGTCTGCGGGAATGAGATTGCAAATGGTTTGGCCCGTGAGGGCACCTATTAAGATTCTACACATGGTGGCTGCTTTACTTTTTCAGAAATTGCTACTCAGGTCAAACAAGATATCAGTTCCTCTTGGAGGCAGGCCCCCATATATGAGTGGTATGAAGGAAACCATCCTGATACTGCTTTGCTTGGGACGGTCAGTAGGCGAGATGAAACTACTCTTGCTAGGTTTCACAGTGGACACACTTGAGCTTAACGACATGTGGAGGTTCTTAAAGTTAACCCTTCTTGTCTGAATTGCAATGTGATCCAAGCAGCTCCTGCCCACATCTTGGCTTGTATTGGTTGCCATAAGAGCCAGCTGCTCTCAAGTTCTGCTACAGTTCCTCAATGTTTAAAAACGCACGGGTTCATGGTCTTGATCTAGTTGATTCTATCTATCAAGTGGGATAAGAAACAACAACAAAACTTAAATTTCCGAAAACAATAATTCAAAATTTTGAGTACAAAGCATAAATAAAAATAAAACTTAAGCAGTCGTAGTATTTTTAACAATATTCTCTGAAATCTGAACAGTCCCCAAAGTTCCTACAATCATCCCATACGTAACAAGAGTACCCAATGCACTTAATAACATAGACTTTTTAACAACATAAATTTTCCATAGTGTCAAAGAAAACTCCTTATGTTTGTATTTTTTGCGCACTAACATCTTTAACTGCTTGGAATGTTGCGGAAACCACCCTGGTATCGACATAATAGAAGCTTTTGCCTCTTTAGCGGCTTGATTGGCTGCAGATGCTGACAACATAATCATCAGAAGCCACAATGAATAACATGTTACGGCACCCAGGAAATATATATAACACAAATAATCATCCTCAGACAAGACTATTAGAGCATAGAGAGTGTAAAAGATCCCAGCCAAATTACCCAATACATTGATAAATGCTGCATATGCCAGAAAATTATCCATACGTATAATCATTTCAATTAGCTTGTCATAGATTCGAAATATGGTATGATAATCACCTCTCACAATTAAAAATTTAGAACGTGAAATAAATTTAGTGAACAGGAATTTTACACAGCAGCATGCAAAAGAATAATAACCACCGAAAGAAGCATTTAAGGAACACAATACAAATGCAGTCGATACGATTTTTACATCCAAAATGAATGTAAAGTATTCTTTAAAATCTTCGGCAATGTAAGACGAATTATTGATAACGTGATGAGCATTGATGGTCATGATGGATTTCAAATATATTGTTCCATACGTCGAAGCAATGCTGCTTAAGCAAATACAATAGATGAATATTGTAATTTTTAACCCTCTCATGTTGCAATTGGTTTCCAGTATTGTAAAAAGTCCTGAAATCTGCTTCAGTAGTGATTTAATGTGTCTTCTGGATCGGTATAAAGAAATATGGGCTGACATTTGAAGAATAAAGGTTAAGAGCAACGCTGTTTCACGTTTTGCTTCATCAGATAAAATAATCCAAGCAATTTGGACCATCGTGCTGTAGAAAAGAACGAAATTAAAGAGATATTTCGGGGAATTATAAGCTAGAGTGAAAAGTTCCCATTTTTGACAAAGTTCAGTTAAAGGTAGAGTTTCCAATCCTTGAACATGAAATAGTATCATTAGAGGTAGGAAAATTTTCTCCATGGTGGTTTCAGACCTCTTCATAATTAAGCAGTATATTTTATCTTGCTTTCTTCAATAAAAAGGTACACAAATTTGAAATTTGGTTCTGAATTTTTAAATTCGATGAAATGTATCGAATGCACTTGGTTCCCAGTTCTTGTTCCAAGGTTTCTTTAATTTCTTGATTTTTGTTGTGAAGAGTTTGTTGAAGAATTTAAGTTTGATACGAAAATTTCGCCATAAATTATATTTAATTCGTTTTCAGTTTAAACTGTGATAGCAACATGCAAGCTGAATGGAATATATTTTTGAGATGTGTCACAAAAATTATTTATGGTTCATAACTCGAGGTGTAGCACAGACATTGAAACGCTCTTTGATTAAATTTTGAAATATTTCTGCAATTAATATACACTATTTAATTTTGTAGGATGCTAGAGTTCTTAATTTTCTTCTTTTTTGTAAAATCTTCTTTACCGATATAAAATTATTGATAGTAATTTTTACAATAAAATCAACTCAATCACTGTTTAAGATCCACATCCACAACGATATTCCAAAATCAATCAAGAATTCTCTGTTTAAACAGTAAATACGATTCTTTTCAAAATAACTGCCTTTAGTTCAGAACTTTAACAGGGAACTTAATTCACTATATACCTCGGTCAAGGAACAATACATATTAACTCACCTTCATTTCAACTTCTTGTAAGTACCTACATATTTGAGGCATTCTCCAAAAATATAATCAAAAAATTTCTAAGCTAAGTAGAACTGAAGTGAAATAATACACTATCACAAACATTTGCGTGTAATGAAAAATACATATTCACACCTTAATGTCACGAATTATTAATGAAACTACTGATTTTTAGGGACTGAAAACAAATAATTAAGTAATGAATTATGTATTTCTTACAATGATTCAAGTCACGAAAGATTGGATGGAATATTTTTATAATTATTTGTTAATGATATCAATATTACACCTTTAGATGTTTTACTGACGTTGCTTATTCAGTGATAATGAGCGTTAATATATATTTCTATCATTATTTTTACATGTGGCATAACATGTTTCTGTCACAATTCATTAATTGAATAATGCATTGTATTGATCTGCGCATAAATTATTTGGCGTATTATGTTTTAATGGAAGAGGATAGGCATTTTTTTGGAATCAGTTGCAGCAACCCACATTTCTATTTGTTTTTATTAATAGTATACTAGAACTTCATAATGGATTATTGGCGACGCACCTTGCAGCTCTAAACCCCAACTAAATCATGAGAACGTCACCTAATTTGGCATTTATTCTTTTCATTACATATTGCTACATGACAGCTTAAAATCCCAAATGATTATAAACTTGTAATAATTTTTTTGCTCAAGAACTGAAAAAAATTAGAATTTTTGACCATTATAATAACAGCTGCATCAGAAACTTCGCCATTGACTTAACATGATGAGGAAGTTTTGGGAATTTTTGAGAGAAAGATCCTAATGCTGCATTCTTAGTGGGATCCAAGTGAATTGATCATGGAGAAAAAAAAAGCTTACTAACAAGCTCTACAAAACTTACAAACAACCTGATATTGTAAAATTTGTCAAATTACAGAGACTTAAATGGGTTGGTCAAGTGGCTAGAATGAATGAAGATCGTTGCTGCAGGAAAATCTTTCGGGCAAAACTCAGGGGAAATAGACCTCGGGGCAGACCCCCGTTAAGATGGATTGATTGTGTCAAAAGAGACCTAAATACTTTAAAGATTAAAAACTGGAAAACAGTTGCCAAAAGTAGGAATGCCTAGGGAAAACTTCTGGAGAAGACCAGGACCCTCCCAGGGCTGTCGAGCTATTGCAGAAGAATGGCTTCCTCTCTCCTTTTATCTTTGAGTACATGTGCTTTAAGTGACTCATCTCCAAACTCAATGATGAAATGATGATCACCCTGTGTGACTCCCTTAAATAAATTCTATAGCTAATATAATTTGATACTTAATACACAGGATCTTAGTTTTCAAAAGTTAATTTTAGATTTTATTTCGAATCGAAGCACTAATGACTACTAAATTCCAAAAAATAAACATTTTTGAGGTATTGTTGTAGCAACCGTTGTGTTGTTGTTACTAATGCCAGCCTATCGGCAAAGGCCAGATCGAGGCCCACGAAATTCATCATGGCAAAGGGCTAAGTGACGCCTGTCGTTAGCTGTAACTTTGAGAGCACCATACAGGTGACAGTACGATTTGGCTCGATTCCACCCCAATTTAGAGGAAGAACACTCTGAAGGTGGTCAGAGGCCTACCACCTCTCTTCCTCTTCCACCAACCTCACGAAAGGACTTGCGGCTCGACGGATATTTAGAGTAACCCCATGCCGTGCAGGCACTATACATTTACAAACATCCAAGTCTTCTCCGGGATTCGAACCCAGTCCCTCCGGCACAGCAGTCAGCGTCGCTAACCACTATACTGGATGGGCGACGTAGCAGCCGTTGATTTCGAAATGTTAAAAGCAGATAATTTATAAGCAACCTACTCTCTCTAAACACGTTAACTGTAGTTTTTTTTGTAAAATTTGACACATATTTTTTTGAAAATTAACGAACGGAATGAAAAAAAGTTTTTAAGCTATTGAATACACTTATCAATAAAAAGAAGAATTACTTGTACTCTATAAAATAAACAAGTAATATATAAAAAAAAAAATTAAGTCAATTCCTACTTAGGTCAACAAAGAAAAAAAAATGTATTTTAGTTGCATTTTACTAAATAATTACAGTTAATATAAATATGTATATACATATGACAGAATCACAATATTAAGTAGCAAATAGAAAGCGATTTTCACTGCAACTTTCCATTTTCCTTTCTATTTAGGGTGTTGGACTATTATTTTTGTTTATTACTATTTATATTCATTAACTAAATTTAAATATTCCAATAAAACAGCATAGTAATAATAAATCACATTCTCAGAAATTAGACCATCTCAGGTGGGATTTGAATCCACGACCTTTGGATTAAAAGTACAACACGCTATTCATTACGCTACAGGGACACAACGAGAGATTTTCTTTCTTATATATGGTGTTGGACTATTATTTTTGTTTGTTACTATTTATTCATTTTTTAATTTAACTAATGAATTAATATTTGAAAAAACTGTATTAACATCGTGTCATCCACTACAAGTTTAAAAAAATGCATTTGAACTTGAATGGATGACTAGAAAGCATATTATTAACGATTGAACAAGATATATATGTATATATAGGGAAAGAGTGAACTAATAGTAGGAATTGAAAGAAGAAGATTAATTTTTAAGTGTCCATTTACAGTCGAACCTCTATATAACGATCCTCTATATTACGAAGTTTTCTATATAGCGAACTTTTTTCTGGAACCTTGAAGGTTTCACGATTTTCTTCGTAAAATAACCTCTCTATAGCGAAGTGCATTTTCTATATAACGAACTTTTTTCTCTTGTGATTCAATTTTTTCTCAACCTATTTTTAAAGTATTTCTGAAAAAATTTCAAATTATTCTCTCTTTAACACATTTTATGATGGTCATAAATATTGAACCAGTTTTATTAGATCCTAACTCGCCGAGAGCAATAGAGTTCTGGACGTTTCATCCAAGAAGTGCAACCCTTAACCCCCATTGCCCAGTTCACTAGAAACATCTTCGATATCCTCATTCATCCTCAGTGGAGTTGTCCCCGTGTTCTTCTTATAAAATAATGTATGTTTAATATTACTTGTGTGCTTTAAATTATAAAAAATGTTCTTCAAATTCATTAATTTTAGTATAAAATTATTTTCTTAATATTGAAAATATAGTGAATTCTTCGACATTTTTTCCCTTGTTTTCCTCGCAGTTTAACTTTCTTTTTTTCTGGTTTGATGGGTAAGATTTAAGAAAATAAACATATATTAATTTAAAAATGGTGTGAATAATTATTTTTTTTAATATATAGTGTTCATGAATTTAAAATTTGTTTAATGTGGTTTATAAAGTATAGTAAAAGATGAACCTCTATATAACGAATTTTCCATATAACGAACTTTTTTCCGGGATTTAGCGA
>BMAV01019485.1:272133-376380 GCA_019973955.1 Trichonephila inaurata madagascariensis
TTCAAGAATTTTTGGTTTTTGAGTAACATTGATATTTGTACACACTGCCTTTAGATTTCGTCCCTCTGTGTATAAATTTATCATAGACTCACACAGATTTTCCACTCCAATGGAATTCACAGCTCAGTTTCTTAGATTACACTGTCTTCTTACGTTTATTATTATTTAAAAATATCTAAGATTCTTAGATACGAAATTTTATCCTTGGGGATTTTGTTTTCTCCACAAAAACGAATGACTAAACACTAACGAAGGCAATGAGAAATGAGTAAAATATATTTGAGATGATGGAGGGGAAAATGATTAAAATTATATGTATGAGGGGATGTCAAGTTGGCCAAAAAAGACAATTACTCTTTAGTTAACGTTTAAGTTTTATTATGCATTACTATTTACAAAATATTTATAAGATTAAATGAATACCATTTCATGTCTTTATTATCCGCGTCGTCTTACTCGTCTCTAAATTCAAATATATATCATTACAGAAGAAAAATAAATACCAATACACATTGCCAAATAAGCACTCTAGCTTAATCAATAGAAGTACAACATAACTTTCAACAATACAACTTCGTAAATATTGATGACTAATAAATTTTTTTAAAAAATGTGAAACAATAAACACATGCATTGCACCAACACCAGTGCCTAAAAATGAATATAAACAAAACATACAAACATATTAAACTGAAATAAAGTTTTATATTACTCTCTAAATATTAGTTCAAAAATTCATATACGATATTTTTGTATTTATTTGATGTGCTTTCTATTTATCTTTTATTGCACTTACTTTTCTGTTTTTATTCTTGTTTCAATTCCGCTATTTAGAAATTAGAAAGAGGGGGCGAGGCGTGAGAGGTAAAAATTATTTTATTTGTTCAACACCACTGCTTGGCTTCTTGACTATTTGACGCCGAACCTCCCAGTTCCGAATGACGATGTTCATCGAGTCCAGTCAACACGAGGTGTTGGTCCAATGCATTGGAGCAGGTGGTCACCATCCATTCTGGCATGGCCGCTGAGTGGGCAGGCCTCGTTAGCAGCCAGGCCAAGCCAGTGGAGGTATACTCCCAAAAAGTCATGTCCGGTGGTTAGGCGAAAGCGGGCAATAACCTCGGCTCTCTCCAAGTGCCTCGGAATTGGACCCACAGTGGCCAGAGTTTCTCATGGCTTTCCAAGGCTCTTGGTCTTTTGGGTCACGATAGTATATTTGTCAATGGATGAGAAAATAATGCTCTCTGCTCCTCTGAGAGTCAAGGGGACTTCCGGCTGGAATGACTCGACTTTCTGCTTGGCGTTTTGGTAGGCTCTCTCATTGCCAGGGATCCCAACATGACTTGGGAACCACTGTAAGGCCACAGTCCAGACATATGAGATTAACTCCACAATTTTAGTTCAGCACTGAATTGTGTTAAGGCAGTCAGTTGGTGTATTACTGCTTAAAGCTAAAATTAGCTTTAAGCAGTATGGGAGTCTATGAAGAAGACAACTTTTATAGGAGCTAAGCCAGCAGCTAGTAATTGCGCTGTAGCTTCACAGGCAGCCAAGATTTCGCCATCGTAATTGGTGGTGTTCCTTCCCACGGCCAATGAGCCCTCAAAAAGCTGACAGAACTATCCCGCGCTGGCTCCGTTTGAGGTAAAAATGAAAAGATATCAAAACGTATGGCATTACTTACCAAGATGATTGGAGGTAAAGAAAGAGTGTATACCAAATTCAATTTCAAAATGCTAAACTTTTGGCACTTTCTGGATGAATTTCGACAAAGGAGGTGGCAATTTTTCAACCTTATTACAGTAATAAAGTTTTTGAGATTTTGATTAATACTGTACAGTATAACTTTCAACAAAGGAACAATTTACCGTTTGTATTTGGTTTACACTGCTTGTTATGGCGATATATTGTGATGTATTGGGAAAGTTGATGAGTAGCATAAGATTTAAGGAGTTTTATTGATTTATTACGTCTTCTACAGCAATTAATTACAATATGTACAGTTATACTTAAGTTAATCAAACTATTGTGTGTGAGTGTTTTAATACTAAAAAATACTTTAAGGAGGAGAGCAAAACACAACGTCTCTTTTAAAGCGTTCCAAGCGGTGTACATATGTAATTGTTTTTCGGTTATGAAAGTCAGATGAAAGGTTCCTGTAATATTTTAGGGGTTCATGTGTGAATATGAATGGCGTAATGTTACCAGGGAGGAAAGGCCGATCTATCTGCTACGAGGGGGGGAGTTACAATATGAATCAGGAAGCCACAACGAGAAAGAATAACAATGCAGTGATGCAGAAATTGTTCTTCTTAGGCACTCTTAAGTAAGATGTTTCTTTGCATTTATTTGTAAATATTGTTTTCTTTCCTCTTCCTACTTAAAAAAAACTGTGTATCAACTTCTGTATCCAGACATAACTAATGTGGATAAGACATAGCAAGTAATAAAAAAAAATTAAGTCAATTCCTACTTAGATCAACAAAAAATTTTTTATTTTAGTTACTTTTTATTAAATAGTTACAATTAATATAAATATGTATATACAGATGAGAGAATTACAATATTAAGTGGCAAAATAGAAAGTGATTTTTTTTTGTTTCTTTTATAATTTATTAATTACATTCTCAGAAATTAGGCCATTCCAGGTAGGATTCGAACGCACGACCTTTGGATTAGAAGTTCAACGCGCTATCCATTGAGCTACAGGGACACAACTAACGCTTTTCCTTTCTATATATGCTGTTGGAATATTATTTTTGTTTGTTACTATTTATTCAATTTTTAATTCAATGAATGAATTAATATTTGAAAAAACTGTATAAAAATCAAGTGTCATCCACCACAAGTTTTAAAAAATACATTTGAACTTGAATGGATAGATAGAAAGTATTTTATTAACGATTGAAAATTTGAACAAGATATATATAAGTAGAGAGTGAACTAATAGTAGGAATTGTGAATAAAGAATTGAATCCCATTAGCAGGGGCGTAGCTACAGCCGTATCAATGATACAGGGCTCCCAAGCTACAGGGGTCCAACATGTGTAAGCAAAAAATCGTTAAATGCTAAGGGGCCCCTAAAAAGAACCTCCAAAGAATTTTGATATAAGGCTCACTCAAGACTAGCTACGCCAGTGCCCATTAATTACAGAAAATGATCAATCCAGGGTTTTTCAAACTGTGGGGTGCGCCCCTAGGGGGCGTGATAACTCTACGAGGGGGTCGCGAGAGTACTGAAAAGTCGAAACCAAAAGATTATTTTAAAAAATTATTAATTTACTGAAATAAATTAAACAAGCAAAATACATTCTGACACAATAAAAAATAAAATATACATTTTCACTGAGATAATACACTTATAAATGTATTTTACAATTAATTTAACAACACTAAGTTAAGAACGTTTAATAATTACCAGTGACCCTATGGGCTAAAAAAATGTATAAAATTACATTTAAAAATTAACACATTTATCTTAATAATTTGTAAGGTTCATAATTAATCCCTTTACTGCCGATTTAACCCGGCACTTCTCGCGCAGGGTATGTCATACCCAACGTCTGACTTTTTTCAACGTACCTCCTAAACCTTTTCTGGAAAATTGATAGTTTCTCGTGTAGTTGACTTTAAGGTCATATCCTTTGAGGAGCCTTCGCTTGTAGGCGAATTCTAAATATATATTTTTGGAATACCGCCTCTCCGGGTATGCCATACCTTGCGCGTGAATCACCGTTACAGTTTTGAATGCATGAACACGTTTTAAATCTTCCTTATGCTGTGGCGTATTATTGTAGTTATGATGAAGAAATGTGATATTTAAGTAATTTAATAGATACAATATTTAATAGATATAATACAACAGTATTTTTGGATGAAGAAATTCTCTTCACGGTTATGATGAGGAAGAATCAAATGATGAAGTGTATAACAGCAAGTATGATTCTTCCACTGAAATCGATCCACATTTAGAAGAGGGAAATACTTGAAAATAAATTTTTTATATGTATGCACAGAAAAACATTTGGGAAGAATGTAATTTTAAAGGAGAAAACTGGTACTCATCTTATCCACTTTCAGATAAACTTTTGAAAAAAAACTATTGCTGAAACAATAAGAGAAAATAAAAAAAAATTCGAAAAGTTTTGAATTTAAAGAATAGGGGTGTTTACTCCTATGTGTTTAGTTTTAAAAAGATACAGATTTTAAAAAAAATTAAGATCCAGTGAAAACTTTGCACTCACTCACGACGAGATTAAAAGAATGAATAAACAATGTACTGAATGCCTTTATGAAAACAACAGAAAAACTAAATTTAAGCGAGAAAAATGTAATGCGCGTCAAATTTAAATGTGTGTAATTGTATTTCCTACTTTTCTACCTTTTTAACTTTTGTATATAAATTTTACGGTAAAAACAGAATGTAAACACCCTTAGCTATGAGATACCCAGCACGAGAACTTTCGGTTGTTTTCCTCGCACGAGCGATGCCGGATTAAAGTTACGCGATTCGCTCCCCAATACCACTGTTTTCCACGTGGGCACGCGTATGTGATGTAATGGAGAGGGGAGAGGAAAGAAAGGTATATATAAAAAAATAAGCAAGTTCTCTGAAATAAGGAAATCCTTCGCAAACACTGTCAATGTCCTTTTATTGCATTCCCCAACTGATTGAATATCAACGTCTCACTGTTCAGCTACACGAGGGCTTTTGGCGACGGACCACGTAATTTTGAACCATGGTCAAATGACGTGGACGACACCTGAGCTGCAACCCCCTCTCCAACTACCACACCACACCAACGGGATGACGTTTCAGCTCTCGACAGATTTAACGTGCATCGCTGCCCTACACGGCGGATCTTTAGTGGGACTGGGCTCAAGCTCGTGGCAAGGCAAGCCACGATCCGATACCTATACCACTCGGCCACTGCGGCCACATTGCATTCCCCAAAGCCTTCGGAAAAATTTTATGGATAGTAGTGCACAGAAAAGATCGTATTTCGGAAATACGTATATATACGTGCGAGGCAAATAACGCTTTGACTGAGAGAGACACTTATATTCGCAGGTGACACTTAAAATGTTAAAGATGAATTGTAGCTTTTGCTTCAAAGTGTAGTATCATTGAAATCAATACATTGTTCATGTGGGAGAGGGGGGGGCGCGATGAAAACTATGATTGAATATTGGGTCGCCAACATTGAAAGTTTGAGAAGCACTGAATCAATCCATCTACATCAGAGCAATTCAGCAAATTCTTTTTTTAACAAAGTTATTACATTTCCTTTTTGAGTTCGTTTGGGTATTATCAGCAAGACCTTCACCAATTTCAGACAGCTGCACAGAGTATCTCACTGTGTGAGCAGAATGACCATGAAAATAGCGTTGACCCCGACTACTCACTGATTCATCAGAAATATGGCACGACGACTCAGACACTTAACGGGAATCATATGGTCTACTATGATAAATTTTATTTCGAATGAAGTAATACGATAAAAAATGTCCTTGACTTCTCTTTTTTTAGTGATGATAATTTTCTTTTTTCGGTAGTTAAAACGACGATGTTTAAATAGATACGTAGTTCTACTGATAATGATGTTAAAATTAAAATGATTTAGATATCGCTGTTCTTGAAAGTGAAAAAAAAAAAAAAGGAAGAAGAATTGGGGTCGTAACCTGAATTCTTTTATTGGTGCAAATGTAGGTCAAATTCGCTTTAGGAAAAAATTTAACGATTTGAAACGTGAATTTTGTTATTATTTAAAACTTATTGTAAGATCAAATGCATTTGTAAGTGATTTCAGAAATAAATCATTTTAAAATGGTAAGACAATAATTCGTTCGAACTTTTTAAGTTATGTAATTGATTCTATATTGTTACGAAATTTGTGTAAATAATACTTAAAATAGTGTAAATAATTTATATCTGGATGATAATACGCTAATATTATTTTCTGTTGTACTTATTTTTTGCTAAAATTGTAATATTCGCAAACAACGCCGTTCCTTACATTATAATGGCAATTCAATGGAAACTTGGCGAAATCTTGGCGATAGAGCTAAGTTGGTATCTTTTTTGGCAATCATGTTGAATAAATTGGCAACCCTATGGATTCTTCTCGAAATTACGGAAGAAATCTACTGATATCAAGATTTATGTCGCAAGCGGATTTTTCGAGAAAAATCAGTGCAGACTATAAATAGGTCTCCCCGAAACTGAGTTAGTCTTGTTTTGACCGTTGCTGAGTAGCATTGATTTGACCGTGAAGAGTCGGCCAATGATTAGTTATTACTTAGGCTGTTGAGTAGGACGAGCGAGTGCTTGTGAATATTTTAGACGCTGATAACAGTGTCTGAACGCCGAAGAAAGTGTGAAGGTCTTCTGAGATTTATTCTGCGAATATTGGTATTGTAGCCTGTATTTCAAGGACTGTTTCTCGACAATGAATTTCCACCGCTCCTGAAGAACTGTCTTGTTCTTTGCGACTGATTGCATAAAATTCTCGAACCCCGATCTATGTAACAATGTTCTTTTCAGACGTATATAATTTTTTTACAGATTTAAATGTAAGAGTAAATGTTCCGAAAATTAATTCTTTATCTCATTTTCATTCGAAACCTTTCTTTGGTAATTAATATTTCGATAGTTTTAAAATTTTTAAGCCTAATTTCGAATACACATTTTACCTTATTTAAAATTATCTCGATTAATTGTTTGATAAATTATTACAGACTCATATAGAAGAGGGCTGTTGTCCTGTTTCAACAGGATTGTTGAGGACCGATTTTGCTATTTTGAACCGCGGTAAAGTGGCCAGGACTAGATTAGAGCTAAAGTGACCTCGAGGAATATTACAAGTGTAATCTTCTGATATTATTAATCGTATAAAAACATGGCTCTTAAAAGAAAATATATCTTTAATTTTAAAATATTAAATTTTTGTTACATTGCATTACTTGAATAAGATTTTATTATGAATCAGTGGCTTAGCTATCGTCATATCAGCCGTATCAATGATTCGGGGCCCCCAAGCTACAGGGGCCCCAACATATGTAATTATAGTCCCACTAACAGGGTTCTCATATCTAAAAAAGGGCCCCTCAGTGTTATGAATACGGCACATTTATCCATAGGTACTCTGAATAATATCAACATTTAGTATTTGTTGGCAAACTTACCTGGTACTTTTTTTTCTGCAAGATTTTAATTAGCAATTGCTTCATCATTTTTTTAAAAAAGTGGTTAAAGTTTCCTATTTTTATTATACTAGAGTTGAACCAAAGGTGAGCAGAGGAGGACTTGATAATGACCTAAGAACAATAAAAAATAAATAAAAATTTTAATTTATATATATATAATGCTCAGTTTCAGTGTCAATTTACGCACATTTCGGGCCCTGGGCGCAGAGAATCTACAGGCCCCGTTGGCACTGGCGGATCGAAATTTATAACCAGAAAATCTGGTTAAGTTCAGCTAATCCGGGCCCCTGGGCGCCCACCCTAAGTGCCCAATGGGTAAACCTGCACTGCTCAATTTTAGCTTTGAAATTAACTATCGTAATTCTTTTACTAGAATATGAACTGTTTTTAAGTCAAACTCTCTAATGCTCATAATTTGAGTTATTTTTGCTTTGATTTAATATATATATGAATATATATATTCAATGGTTTCTTCATTTTATAGTTAAATAAACGCAGAATTACTTTGAATTACTTCTACAACGATTTCGTAAGGAAACAAAAATCCCAAAGAAGACCAATGAAAAAATTAAATACTTTAAACTTTATCTTACTCAAAAACAAAAGGCAAACACAATATAAAAATATTTTTTCCTCACTGTTAGACAATTCAAATTTTTTGTAAAGATTTAAATTTCATACAACTTTTAATTCAAATGAACAATAATAAGTCCTTTTTCCTAGGTTATAAAGCTTGCAGAATGTTTTTATTCCATTCTTCACAGATAATATTGAGAATAATGGGTTTCATTTCAGAGGAATTTTTCGTTTAAAACAAATATAAATTAGAATTTTTCTTGAAAAATTTTTTGCAAATGCGCATTTGACTGTTTCTAAATCTTCTCTAACTAGATCCAACCTGTCGCCAACAGTCCAGTCATGTAGTCTGAAGCTTCCAAATCTGGCAACATCAATTTCGCAACTAATTCCTAATCCGGTTCATTCCGGTAATTCCTAACCAGTTCATTATGCATGAAAGGTGCGCTTCGTAAAAAAATAAATGCTTAAAAAACAACTGGAATTCAGTTATTTTAAATTTTACTGAGCTTTTCATGTTTGAATGATCTTGTTGACAAAATTTTTGGAATAACCAAGTACGTTTTTAACCAATTTCTTGAATGAGAGAGTAAGTGAATCACATGACATATCTTTTGTAATATTATCATTTATCTTATTGTGAGTAAGCTAAGTTGTATTCGTATACTTTTTATTATTTAACATTATTTGTCTGTATATAGCTGTTATTAAAGAAAAAATTGATTTAAAATATTTTTCAAACATCGTTTGCTTTTTAAAATATGAGTTCATTAATCTATTTATGAAAATATCGTCTGCAGATTATGCAATTTTGGAAATATATATTGGCAATGAAACTTTTATTTTGTTTCTTTTTAGTTTCAGATTTAGAATTAATTTTTTTCAGTTGTAAGTTTGCAATGGAAAACTGAAGTTCAGTTTAACGCATTTGTTACGATTATCATAAGGCGCCAATGCTACAAGCATGCTATAACTTTCAAATATTTACAAACAGCAGTTTTTTTATTATAAGAAGTAAGTAAAATATTTTTTACTTGGTATTCAAATTTCTAATAAATTTCGAACTCAGATTTAGAAATCGTATTTTAAAAAGGCGGGGATTAGATTAATTTCATTAAAAAAGCTTTCATACACGCCTTTATTCCATGCATTTGTTCTCAGAGTTTTGGATTTTTGTTCAATAATCTATTTAGTTGAGAAGTCGATATATTGATAAATGTATATAACCTTAAGAGTATTGAAATATAATGTCCTATCGTAATAACTTTTTAGAATATGCATTTCATATAATTCGGTTAAATCGAGGATCTAAATAATATGATCTTTTGGTGGTCCGTTAAAAAGGAGGTTATTTTTTAAAAAAAAGGTATTAAACACTGTATATTTTCTTTCTTTTACTGTGTAATCCATTTGAGGGGTACTACTCTGGGGTCTTCGGAGGTTGATTAGGGGAGTCTGTGATCTGTGGCGAAATATATACCGTAAAATCCGGTGAATAACGCATCACTATTAACACAAAAAAATATCGAAATTTACGGGTGCCTGTTATACGCCGGATATATATATATATAAATGATAGTTACAAAAACAAAGATAAATTAAGCAAAAAAATTAGACTTCTACATAGTTTTACTGCATAGAAAACTGTTTGTTTAAAAAAGAATTGAGACATACTTAATAAACTTAAAGGGCTGTAGTTCTAGAAGTATACTATTTTTTTTCTAAATCCTGGGATAATACCTCGAATAAATGACCAAAACATATGAGTATTGCCTACGTACATTTCAGGTTCCTTCGTAAAAAAAAGGGGGTGAGCGTTATACGCGGAGAACATATCTTAAAATTATAAAAAATCAGCTTGAAAATATAGGTGCGCGTTATACGCCGGATTTTACAGTATGTATATATATGAGCTTTTTTTATTCAATAGTATTGTTCTCTTTTAAGTGTGTGCAATCAAAATCACGATCGAAATAATTAATTGAAAATACAAATGCCAATAGTTTAATGCTCTTTATTAAGATAAACAACAACTTCACACTGACACAGCTTTCAACAATTTTAAAATTTATACTACTGTTTTACATTTGTCTTTCTAAATATAGTAGAAAAGTAGGTTTCACACACTCATTTATCACGAAATCTCCGAAATTAATATATTTAAAGACTTGGAAATTTGGCAGGCATGTTTCTTTTTTTTTTAAGTAGACATCCTCTGATAATGTGTTCTGCGAAAATTGACTCTTAAAGGAGGTTGCAGGGGAGTGAAAGTATGCAGGAACTCCCATTTTTTTAAACTATAAGATTTGAAATTTGGCAAGCATGTTTCTCTCGTTGAGTAAAAATCTGTTAAGAAAGGGTTTTCGAAAATGACTTCCACGTAATAGAAGAGAGGTGTTATTTGCAAAAAGTCCCATGTTTGAACTATATGACACACAGGCTTGAAATTTTACTAGCACGTTTCTTTTGTTGATCGGAGTTCCACTAAAATCGGGTTTTGCGGAAATCTCCCAAGAAGTGGGGAGGTTTCTGTGGCGATATAGGAAAAAATTCCCGTTTTTGAACTGTTAGATCTACGGACTTGAAATCTGGAAATCATAACTTCAAAAGAAAGACTGTTTTAGAAAGCTTTCAAATATTTTATTGGATAAATAAAA
Organism: Trichonephila inaurata madagascariensis; assembly: GCA_019973955.1. Lineage (NCBI taxonomy): Eukaryota > Metazoa > Arthropoda > Arachnida > Araneae > Nephilidae > Trichonephila > Trichonephila inaurata. The sequence goes on from BMAV01019485.1 coordinate 282,573, forward strand.
AAAAATTCACATTTTCTAACAAATTCAAGTTTTTAAAGTAGTCGGACACTTTAACAAACAATTTGAACACTTATATTTGTGTTATATATTTTAAGATATGAAAACTATGATGAAGAATTTCTATCCTCCCACTGGGGGGGGGGGCGCGAATGAGATAATGAAAGAGAGAGATTATTATAGCAAGAGTAAAAATATTTATACTTTCTTGGTTACATGGTATGTCGCTGAAAAGTCTCATTTGAATGTCTGCTATACTGTTTAATTCAAACGATAACTTCTTTCGGTGGTTTTAAAATATTTTTCCCTCTGAAGTTTTTAATAACTATTCATCGCTGCATGTTTCAGAAAGAGATCATATACCACATGCAAACTGTATAAATAATGAAAATGATAGAACATTAAAATGCGCAAAAATGCCTTTCACGATCTGTTTCCTAGAACGCCAAATCTGAATCAACAAAATTCGAGACAACCATTAGTACTCGTGTTCGTGTTGAAATCGTTCATGCCCCTTCATAAAATCTGCATTTCTGACTGTCTGCTGATTTAACACGTACTTTATGATCCTCGGTCATACCACTCGACAATTGCATTCAAATTTACGAGGCACAAATGGTGTTAAACATACAGAAAAGATGAATTGCGTTTGACTCCACGTGTGTGGAAAGAACATCTGCTTATAAATTATAATCATACTTCTGATGACGTACGTTGAAAGAAGGTCATTTCTTTATGCAGCTGATCATATTAAACTCTCACTCTCTTTCTATGAAGTATAAAATACGAAACATTTTAATCTACTATTATTTTGAAATTCTCAATATTTGTATTGCACCTGCCCTATGATGTAACGTTCATCAAGAAATGTTACGTCTGTAAGGTTTTGAAGCCTAGACATTGTCTGGTTAACCATTTTCATTAACTTTTAAAATCAAACATAGGCGACAACCTGTAATATGTGTATCACGTGAGAAGTTCTATGTTGAGGCGCCAAAAAATTGTGATCGAATTTTTCAATATTTTTTACACCATTTTATTCCAACGAAATCTTATTATTTATGGAGGAAAGTTTTTTGTGTTTTTATGAGCAATACGAAAAGTTATAGCTTTCTGTAATGTGAATATTTTTTTGTTGTTCTTTTTCTTATTCCAAAAAAAATTTTTAAAAAAAAAAAAAAAGATAAATATAAATTAGATTAGTAAATTCCTGGTTTCTCGAAAATAAAAATGAAAATCCGTTGTGTGCTTCGTTTATTTTTTAGAATTCCTTATAAAAAAATAGTATTCGTTTTGATTCACCTACTTAAATTTTAAAAAGAAAATATTTCCTAATTTTTGGTTCAGCATCGAATTTTTTCATGATGGCATGTGAATTATTTATATTCATGATATTTTTATTACAATATTTTTCGAAAAAATTAAAAATTGGGGTCGTGCTCACACTTTACTAGCATTTAAATTTATAGTACAATTTTGTTAGCGTACACGGATTTGTGCTGTTGAAAATGGGTTTTAGACATTTAATTAAAACAAAATGGAAATTATTCAAATACAATCAAAAGCTTTCAATTATTTGGGTATCTCAATAATCCACCACTCAAACAGAAATTTTTAAATTTAAATTTGTTTGAACTTCTATAAACTGACCACCTAAAAGGTTGGAATTAATTGGTCACACAACATACGGAGTGGTGATTGATTAATTGTTAGTTAACATCGCGTATTGAATATATTCGAGATTTATTCGCGATGGACCTTTAATTTTGAATCATCGTCAAGTGATTAGGACAACTGAGGTGGCCTACTCCCCTAAATTCTACACGAAGCCGACATACAGGATTTTGAGCCTCTACAGATTTAACGTCCAACAGGATCTTTTTACAGTGGGGTTGTAGTGGTACATGAGACTCGGTCCCACGACTCAACAGAAACAACGCCGTTCACCAGTTCGTGACCTGAACTACTCGGCTACCGCGACTACTACAGAGAAGGTTGAAACACGGGACAAATATTATTGCTATGATTCGATAGTGTATTTTAGTATCTTGTACAGTCAGTAGCACACAGGAATTTTTCAAGGGGGGAAGGGAAGGTCCAGGATCGAAAGTCCACCATTCTTGTATCATACTCCTTTTGATTTTGTCGATTTTTGGGAACAAAAAACAGAAAAAAACTAATTGTTGAATAAATAACTAGCATTAATTAATAAAATTAATCATTAATAACAAATATTTAATTGAATTTTGTGTACTATATACTTAGAATTATAATCAATCGGAAAAAAATCAAGGGCTTTCCCGGGCGGGCGAAAACACCCCCCCCCCCCCCCCTTGTGTGTGCCACTGTGTACAGTCTTAGATAGCGTGCGAATTCAAAGTACAGCAAAAACAGACACTAAAATTATTTTGTTAAAAAAATTTTTTAAAACTTAAGACGATATGGTATCTAAAAAATCGTCAAACTATCGATATTTTTTATTGATTTATATGATACCTCGAATCATTATAAACATGCTTTCAAAATTTCAGAACTTTCTCTATATTTTTTATTAAGTTATGGAACAATATCTGATGATGGACAGCAGAATAAGCAAAACTGCCATGCCCACTTTTCAGATTATCTGCAAGAGAAGTGTCTGAAAAAAAAAAAATGAATTAGTTTTCTGCCTCGCGCACAAATTGGACTAACATATGTAGAAATACATAAACAGTTACAAATCATTTCAAGAAAGAATTGTGCAATTCATGCTAAAGTTCTAGTTTGTGTATTGTTTATTAAAGAGCAAATGGATTAGATCAAAAGTAAAGTTATGCGTGCTTTTTATATTATAATGAATGAAATTAAAACTTTAAAACGTTTTCTCCCAAATCACAAACACTAAATTTCTCGTTTTGATAACTCTGATAATTAAAAATCTAATTCGCAACAACAGCAAAACTCTACTATTTTTATGTAGTATTTGTTTTCGGTGATATATACGAGTATATATATCCCATGTATGTGAAATTCGACACAATTATTATTAAAAATATTTTAAGAAATTTATCCAAACAAATGCACCGAAGCAATTATCCGATTTTGATATATTTTGCATATAAATTGTTATTTGATTTTGCTTTCATTCGTGTACAATATTTAGCATGAGAAGACTTTTAAAATCATGGAAATAAAAAAATAAAGGCATAAACATATTTAGGACATGTTGTGAATTATTTAAGTTGTAAAACTGAGCATGGAATTAGCTCTGAGGTGTGTGTATTTATTTTTTTATAATTATTAAGGTAAAGTTTTATGAAATATTGATCTTTCGTTCGTTTTCTTCTATATATTTATTATACCAATATACTATTTTATTGTTCTACATTTTTTCAATTTCTATGGTAAGCAGTTTTAAATTAAGCTAATTAACATTTCATAAAAGTTGCAGACTATTCCATGAATATTATATCATGCTATTCAAGGAATGAAAACTTCAGACTGATATTTTTTCATGTTGAATTTTTGATCATATACTATCATTCAAAACCCTAAGGCTGTTTTAATAATTGAAGTAGGGATGTGGATATTTTTATAAATCTTCTAAAATGTATGTTTTGTAAAACTGTGTATGGAATTAATTCTAAGATACGTAGTAATTTTTTTAAAAATTAAATGTATTGCTTTTTCGGGAATTTTTGTATGTTTCATGACGAAAAAATTAATATAAAAGTAATGAACAGCAGCATAAGAAAACCCATACACAGTTTTATGTAGTATATTATAAGGTACTTTGAAAGAAAATATACGTATTTAAAAAAGCCTTAGAAATTTAAAAATATTTTTAAAACTTTAAAATATTTTAATTTTACAAACATTTTGTGCAATATATTTGAAATTTTTTATATGGATTTATTACTTTTTTCTCCTGATAGCTTTATTTGTAGAACCATAGCAGTTTAATCCACTTTTAATTTTTTTTAAAAATTGTTCAATATAAAGATGATAAATTTTAAAATCTATGATTTTTTTTTGAAACTATGCATGCATTCATCATACGCAGGCCGTACTTCCGATTAAGACCGATCCAATATGTTAAGAGAAAAACAGCTTTGTAAACACAGCTTTTTGTATAACTTGTTGTAAACTTAAAAATGCTTCACTTCATCTAATGAGTAGTGATGTCAAAATATGAAAAGAAACTTATATACACAATAATATGATCAAGTGACAAATGAACTAGTCAAATTACTGCTACGTATCATTGTTATAACATAACTTGCAGAGGAGGTACACAAAGACAGGAGGTCAGTTTTGGAAGTTTTATAATATTCTGTGCAAAAATTAAATAGATAAATTGACATTTGATTATTTACATCGGGAATAAGAACAACCTCTTTGGCACATGGCTCTTGAGTATTTTTGAAAAGTCAATAGCAATGATGTTCAGTATCAGTAATAACAACAAAATGGGAGTATATACAAGAGTGTAGCTACCGCCGTATCAATGATATGGGTCCCCCAAGCTACAGGGGCCTCTTACTTAGTCGGGAGAATCGAGCTCATCCAAAGGATTTCGAGCTGTGTACCTGGTCTAGGTAGCCGAGTGGTCAAGGTATCGGATCGTGACTGGCCTTGTCACGAGTTCGATCCCAGTACCACTAAAGACCCGCCGTGTAGGGCAGCGATGCACGTTAAATCTGTCGAGAGCTGAAACGTCCTCCCGTTGGTGTGGTGTGGGAGTTAGGAGAGGGAGGTGCCAGCTCAGGTTCGTCCACGTCACTTGACCATGCTTCAAAATTACGTGGTCCGTCGCCAAAAGCCCTCGTGTAACTGAACAGTGCGACGTTAATATTCATTCACTCACTCGAGCTGCGTACCGACCCTCCGAAAAGTTACTTTATTTGTGTACTAAACAAAATACTTATGCTGAATGGTCCCGAATGAGGGACCCTCCCCAAAATTCTTGAGAGTAGGGGGAAGAATACTGTAAGAGTACTTTACAATTTAGTATAGTTTCAGGGACCTCAAGCAAAAAATCTTGAAATAGTAAAGGGGTACAAAAAAGGGCCCCCAAGAAATTTTTGACACAGGACCCACTCAGGACTAGCTTCGCCATTAAATATATATCAAACTATTTTTAATTATTCTTCTTGCCTTGACATTCTATGTTGTCTTGGGCATTTCTATATTGGTCTAAAAGCCCCAATAACAAGCGAGGCCAGGTCTGGATTTTGAGGACTTTAAAGAATGTCCTGTGGTGATGCATCAAGTTTAAGAAGAGATGCCAAGAATTTTTAACTATCATTATTTTCATGAAAGAAACCCAGTGGTTGACTAGTAGTGTATTGTACCTCCATGCCACAGGTCCGGGGTTCAAATCCCGGGCAGTACAAGGTCTATTCAGCCTTTCACCCCTTCATCGGGTCGATAAATGAGTACCAAGCTTGTTTGGTAACAGAACACAGGGTTTCGCGTGAAACTGATCACTTGACAGAAACATTTGCACTTCCATCTCAGTGTCTAAGGTCACATAAACTGAGATAGGTACAGTAGGCCTAGACCCACCTGGGCTCTTGCGACACTGAGTTTAGTTCAATATACTATATATAAAAGAGAAGAAAGTATTGATAAAACAAAAAAGAATTTTTACATAGGTTTACTTTAATATCAAAAATGTAATTTTAGAATACAGAGCTTTAATTATCCATTTGCTACGCATTATGATTTGTTTCATATCACTAAAAAGAAGGAAACTGAAGGAGAAAAAATGTCGTATCTGACAAAGGAGAGAGAGATTTGCAACAAACAAACATACAAAAGTAAACAAACAAACATACAAAATTTGAAATGTAATAATAATTACTCTGCAAAATGATTACAATTTATGCTGTAACTTATTACATGAATATCAAAGGCGATTTATCATGTTTCGGTAAGTTTTCTGTCTTTTTTTTTTTTTCATTTCCGTCTTTGCAATGACTTAATTCATGCAAATCAATTTATTTTCCTGCTCTAATGGAATTATTAAAGATTTTTTTTCTTCTGAATGTTCGTTCGAAAGAATTAAATAAATCGTATTTCTTTCTTTTCTGGAAATAATCGCCATTCGAAAACAAAATTACATTTGATTCCCAGAAGCGAGGTAAGATTAATGTTCAGATTAGCGTAACGAATTTCATGTAATAGGAAGATTACTTTTTCTCGAGGAACAGAGAGTAATTATGTAAGGAAAGTAACTCAAAAGCTTATTAAAAAACTTGATACCGTTCTTGTTTGTAAATAAATTATCTGAAATATAGATCGATAAAAAAATGATTTTCTACGCGTTTATAGTTATCTTTCTACATCTACCTGAATGTAAGTTATGTTGAAAATAACTGTTCTTTGATTAACTGTAAGTTTCGTTAACTAATTTTGTGTAAAAAATACTTTTCTGCTTTCTATTTGATTGATATTGCGGCTTCAAAGATCTTAACAATTGTATCAAAACAAAATTAAACAATTAGATTTGTCTTTTTTTTTTCAACATCGAAGTCGATTTATTTATTATACATAAAAAAATGCTATTTTTGGGTAACTAAATTTACTATAATCATGCAACCATGATATGTTTCCCTTTACGTTTTAATTAGAAAATATTTCTTCGTAATAATGAAAATGGTAATATTAAATCCCTTGACTAATTTCTGTATCGAATGAAAACTCTCTATTTAGCTTTATATATTATCTGGCATTATATTAAAAGAAGACAATATTCAGTATTTTGAATACCCAATTCTTAGAAATGTATTTTAATAATAACGGCTAAATAATGTTAATACTAACTATAATAAAGATTCTTTTTTGTTGTTTTATTACCAGATCAAAACAAATCTAGATTAAATTTGATTACAATGCTGTGAAATGATAGAAAAACATTAAACTAAAATCCCCAAATATTACTGATTTATATTAAATGTTGCATATTGATTATTTGGAGGATACAAAAAGACATTATAATTACCAACATTGTTTAAGTGATGCAATATACTAGGAAAAATTCACATTACAATACACTTTTCTTCGATGATTTCATTAAGATCAGTTAAAAAACTATCACCAAAGAAAAAACAGAATCAAAATGGCCGAATAAAATTTGAAACACCTTTAACATATTTTAAAATTTAAAAAAAAAGAGGCTAAAATATTTAGAACTGTATTCGATTTTCAAGTTTCGCCACAAAACTATTAATTCCCTGTAATGAGTGAGTAAACAAAACTATTAGTTTTTCTGTAAAAATAGATTGTAATTTAATGTGATAAAAGTATTAATGAAAAATATACTTCGAAATCACAATCCAGCTCATAAGTGTTTATAATTTATTTATTAAATTTACTTCCATTAATTTTCATTACAAATTATAATGTTTAAAATTTTAACCCGTTGGAGTTAAAGAAAAGAAAACAATTACTTTTTTTATACTATGCAATGTATAACAAAAAAATTCTTTAACCGAAATTTGAAGATTAAAAAAAAAATTGTGAACAAAAATTCGCATTAGTAATTTTTTTAAAATTTGTAAAATTTATTTTTACACAATACCTGTTGAAGGATTTTAAATAAAATGGAAATCGAGAAATAACCACTTTCTTGATACTTAAAATTTTTTAAATGTGCACATATTATGATAGTTTATTTTTTTTTTAATTTAAAAAAAAGGAACTGCAATATTTCATTGAATATATTTTGTTAAGCAGATTGAATTACACAGCACTACCATTTTAATAATTAAAAACAAAAATGCGACATATAAACTCATACCTACTTCAGTTACTACACAAACTATAAATCAATAAAAATAATTAATCAAAAATTCACATTTATTTCATCTTCAACGAATTTTTTTTTTCCTTTCTCTTTGAAAAAATCCCGTAATTCACTGAAGATGGTAATTCTCAGAAAATCTCATCAAAAGATTTTGAATGCCATTTCACACTATTCAAAAAAGTAAAAGAAAAAATTCCGCAAATCAAAACGCGCCAGACGGTATTCCAAAAATGAACAGATTACGCGCGCACAAATTAAAACGCTTTCAGAAAGCTCTCGATCAATTGCTGCAACAGATAACCACCCTCCCTCTTTTCCCTCCCAATCTTTCCCGGGCCCGAGAGGACCTTCCTGACCTTGACGAGTTTTATTCTTTATCTGTCTGACTGGCGCCAGTCAGATTGGACACTTGCCAGCGGTGATCCCACCTCCCGCTTGCCGAGCTATAATAACCGAGGACGAGCCTCCAAGCATTCATTCCGCTTTGAGTATTCCTAGCTACTACTAACTGCTCTTGCATTTATTGGAGTTACTCCACTTCTCTAAGCGCTCTTTTTGTTTGGAAGTACCGACTTTTCCACTGCTTCGAAATGGCTTTCATGATGCCCGTTGTCAAGAATGACTACAACATCTATCCTAGCTGCCCAAGCAGCCGTGCTGGTTCTGGCACCCCACAATCATCCAGAGGGTCCAGCTTGTCCACTTCTCCTCGCTCAGCATCTTCATTTGTGAGTTCACCCAGACACTCGCAAACACCGGCTTATGTCAACATGCCAAAATCCGAATCCCAGACATCTCTGCACAAGTTCCACAACAGAGTCCTGGAGAAGCTGAGAAAGACCTTTCGTAGTAAAGATGCTTCAAGAGATGATATCAACGAGCCATCAGGTTCCGGAATTATTACCATACGATGATCCTTTAATCCAGAAAGTCACCAAAGTCTATCGCTTCTTGATGGCATCAAGTAGCCCTGAATGATGGCTGGTACTGCCCTAAAGGCAAAGCAAAGTGACCAAAAGAATTACCGTGTCGCCCACCAAGTGCGGACCACGTCCCTGAAGATGGACGGTTAAACGAGGGCAGCCCTCCCCAATGGGAACAGCAGAATTGATGTCATCTCTTCTCTTGATTCCTCATCTGAATACAGGACTAGTTCGACTACAACATCTGACAAAAATCCTAAATGGACTTTTTGACTGTTGAACTAGAATACTAAACTGTAAATATTTGAGGACTCTTTACTTTCATTGAATGGTAAACCTTCATCCTTTCTTATGTTAACATTATCTCTGCTCATTACTATTTTCTGTTAAATGAAATCCTGTTATTCATTTTCTGTTAAATCTATCATTCATGTTACATATCTTGTGCATGAAGAAAATTAACATAACAATCTTAAGTTCAATTTTTATGTCAAAATAAATTGATTTAATATCATTTTTGTTGTTGCTTTTAATTTTTTTAATTTTAAGTTTACTTTTAGTTAGTGTAGTTTTATGAAAAATTTTAGACTCATGTGGAGCATATTTTTTATTACAATGTACATGTCGAAGCGAGTAATAAACGTTAGTTGTCAAATATGAGTTTTCTAATCGTCAGAATATTGCCTGCATATAATAAATCTTAACAACTTAAAATTATATAATGGTTTGATTATAATTTTTTATTTGAGAATAGATTAATCAATTATTCAACTATTATATTTTATTTTCATTTCTTTGTGAGCTGTTCATGATTAAATTGTTTCCTACCCAATTCTATTTATGTGAAATGTTCTATAACTTAACTTATTTGAAATTTAGAAAGTTAAAATAGTAATTGATTGAATTACATGTAAAAAAATTAAACGTTAAGTTTTGATTCGAAAAATAATAATCCAACCTAGAACTTAATTGCAACTTTATAATAACTTGTAAAATTATATATAAGTAAAGAGATTTTAACGATGAATATATTTTTTGAAAAATTTATATTTGAGAAGGTTTTTTTCACTTACTTTGATACAAGAATTCAGTAGAAAATTACTAACATATATTCTGTTTTTGACTGTGGAGTATTATTTATCAAATTTACGTTACATTAGATGGTGAGTTTGATTTTAAAATAGTGTTTGTATTTTATTACATATGCAACAAAAGGAAGATCGAAAAAACTTAATATTACTTAAAGGCTCTGTAACAGAGAAAGTTAAAATAGAATTAAGAATTTTTAATTTTAAATCAAATATGTAAACAAAATTTTGGTCTCAACTAACTTAATGCGTAAATAAAAATTGTATGAATAATTTACATAATATGGTCGTTATGTCAGTTGACAAATCAAAATATTTCATTATCTTAACTTGTAGTATGAACTTAATATTTAGCTGTTGCAAAGTATTAATAAACTTTGATAAAAACTATTCCGATATATTTTTTTCTGAAATAAATAAAGAAATTATCTCATGGAAGTGAGATAAAATAATTTCTGTAACCGTACTGGAAATATTTATTACAATTACAGTAGGAATACAATGAAAAATAAACACACGAAGATCAATGACTTATACAATCTTCATAAAATTAATTAATAGTTTATCAGGTTATATATTTCTAATTAACATGGGGTAATGAATTAAAATTATAAAGCTGGCTTTTATGCTACGTATTTAAATGAACTACTAGCAAAATATATCTTACCTTTCTAAATTTTCAAAGAATAATACATTAATAATAACATTTAAATGTTAAAAAATTCTTAAATAAGTTATTAATAAATGAACAATTTTTATTTTATCTCTTTCTAAATGCAATATAAAAATTTTTTAGAACCATCGAACTATATAACAATAACGAATATTGCAAAACGTTTAATAATTCATAAATTATTCTCAGAAAATACTAGTTTTAAATGTGTTCTACTATTGTCTAAGATAAACAACATAAATATATTCATGTGAAATTAATTACTTTTTTAGCATTGTTAGATATGTAAATAGCTAAACAAAAAAAGTCGCCTAAAAAATTTCTCTGTTAAAAAAAAATTTTTTTTTAATCATTTGTTTTTATATAGGACATAACACGTTACAAAAAAAATAAAAATTAAGATTCAAGAAGTTAGTGGAACATCCATAGACCTTATTATTTTCAAATACCGAACATAACAGAATAATTTCCATTTTATGTTATTTCGTTAAAGTTAATTATTTTTAACTTGAATTTTGGAACACAGAGCAAGCAATACATGTCATGTGAATTTAGTACGCGTACATTTTCTGGTTTTTATGTAATCTTTTCGAGAAAAAGAATTACTTCATCTACGTAAGAAACTAATCCTTAGCTGCAGGTAATAATTTATTTTTTTTAAAAAAAAATTAATGAATATTCAATGACAGTTCGTGCTTCGCATAGGAATCCGAAATTTGCTAGTAGCAAGGTCAGAACTGGTTATGAGGAATTTCTTCAAGGTTACTGTCTGTAATAGCAAGTCACTAGCCTTTTACAATTTCGTTTTTTATTTAATTATTCACTCTCCGAGGCGAATTTAAATGTAGAAAAAATTGAAACGCGCGTGTGTGTACAAATGTATACGCACAAGTCAAACAATTCTGTAGAATATGCAATCCTTAAAAATACCAATTTTCATTGTATTTGAGGTTATGTAAATAACATAATAAAGAGATGAACATATTTTCTTGTTATTGTTTTTAAATTTGAAATAAGTTGGATAAAGTTTGAATGAAAAAGATTACAGTACTAATTGCTGGTAAGCATATCATGACCTCATCATGTAGTATAATCAATTAAAAAAATTTTTTTACTCATTTATTTAGAGGAAAATTACGAGGAATTTTCATGAATTACGAAAATGGAACGTAAAACTTTGAAAAAAAAGAGGCCGCCTTTGTCATAGTGTTATGTGCAATAAAATTTTCGTGATATCTTAAATGGCAATACATATTAAATAATGACTTTATCAAAATACATCACCAAGTTTTCATACATTAAAAATCCTCTAAAACTGAATTAATTTTTTTAACAAATAATAACATTATCTTTTGAAAGAATTAAAAAATTTAACTCTTTCTCTTGAGATAAATATTTTACTTAAAATTCTATTTTACAAAGTGCTCCCCAACCTTTTTATCGCCGCGGACCGGTCAACGTTGGATCATGTTACCGCGGCCCGCTGAGAGGAAGGATGTTGATTGTTTTTATTTATGAATTTTATTTTAATAGTATTTATAAACGTGCCTTCAGAATAACATATAGCTACACCAAAAATGAATATAAAGGGATTTAACAAGGAATATAAGGTGATTTTCATGAGAAAAGCAGGCCAAACTCTAAAAAAATATACCACAGTAAATAAAATGGAAATAATTTGATGTTTCTTTTGTGGACCGATAGTATTTGATCCATGGACCGGGAATTGGAGACCCCACTGTTCTAGATTATTCTTGTAAGTGATTGAAATAAATGACATTTACCTGAAAAATTAAATTTTGGAAAGGAATTACAGTGAAAATTCGATGCTTTGTTGATGTAAATTATTCCAATTTTATTTTGTAATAAAGAAGAAATGTGTCTGATATATGGTGCAGAAAAAATAACAAAAATACAATTCATAAATCCGAAACATCGATGAACTTTAAAACCTGATTTTTAATTTTTTTTTTTTTCCTTTTCGTTTAAATTAGTTTTTGGAATTTTTTTTTAAAAAAAATATGAAAACAATAAGAAAATAATTGCTAATATCATTTATATAGAAATTAACCCTAGTATGATTGTAAGACTAATTATTTTCTTTCAAAGAATTGTAATCTTAAGTTAATTAACTGTAAAATCTATAACAGTTAAATAAGAAACAAATAAATGGGAGAAAAGAAAAATAACTGAGAATTTTGGAAGAAAAATAAACTAATAACTATTTTAGAAGAAAAAATAACCAATAAGAATTGTATGAAACATAAACTAAGTAAAACAAAAAATGCATTATAGGAGTATTTTCACGAATGAAGGGAATGTGTGGCTTGGGGGATTTTATTTACCTCTAAGGGAAGCATCAAATTAAGTTTCGTTTTTGTTTTAAAATATATTTTTTTCGTTGGAAAATATATATTCCAAGAGATTTCAGTTTATCTGTATAATCCCTTGCTTTGTTATTCTATTTCGCATATAGTTATCTTGTACTTTTTAATATTCGTATATAGTTACCCTGTACTTTTTTAATTTTTTGTAATATTAATTATAAGAATAATAATAAATAATTCTATAAATTATTTTCGAATACAATGCTCAATTGAACTCACAAAATATCTACAGTTTATTTTCGTAATTATATATGCAGAAAATGCTTTTATCACAATTTCAAAATTACGTTTTTATAGCAAAAACAATTTATATTATTATTAATCAGTATGTATTAGATAGAGATAGAGAAAACTCTACACATTGCCTATTGGAGTCAGTTCTTGCAATTTAGAGCCACTGTCAGACGACAATGACGATACGTTTGTTCAGGGATACTCAACCTTTTTTTTCTGCCGGGCCGCATACATGTGTTAGTTACTTCATGCGGGCCGCATATATATGTTAGCTACTTCAAGCGGCCGCATATATATGTTAGCCACTTCAAGCGGGCCGCATACATATGATGGCTATTTCTCGCGGGCCACAACATGAGGATTAATGGAGGGGTGGGGAGAAATGTGCTTTAAGACCAAGATAACATAGAAAATTTAAAATGGGGAAAATTGATCAAAACATTAAAGCTCCTATTTTTAATTATTATTTTTTTTAGATATTTTTTTATTTTTGTCACTAATTTTTATAAATTGGAAGCATTTAAAAATCACTCTTTCACAATTCCTGCATTAGTAAACGGTTTCCATATAATTACCAGTAATATAACAAATTTTATAGGGTGCCTTTGTTACCGCTGTGACATTACCACTGACAAAACACTTTTTTGCTGTTGTAAAGATTATTCCAAAAAACCTGTTTATCATATCTTGAAAGATATCTTCGAGGAAAAGTGTCATTGAACAATTTCTGTTTATTGGGGTATTTTTTTAAGTACAACACTATTGTGACAAATCGAACAATTATACCATGCTTTTTTCCCCAAAAAAAGTTAACCCCAATCTTTTTTTAAACATCCATTTTCCGAATATTTTCGCTTGTAAGATATGAAGATAAAAAAAAACTATTAAACTCAAAAATGGGCTCCCATTTTTTTTATTATCACTTTTCGGATAAAAATATCAATTCGCACCCATCGACAGCAAAATTGATGTATTTGATCTCTTTACAAAGATTTTCCCCCCTTTTCTAAATAAATAAATTTTTTAAAAACAAGGGCCATGCCCGGGGTCATTTTAAAAAGGCCGGGGGCCGCAGGTTGATATCGCGCCTTGGAAATCCATTCATCAAATTTCCCACCCCCCAAAATTTGGGGATCATTTAAATTTGCCTTCAAAGGGTCATTATTGCATCTATTTGTAAAAATCACGACCTTGTTATTTAGAGAGGGTTTTGTTGTGGGGTCCCAGACCCTGGGGGGTTTGGGAGTGCTTTTTAGGGTCCGCGAAGGGCCATCTATTGTTTGTGCGGAAGGTTTTTTCCTTTCAAAACCCCTTTTCTTTCAAGTTGGCCTTTTCCAACAAAACCCAAGAAGTGAAAATGAAATGCAAATGAGATAGCTTTTAAATAATAGAAGTTTCAGTAAGTCGGATGGCAATTTGGAGAATGTTATGTGATAGATTGATACAAGCGTGAGTTGACAGCCAGTAGAAGTTACTTTGAAGATTAAGCCATTAGGTCAAGGTGCATACCATTGCACGCGCGCCCAGACGTCTCTTCATAGTATTGAAGCTACGATCAAATTAAGGTAAGATTGACTATTTGATATTAGGAGTAATATTATTAGAAGTGAGAGATTAGGCGGATTAGATATTGATAGTGGTCCAAGTTACGCGATTCGATATAGCTATTATTGTGTGTTTGTTCATAGTAGAAATTCTCTCACTAATATAATTATTTACTTTGTTAGAAGTTTAAGTCACTTTCTTAATAAAGTCATATTAAAAATTTAAAAATGTCTGTTCCTTTTGTAAACCCTACACCTCTAGCTCACACGGATAATCAAAGAAACGGTCACCTTAGGGGAGCGGTTTCATGTTTAGATGTTCCTCTTTTACAGAGTCGGAAAAACCTCGTAGAAAAATAGAAAGATGTGTCATCCAAGACTAGAACACTAAGTTTTTCCCAATAAAAATATTTATTAGAACTTGTATTTCGATCAAGAATATTAATTGAGTTTTTTATTTTTGAAACTACATAGCCATTCCTTCCTTCCACAGTGGCATGACAGCTCAGGATGGACCTTGGCCTTCTCAAAAAGCCTTTCCAGGCCAGCCTTCTTCCTGCTAGTGTGTTCTCCAAATCCTAGTTCTCAAAACTAGGAGATCTTTTTCTAGGTCATCAATCCATCTAAGATTTGCCCTGCCCTTTCTTCGTGTCTCAATTGGTTGAACATTGAAGGCTTTTTTGTGGTGCGGTCTTCGCTCATTCTGATAACGTGACCTGCCCATTTAATTCGTTGTATTTTGAAGAAGTTATCAATGTCAGATTCGTTATATGATTGATAGAGTTATAAATTTGATCTTTTTCGCCATGTTTCATTTTCCTGAATTCCTCCATATAGCTCTATTACTAAAACGTAATATTTTTAATAAATATATTGTAGAAACACATTATCGAAGATTAAGAACTAATTCACATAGCGCGCCAATACCATAACGATTACATCCATATAGATTTCCTAATCGAATTGCGCCTGTTTTATTTTTTTATTTGAGCCCACATTATTTATTCATTTTGAACTAATATTTTGTAATATTTTTAACACGCTTTTATAAGTTTCACTGGTATGTAATGGAATCTTGGTCTCGATTTTTACCCTCTTTAAAAGGTCAGATTAATTCGAAATTTTGCACACTTGTCAAGGACCGATGACAATTCAATAATTTCGAAATTTTGTTTCATTGTCCTGATCAGGATCGTCAAAAATAACGATTTTAAGATTTCTAGATTTGGCGACTAATTGCATATGCCATTTCCAAATTGGGCGACTAATTCCATACTCCATTTCCAAATTTGGCGACAAAATTCATATATGGCGACTAAAAGACTCTACCCCTTAAAAAGGTGCAACCCTAAAAATGAGAGAAATCGCTTGTTATTAATATGAAGAAAACAAACAAAAAAAGTGTTCTTTATGTGAGAAAGGGAAAAAGACTGCATGTGAATGAAAATAATTTATGTTCTAGTAAGCAATATTTTTTTTTTTAAAGCAATACGTTTAAAAGTGATGATATGAATTAACATTATAGCAATACATTTAAAAGATGATAAATATTGTTCTAACTGCTAAATACTGTTTTTATTTTGATGAAGCAATATGTTTAGAAGTGATGACACGAATTAACATTATAGTGTAACGTCGTCAGTAGTTAGAAATCAAGAAAATTTGTCACAGCCATAGTTTAATATTTAAACAGTATTTAATAGCTTCATATATTATTAAAATGTTCATTAAATAGGCCAAACCTGGCGGACAGTCTTTTTCCCTCGAGGTCAATCCTTATTGCCAGGCACTCGTCAATCCCTTGCTTTTCCGGGTTCCTCTCTGTTTCCATTCAGGGCTCCGTCCGTCTCACTCCAGGGCTCTATGTCCAAGTTTCTTTCCTCTCCGTCGAACGTTCCAGTCTTTTCCGTTTTTCTTCCCTCTCCTCCGTCCAAAATTAACCCTTTTTTAAAACAAGGGCGGGTCCACCATACGCCCCTGTCTTCCTCATTGGCAGCCAAAAAGGTCTTGCCCTCGTCTTCCCTATTGGCAGGTCAAAAAGGTCTGCCCTCGTCCCCGGCCACTTTCGTCCCCCCATTTGCGCGGCAAACACAAACACATTCCTCGTCCGTCTGAATCAAGGGCGCCATAACTCTCATCCAACTTCTTAATTTCCATTCATCTCACACCTGGGCCTCATAGCCCTATTCTCAATCATCGACTTGATCAGGTTCGTCTATTCAAGATTTTCATTCAGAATGCCTATTGTCACTGGCATTCTTTAGCATTGAAACAGACCAGATTTTCCGCGCTTGTCCGAGGCCAGACAACAAACAATGACCCCATGGCACTGCACTTGTCACCCAACATCTGTTTGGGGATGAATAGATAGGTGACTTCAGATGAATAGAGATGGGTGGTTCCCCAAATCAAATCACAATATTACGTTTAAAAGATGATAATGCGATTGTCTTTTAATATTACTTCTTAACACACTTTTATCAGTTAGACCTATATCTATAGAGGCGTAATCTTTGAAATTTAACGATACGGGAACCATCTGAGGTCCCGTAAACGGAGAAAATAAATACCCTTCCGACCCATTAGTTATCCATTGAAGAGCAAGACTAATTCCAGCAGCCACATAATTCTGGCTCTAAATATCAAACTCAAGGATAAATTCAACAAAGAATAAATGATAGTTTTAAAAACTAAAAAAACAGGTTTTTACTGTAGATCGAACTAAAGGAAATGAAAAATAAATTATAGTTTAAAAAGCTTTATAGTGAATTGAACTAAAAAGTAAAAAAATAATTCTTAATATAAGAATGAAATGATTAACGAGAAAATTAATGACATTGTGATAAAAGGGTGGAGTGCTTTGTACTACATTTGTACACTATCTCAGCATTTCGGAATAAGACTAGTAAGGAATTATAAGAATTAATATAGCCCCACGTTTTTATCCTAATGACATTAATTTTCTCGTTAATCAATTTATTCTTATGTTAAGAATTTTTTTTTATTACTTTTTAGTTCGATTCACTATAAAAGCGTGTTTTTTAGTTTTTCTAAAAACTATAATTTATTATATGCATATATAATTAGATGTTAACTGTTTTATTAAAGGTGGAAAAAAGAAGCAATATAATCAGAACTATTTTAATTTTTCTGACAAATAGATTTGAATTTTTTAATAAATATTCGTATTTAAACAATATTAATGTAAAAGAAAAATAATATAAAATAAACATAATTAATATAAATAACAATTAATATGCTACCGAATTAAAAAAAATGGCTTTAACGGAAGCTATAAATCTATCAGAATTTTTCACTAGCTAAAAATAATCTTTATCATATAAATATCATTCTTTATAGGAAAAGTAAATTTCCTCCTCCCTCAAAAAAAAAAACTGGAAATGACTTATTCATTTAATTTCAATCTATACAGAAAAAAACTATGATTACGTAACTTTAAATTCTATTTTCATTCCAGAAACTTCTTTGAAGAACAAATTCATTTCATTTTCCACATTTTTTCCTTAACTGTGATGTAATATCTGACCTCTCGTGAAATTCCATTTGTTTTTCATCGGTACACTTTATATCGGTGACGTAAACGCTTGTGGTATCACGTAACTCCCGAAGGCATTCCCCATCCAGATAAAACTTCAGAGAAAGTTTACCATCGAACGTGAAACATCGGCAGCGTTTGTAAACATTTCTAGAAACAGCATGTTCTGGAAACGTTTGGTGGGCTTACGTGTGCCCTACAGTGTACTTATGTTGTATAACGGTCTGTGATGTAACTCACTCAAAATTATTCGTTTTATTCTCGTTATTCGAGGGGAAAAAGATTGAAAATATTTTTAAAATATCGTCTGTTCGGTCGTAAATGTATCAAATGCACAAATTTCCTTATTCTTTGAAAGAAATTCGATTTATTATTTATTACATAATCTTTGAGCCTTTTTTTTCTCTTCAGATTAACCATTCTTATATAATAAGGTTTTTCAGTTGATTTTTATTAATACAAGAGTACATTTAAAGCTTTAGTTAAATTTTTTTGGTACTATGCTGATAAAAAAAGGGGAATTTAAAAATTACTATTTTATCGTTTGCTGAAAACTTGCTGTAATCTGTGGTAAAAAATAACAGTTAAAAATAAATAATTAAAACGTAATTAATATTTTGATAGAGTATAAATGATATAAAAACAATTATAAAAATAAAATAATCCGCTAATATCTTTGTCATGCATAATATTTTTTTTAACTATATTATAAGAACGTTTCTATTTATTACTTGCTGGATTACCTGTTCTTCGTACAGAGCAATTGTTAATATTAAAGTCAACAATCTAGCCATGGATCATACAAAAAGAGTAAAAAAAGAAGAGTATCATCGAAATTAAAATTTAATTTTGTTACTGAACGCTTATACTTTGTTCGCTTCTCTGTCGAAAAGGTATAGTATACGGAAAGATCGTTTATACACACATGCTAAGAGAAAACTATCTTTAATAATACTAAGTAAAAATAGAAATGATATTCCTAGAAAATTATAAAAAGGTCTAGAACAGGAAATACTCAAACTGCGGCCCGCCGGCCTATTCTGAGCCCATTTTACTAAAAATTTCAATTATTTAAGAATAATGTACAAAAAATCTAGTGAGAAATTCATCAATTAAACAATCGATTCTTTCAATTTTGCTTTTAATATGCTTGTTTTGATAGTAGAATGTAAATAAGAGGCTTAGTCATAGTTGAAAGGAAATTGAAACTACCCCATAACTCAGTAAAAAATGCATAAATGTAAATATTTTTTGTGTGTGTTTGATAGAAAAGTAAATATAGTAATAAAATAAAAGTCAAAAATGAGTTTTAATATTTTGATCAGTTTTTCTTTGTTCATTGTTGCTATGGTCTTATAATGCCCCCTCCCCATTAATCCTCATAGTTGCGGCCCGCGTGAAATACCTATCATTTATATGTAGCCCGACAGGAGAAAAGATTGAGTACCCCTGGTCTAGAATGATAATTTGAAAATAAAACTCCAGAAGCTCCTGGAAGATGTCTCTCAACTATTGCAGGGAAGCAACATGGAAGTCAAGCATCTGACAGTGACTATGCGTTTCATTTAACTTACGCGAAATTTTGATTGCGTATTTCAGTTGTTACATTACATATACTTTTTTAATTTGTGCTGTTGCAGATTTATACGAGTGTGCTATTTGCTTCCTGTTGAAATAAAATGTATTGTAATTACCAGAAAATTCCAGCATAAATTACAATTTACTCCAAAAGGATAAACCCTTCTTTTGTTGATTGTGTGGAACTTTCCATTATTTGAAAGACAAACAACCACTTAACAATACTTTTTTTAAATTGATTCGTTCAAAAAGAAACTGTTATTTTGCTGGGAAGTAAAAAATGAACAAAGAAAGCAATATAACAGTAAAGATAACTCGTAACATAATGCATTCAAGAACTTTGCATAGTGTAAGGCAAAAATGCCAAAACAATTTACTTACTGATTATATAACTGAAACTTTGTATAAAACGTACTAATAAATATTTTCCTCGTTCTTTTCTGAAGAAGGCGAAACGTTCGTTTCGTATACCTTACGAATACTCTGTAGCGTTTATATCAACATATTTCTAAATAGAAAAATCTGAATTTTTTTAAAAAACCAGATTCTGACAATGTTTTGAAGTAATCCGCTAATTAATTTATGAAATCGAGTCAAAGTTGGTTAATTTTTACATAAGACATAGGCTCTCAGATGGTGCAAAAATCGTAATCATACGACTTTTTTTTTTCATTCGAGAGCTGGACAGCAAAGTATTCTAAAAATTTTTAAGTATTGAGTTTTAAAAATCGGAAACGAATTTCAAAATTCTTTTTCAGATGAATTCCGTTTTCACTTATAATTTTATCGTAAAAAATTTTGTAAGCCTGGGTCTTGTCTTCGAGTTTCTCCGCCCATTCATACACACTTTTTCTGTTATCAATATAGATAGAAAAAAATAAAATTTAAAGGGAGTGAAATGTTGATTTTTCGAAAGTAATTAACGACCTTTCAAAGTATTCACCATCCACTGGTTAAAAAATTTCTCTGTTTTAAAAAAATAGTTACCATCAGTAACGCACACAGGAATTTTTCAAGGGGGGGTCCGGGGTTGAAAGTTCACCATTCTTGTATCATGCTATTTTTGATTTTGTCAATTTTCAGGAACAAAACACAGTAAAAAACTAATTATTGAATAAATAATTAGCATTAATTAATAAAATTAATCATTAATAACAAATATTTAATTAAACTTTACGTATTATATACTTAGAATTATAACCAATCGGGAAAAAATCAAAGGCTTTGGGGGAGTCCAGACCCCCAGGACCCCCCTTGTGTGCGCCACTGGTTACCATAAATTCTATTCGTAAGACATGCATTTTTTTAAAAATATAGACATCCGGATATTCCTTTCAGAAAAGCTTTTTAAAGAAGGAAATCCATTTTAATTCAAATAAAAATTTAATAAATATTCATCATATAAATTTTATTAAATCTACTTGACATGGAAATAAATGTTCATAGTTACATTAACTTTGTTGATAAAAACGGGAATGTATGAAAACATATAATTTTGATTTTGGGGAAAAGCTTTTCCCCTTGTTTTCATAAAATACATATCAATTCGTAAACAGGATTGAGTGTTTTATTGAGTGATAAATAAAACAATTCAGACAAAATTTACCTGTTCATGTATTTTCAAATGTATTACGAAATTTCCGTTTATCTTCCTCGTTTCAATAAGTTACGAAAGAATGTTTCAAAATCAGGAATTGGCAGCATCGTTTATGAATTACGGATACCTAACCTTCGATGAAATTTATGGTAGCATTCTTTTAAAATGAATTTAAATTATTTAAAGAATGTTCAGCAAAATGTTTTGATGAATGGCAATCTATGACAAGCAACATTTCATGTCGAAATAATTATATTTCTCGAGTTCTGCACCTGTGTGTCAGTTAAATAGTTTCAAGGAAATAGGAGGATTAGATTTCAAATACATTATAACTGTAGGGAAATTTGTGTTTATGTTACCGTTTAAGTGTATCATTCGTTTATTTCATAGAATAACTAGATATTTCATAAAATAGCTAGACATTTCTGTTAAAGTATATAATAAATGAAAAGATGCATACTTTATACAGTTATACCATGAAATAACTAATTGTATAAAGAGAGAGAGACGGTTAAAGTGAAAAATAAACAATTTCAATGCTATTTTAT
The DNA here is from genome assembly GCA_019973955.1 of Trichonephila inaurata madagascariensis. NCBI lineage: Eukaryota > Metazoa > Arthropoda > Arachnida > Araneae > Nephilidae > Trichonephila > Trichonephila inaurata. The sequence goes on from BMAV01019485.1 coordinate 304,487, forward strand.
AAATTAATTGATCATAATAGCTAAAACCTCTAAAAAATACATTTTATCCCTATTGCGGATGATTAATTGAAAAGTAATAATAAAAAGAAGATGATATATGTATATATAATTTATTTTTGCTCATATTGCTAACATTAGTTAAACAGAAAGGGGGGAAGAATCAGTGGCGTAACGGAGAATATTAGGGCCCTCTGCGAAGTCAGGTTTTGGGCACCCTAGAATCCCAGAAAAACATAACAAATGTTAAAAGTTATTAGTTCTAAATTCCATGAAGATCTGCTCTAGTGTTAATTGAATGTTCATATTGCTATTTCTTTTACACTTTATTTTTATTTTCAACATTAATACTAAAAAATAAAAATAAAATTTAAAAATAAAATTATAAATCAAATAAATGTTAAAATTTTAAGGTATCCGCGTCTACGTTCGGACCTGTAATTTTGCAAAAGCGTATAAATGGATAATTTTTATGATATTTAGTGTCACTTAGATTAGAATACATGAATAAAATGATCTTAAGAATATAATGACAGTTAAAAATTATTTAACTATAATATTTTGGCAAAAAATGAACATAGGATTACCTATTTTCAAAACATTCTCCTTTTATGGGAAATGCTTCTATAATAATAATATTTTGCCTGTATATCTCAGACCTCTGTACAGAGCCTGGACTAGGATTTTTGAATAATATAACTTAGAAGTGGATTTATCCATATTTTAATACAACAGAGTGGAGAATTTTTTTAAAAAAAGCAACGATAATTATTTCAATTGGTAGTAACTCTGAAAATAATGTGAATTTTTCAAAAAGCCTTGTTCAGGCCCTCTGGAGAAATCTTAGCTTTATATAAGCAGAATAGTATTATTATAGAAGCATTTTTCGTAAAAGGAGAATGTTTCGAAAATAGGCAATTCAAAGTTCATTTTTTGCCAAAATAATGGATTTGAATATCTTTTTATTTTAATTATATTCTTAAAACAACTTTATATATGTATTCTAATCCAAGTGACACTAAATATCATAAAAATTATCCATCTATACGCGTTTTTTTAAATCACGGTTCCGAACGAAGTCGGATACCTTAACAGTAGTAGCACTCATTGAAGTAATGTTCATTAACGGTTCTAAAAATGTTCACAGTCTGAACAGGACAGTTCTTGAGAACGACTCTGACCTTACTCTCAAAATTTATGTCATCCGGTTCTCATGCAAACCAGCTGCATGTTAATAGGCTTTTAAGTCGGAATGTGTGAAAGGTATCGCACAGGAAACCCATTCCTTAAGTATGGTTCGCCGTAGATTCATCAAAAATTGCAGAATTTACAATATGTTTTGAAAAGTTCGCGTCCTTGTTAAATAAATTAAAGTTTTAACGTCTTAAAACTGGCGTAGCTAGTCCTGAATTGATCCTATATCCCAAAATTTCCCTTTGGAGCCTTTGAGGGGGCTTACATTTTACGTTACTTTGCTTATACATTTTAGGGCCCCTGAATCTTGGGTGCCCCGTATAGTCTATATCTTATGATTTAAGGTATCCGACTACGTTCGGAACCGTGATTTTGCAACAGCGTATAAATGAATAATGTTTATGATATTTAGTGTCACTTGGATTAGAAAATGTATATAAAATTGTTTTAAGAACAGTATTACAATAAAAAATTATTTACAATATTTTGCGTACAATATTTTGACAAAAGTACAATATCTTGACAAAAAATGAAAATAGAATAACCAATTTTCAAAATATTCTCCTTTTGTGAAAAATTATAATAATATTTTGCCTGTATATAGCTTAGACCTCTGTACAGAGACTCAACTAGAATTTTTGAAACATATAACTTAGAAGTGGGTTGATCCATGTTTTACGACAACAGAGGGGAGAAATTTTAAGAAAAAAACGCCGATAATTATTTCAATTGGTGATAACTCTGAAAATAATGTGAATTTTTCAAAAAAAAAAATAGTTCAGACTCTCTGGAGAAGTCTTTACTTTATAAAAGCACACACACACAAAATATTATTATATTAGAAGCATTTTTTATAAAAGGAGAACATTTTGAAAAAAAGGTTATTCTAAGCTAATTCTTTGCCTAAATATTGTGTTTAAATCATTTTTCTTTTGTCAAAATGTCCTTAAAACAATTTTATACATGTATGCTAATCTAAGTAACACTAAATATCATGAAAATTGTCCATGTATGCGCTTTTTTAAAATCACGGTTCCGAACGAAGTCGGATACCTTAAAGCAGTGGTCTTCAAACTTGTCAACTCACAAACCCTTGAAACTATAAGGTGTTTTCCAGAGAACCTTATCTAAAAAAGTGTCCCTTAAAAATACATCATATCTTAAAATAGAATTTATAAAGTAGATCAACATATTATAGGAACACTACTTAAAAATAATTAAAAAAAATACTGGACTTTTTTTCAAAATTTCTTAAAATATTAATGCAATTTACTCAGTAATAGCATTAATTAGTACTCCAAGTGTCCTTTACCCTTTTAATTGGCATTAAAATTCCCGTGTGAAAAACCGTTTCTGCAAATTTGTAACCTAGAATTGAGGAGCTGTTCCTGATAAAATTTAGAATTTAACGTCCAATCTTCTGATATGTTGATCCTTCTCCTTCGTTGGCAACCTTCTGATTTATTCATTTATGCTTGAGAAGCAAGTGACTTCTACGAAATTAAAGATTTTATTTTATCCGTAAAATATTTATTTTTAAGAAGAAAACTGCCAATTAACCCCTTAACTGTTTTATTTTTTTCCAAGATTCAATCCGAGAAATGTCACATTTTTAATTAATTTCCTAACTTTAAAGGAAAATGTTATAAAATTAATTTTTAATATTTTTCAGCATTTAGGCTTAATTTTGATGAGAATAATAGTATTTTCACTGTAAGTTGTCTTTTTCCCCTAGATCAGCAATACTCAACCTGCGGCCCACCGGGCCTTTTTAAGTTGCCCGTCAGGGCCCATTGCTCTGAGAAATTCATTTATTTATGAAAATTTGGTGGAAAATTCTTTGTGAAAAAATCAAATATATCAGTTTTGCTTTTTATCGATGACTAAAGGGTTTAATTATATTATATATATATATACAACGAATATATATTAATAAATAGTTGATTTGACGTTAAATTACAATAGAGGGAAAAACGACCATTTTATGATTTGCACGAAATTTTTAAAAAACCTCGGTCGTTTTAAAAATCTTTTTTTAGCGAAAACTCTTTCAAAAAGAAAATAGATTGTTTCAAGACGATTGGGAAGTTGATTACTTTGTAGGGAAAAACAAGCATGGTTCAGAAATTGTATGATTTGTCACGAAAGTGTATTTAAAAAATACCAATAAACGGAAATCGTTCAATGACATTTTTCTTCGAAAATCTCTTTCAAGAGATGATAAATAAGCTTTTTTGAATAATTTTTTCAACAATAAAAAAGCGTTTTGTCAAAAAAGGCACCCTATGAAATTTCTTATGTCATTGGTAATTATATGAAACCGTTTACTGAAGCAGAAATTGTGATTCTTAAATACTTCCAATTTAGAAAAATTCAGTGACAAAAATAAAAAATAATAATTAAAAAAAGCAAAATAGGAGTTTTTTTTTAATATTTTGATCAATTTTCACATTTTAAATTTTCTACATTTTCTTTGGTTTTAAATGGTCCGCCCCTTCCATTAAACCTCAAGTTGCGGCCCGCGTGAAAAAGCCATCATATGTATGCGGCCCGCGTGAAATAACTAACATATGTATGCAGCCTGGCATAAAAAAAAAGGTTGAGTACCCCAGCCCCAGATGAACGCTTAACAGGGAAGTTAAACTCAAGGCTGTAAGTATAAAAAAAGTACAATTACCTTACAGTTTTTATTACATTTACTTAATCTCTTTTATTGGACAACAATTGCAATCTGTACAACTAATTTTATATTAAAAATTGAAAAAAATACAGGTGAAACAGTACACAAACGATAGAGAAACAAGAATGCCGTTCGGCGTACGGGTGAAGCAGGGAGGGGGCTAAGAATTCAATCTTTTATAAAAATTAAAATTTTGCTCAGATTTTGCTGCTTTGATTAAGCAGATAGTTATCACTTGCGGAACTCTGTTAAAGTTCCCAGCAGGGACGTAGATACTGCCATATCAATGATACGGGGCACCCAAGCTATAGGGGCCCCAACATGTGTAACTATAATACTACTAACAGGGCTTTCATTTCTAAAAAAGGATCCCGAAGGAATTTTGATACGAGGCCTATTCAGAACTAGCTAAGCCAGAGGTTCCCAGGTTGAAAACCTCTAGTTTATAGGTTAATATGAAACTTGGGAATAGCACTTCATAATCCTTGTAATGTTTGACAATGCTATTTCAGATTAATCAAAATAATATTATTTTAACAGTAAAAATATAATTATGTATCAAATAATATTTATTTGACAAGCCGGTTGCGTGGCGTGGTTGGTTTGTCGCTGACTTTCTACACCCAAAGTTGCGGATTCGACCCCGGCCCAAGTCGGTGGATTTTCATGATGCTGAAAATCGACAGTGGTTTTGTCGTATGATTATATGGCTTGTAAAATATCTATAGAATGTCTATTTGGCTTGCGTGCTCTCGGCAAAATTAAATCTAGTGCAGGTTCGCATCGTCACGAGCTCAGGTGGGCGTCAAAATTACTTGCGGCGATTGGTATCCGCCTATAGGGTGCCGCACTAAAAAGAGATACCAGCTTCCGGAGAATGTATTTGGTCTGCAGTGGTAAAACACCAATCGGTAGCCTATTAGAAATAAAAAAATATTTATTTGACAATATACGGATAAATATGAAAAACATTCATGTAAAAACACAATTGAATGTTCAAGAATTGTTTTTCTATTAAAATTATATCATCCCACTTTGTTTCAAAACTGTTTAGTGTTTCATGAAGCGGTTTGTAACAAATGTTCTTTATGTGAGACGACATATGAGTGAATAAATCTCTGTAACAGGAGCAAAAAAAGATTTATTTTGTCTCAGTCATAACTATATTGACTCAAGGTCTCTTCTGATCTCTAGATTTGCGTCACATTCTCATTAAAGAAGAATAATTCTTCATCCCTGACATGCGTGTTATATAATACAGCGTCTTCAGGAATCATATGTATTACTAACATTTAGTATTCTTACCTAATCGCCAAATGAATTCGCAAGGACGCAGCCTTGGGATCAGAGAATAGAAGAAAGGAAATCCGGCAAAAAAAACGTGTAAAAAGAAGAGATACGTTTCATCATTATGCATAGGTTTGAAAAATGAAAAGAATCGATGCTCAAAGTAAAATAAAATCCAAGGATCAATTATGAACGATATGTGTCGGTTCGAAATCATCATTCCAGGCGTAATATAATACATCCAAGGAATTTCAAAATAGGAAATTCTAAAAAACACTTATAGGAATTTTTTAAGTTGTATTGCTGAAATAGTCCGTAATATTTTTTAATTAGAATTACATTTAAGAATACTTTGAATGCATGAAAACGAATGTGCGATTGAAACCATCTCCTCCTGAACTGCTGAAATAAATTTGAATTTTTGTATAGATCCTGAAATTAATGAAACATTACTTTTATATCCAGTGGCGTAACGGAGAATATTAAGGCCCCCTCCTCCCCTGCAAACTCAGGTCTTAGACCCCAAGCCCAAATACGTACTTTGCGTCAGTCAAGCTTTGGGCCTCCTAGAGTTCCTGCCCCCCCCGGCAATGCGTGGGTTGCGGGAGTGTACCATACGCCACTGCTTGTATCTCTGCTAACAAGAAACCACGATAACACAGTACAATTCTCGAATCTTCGAGTATTATAATGTTTATTTGGAGTTATAAATTCGAATTCCGGTTAAGAACACACCGTATGGAATACTAGCTGGTATACCCGTTTTTCGCACGGGTGAATTGAAAAATTGAACAATACTGATTGAAGGATAAAGAAGTTTTTAATGAGTTAATTTTACGTGAATTGCACATTAATCCAAAAAAATCTCAGCTAAACAAAACAAAAAGAAAACATGTTTGTTAAATTTTATGTCTGTAAATCTAATAGCTGATAAAAAGGATTTTTTTTATTTATAGCTCCCCGTAACTCTCTTGTGGGTCGATTTTGAAAACACCTTCTTAAGCTACTCAGCAAAAGAAACACATTAATTTCATAAATTTTGTGTAATGAACGCTTAAAATAGTGTAAAGTAATTTATATATCTAGAAGTGTAATACGGTAATATTACTTTCTATTGTATTTATTTTATGTTAAAATTGTAATCTGCCTCACGCTCCACCTGTTCAAGCCTTCGCAGTTCCTGGCGCCTGGCGTAGACAAAACAAAACAGGAAAGTTTTGCTTCCCACATAAAAGGTAGATGTATCCTGTCACGGGATTTTTTGCAGATGGCAGAATTTTTTTACTTACTTGACAGTTATCGTTATATTTTGGAGACTTCACACAATATCGTTATATTTTGGAGACTTCACACAATATTGTTATAAATTATAGCCTATGTGTTATTCTGATGTGTAAACTATATCAGTGTAAAGTTTCATTAAAATCCATTCAGTTGTTTTTGCGTGAAAGAGGAACAAACATCCAAACATACTTTCGCATTTGTAATATTAGTAAGGATTTGGCCTGATGTAGAATGTGAAATGGGACAAACATTTAAATTTTTTTCGCCACATGATGTGGAAGTAAGGACAGTGAGGTGTTAGGTCAGGTGGTCTACTCACAGAATTTGACTAGTTCTTGAAAAAAAAACTAATTTAGAAGCAAAAGCTCATTCCATTTAGTTCATTCTCAACTCTAATGATCAAGTCAGCAAAGAGGTTTGTTTAAATATCAGAAAGTTAAGCCCAGTGGCTTAACGTACACCCCACATCGCAGGAGGGGGAGCTCAAAGCCTGACTGACGCCAAGTATATATTTTGGCTTGGGGTACAAAATCTGATTTTGCCTGAGGGCCCTACTATTCTCCGTTACTCCACTGGTTAAGCCTAAATATATTTTCTGCAATATGGTGAGCGTATTTTTATTTGTACTAAAAATATAATACTATCAAAATGTAACAATTAACCAGCATGTACGATAAGAGCGGTAAGCAGAGAACAGCGAGTATTGGCATTGTTATACATCCGGGGTGGGCATTAAGTCGATCGCGATCTACTGGTGGACCGCTAAGTCATTTTGGGGTGACAGCCTTCACTAAGACCTAATAATCATATGAAGGTCTAGAAATGTTTTAAAAATGCGGAGAAAAAAAATCGAATTACAAGAGAAAAAGTTCGTTACATAGAAAATGTACTTGGATATTTGGAGGTTACTTTATGAAGAAAACCGTAACATTTTCTTACTTCCAAAAAAAGCTAGCTAAATAGAAAAATTCGCAAAATAGAGGTTGGTAAAATGGAGGTCCGACTGTATTGCAGGCTTTCTGTTAGATTACTACACCTACGCCATTGGGTGAACCGCAACACCTTGAAAAAATTAGAAGTAGCCCGCGCGCGCGCGTACCCTGGAAAAGTCTACCCACCCCTGTTATACATGATCAAAATCGTATTTTACTACTAGGTTCATGATTCGAGTTTGTCTATCAAAATAGTCTATAAAAACATCCGTGGATGATCGCATGCTGAGATGCAAAAAATATACCTCAGACTGATATTTTTCTTCAAAAACCATCTATATTTTTCTAGTTTATTCAACTAAATTAAATCTCACTTCTACAAGTAATTTCATGCGAAACTGAAACAGAAAAGTACAAGTGAACATCAAAATAGGAAATTGAGAAGCAATGTACATGTAATGATGATAATTATATGGGGGGTGATGTTAATTTGAAAATATTGATAAGTTGGTTACAGTAACAAAATGTGACTGAAGATATATCGAACAGAAATAAACTGATATTTTTTTTCGGTTCAGTTCCAGTTTTTTTGACCAAAACGATTTTTTTCGGTTCACTTCTGGTACGAAGCCTTGGAGGAAAATATTTAACATCTTATCTTTTTTTTGTTTTGTTTTTTTGTTCAAAATTAAAGAAAAAAATGTTTGTAAGTTAAGCTGCATGCTTTTAAAATTAATTAGGCTTTTAATATTTTTTCAGCTATTGTTTCAAGTTAAGATACATTCAAATTATTTTGTAACCTCATTGATTTGATTCTGTAATTTTTTCATTGTTCTGATTACATAATTTCATTGTTTTGCTTACGTTACTTCACTGTCTTAGTTATGTTGCTTAATTGTCTAATTTTGTAATGTAGTTGTTTGTCTTTGTAACTTAACTGTTTGATTTTGTAATTTCATTTGCTTCGCAACTTTTGTTTTGTTATATATTTTGTCTTATTTTATTGGCTTTACTTACTTCTGGAAGCCCGTGTAATAGTTGTGGTGCACAGAAATGATTTTATCTGTCTTCCATAAAATACCCTTCCATATACCAAAAGATTTTTAATTTTTAGGTTACGCATCAGAACTTTAACCTATGTGTTTTTAGAATATAATTCCTCCCCCCGCATAAAAGAAATCTCACGGTTGCAGAATATTATCTGTGGTGGTACTTTCCCGTTTTGGGGCCGCAAAAATACAACAAAAAAAAAAAAATTGCCAAATGCCAGTAATATTGAGTAAATTTACATACTAAGTGGCTACGATTAGATAAAAAATTCTTTTTTTTTCTTCAGGGGGGTTGGAAGCAATTAAAAATTTCGTGCCTCCTCAATAGAATAATATTTTAGATTTGATTCTACAATTGAGATTATATAAAACTTATTTTATGTTCGGTGTTTAATTTAGTTAAAAGAAAAAAAATTCAACTGTAGCTAACGGCCTCCCGAAACGGAATGTACTCATTTGGTTCCTATGAAAAAACGAGACTCGTAATAAATCTTTAAAAAATCAATATTATTAAACTAATCTAAGAAATACATATAAGAAAACTTTTAAAAAATGACAACTAATATAAGAACATTTGTAAATTTTCACAGGAATCTTATCCAACGATTTCAAGTACTATTTTAGGATCGGATTATTTTATGAATGTAAAATTTGACTACTTATTACAATTTGAAGGGAAGTTTTTATTTTTTATGTATACAATACATTCGTTCATCTTCGAATCCCAAATTGACCGTTTTTCAAAACATATACTATCTAGTGGTAATTACACTGAAAATCCCAATGCTTTTTCCGAAGAACTCTTCTTCCATAACTCAACAAAATTCTTAAGCGAATCATATAGCATCAAATTAAACTAGTTCAAACAGTAAAAGAAATTAATGATCCCAGAGAAAACGTCTTCCATAACCCCAGGAATCACAGTTTGTTTGTTTATTTATTTACATTACTCGTTTGAAATTCTCACCATAACCCTTTGAGCTCATTCTGTAAATTCCACAATGATTGGCAAGAATTCAACGAGCAAAAAAAGGGGGTTTTTTATAACAGAGAACAAGAGCGCTGGAAGGTCGGTAACTTCAACCACCGTGGAAGGAGTATCGTCTGCTTGAGACTCCTGATTGGTCCAGGGCTCAGGGCCACGAAAGTCTGTGGAATTAGATGTATGATGGCGCCAGTCTGTCGTGCGACTGCTAGAGCCAGGAAATGCATGGCAATTACGTTTCCGGAGAAAGGGTTATGATTACTGCCATGATTAGAGACGAAATTAATAATCCTCGACTGAAGTCAGTTGACCCGAAGGAGACACGAGACAGATTGAGTGTTTTGTTTTATTTTATTCCCCTTTTCTTTGTGGCCCGTTTTAAAATGTCTGAAATTGATAGGCCTGACATGGGAAATGCATAGTTTGATGTAATGCGAATTTTAAAAATTCTAGGCTGAGGATTTTTAAACTGGTAAAATCTAACTCTGAGGCATATTTAGAGATACATGTGGTAAAAATTATTATTATTTTTTGCGAAAAATTTCTGAAAATTTAAAACAGTCACAAGCGCTGAAAAATTGTAAAAAAAAATCACCTTCCAAAAAAATTTTTTTTTTATTTTTTTCTTTTACGTGAGGATTTTTTTCCTGATATAATACAACGGGCAAATATAACTTATTATAAAACTCGATAAAGATTTTAAAAATGACATATTCTTAAAATTTTTTAATAACTATTATGATAAAAAACGTTACTGTATTTGCTTTTTTTTTTTGAAATTTTAACCTAACACACACACAATAAAAAAAAGTAATTTTAATAATTTTATTTATATTTATTAGGTGGAATGTTTAGGTTCTCGTACATGGAAGACATTTTCGAATTAGTTGTTATATAAATTCTTTCAATTTTTTTGCAAATGCATAAAAAATTCAAATTTCTAGAAATATCACTTACGTAAAAAGTGGACAAACCTTTGAATGACTTTTGTAAACATTAACATAAACATATGCCTACAGATATTAAGGCATTAGTGTAAAAATTTCAAATTTATAGTAATGCATTAATATCTGCAAAGAGCTGGATAGATTATTCAGGACCTCATCTGGCCAAGGTTACCTTGACACTCACGATGGCCTTGATTTGGCCCGCAGGTGGTACTTTGTTCATCACCGTATTAATGCATTTTCAAATGCTAGCTTACATGGTTCTAATAAATTCCATATATCCTGAGATTAGAACTACTTGTTACTTTTTTTTTTTAAATTGACTATATTTTTATTTTAGAACCTAGAACAACATAAATTCCACAAACTATTTCCAAATAACCAAACCCCTCATTGTAATTGTTCATTTTATTTTCTTAAATTAATTACTAAAAACTTTTAATCATTCTTATAAAAACAATTTAAAAGTCATAGCTTTCCTAAAAAAAATATTTAAAAGAAAAATCATATATATCTTTAGGAATTTACAATGGTTAATTTATAAAAGTCAAGGATGAAGGTTTAAAGATCGATGCAAAACACATGAAAAAATATATTTTGAAGTTTTGAAATATAATTGCAAAGGATTTTTCACAAAGTAATATCTCAATTATATAATACATTCAGATATTCAAAAAAATACTTCTAATTTCTAAAATGGGATTGAAACGGATCAAAAATATAGGATTCCGAATTAGAGACCAAATAAAAAAAACATTTATCAAATACTTCGCTAATTAAAAAGAGAATATCTCATAGCTTTTGCATTTCAATTATAAAGCATTTCTTGTCATTTCCTATATACACAGGCATTCACTTTATTATCTGTTTATTCTAAAGTTTTATGAACATACGTATGTTATTTTAAAACAGAATGAATGAAGAATTTCCTTTCTCTTTTCACTTTAGTTACAAAAAAGGAAGTTTTAAGAAAATAGAATAAAAAAATATATCGAATGCTTTATCAGCAAGAAATATTTCAATAAGTGCATATGTTCCGAATTTTGAGGAAGATTTTCTGTCTGTTTTAATTGTTAACAAATAAAATAAAAGATAATTTCTTTGCACGAACTAAAAAAAAAAATTTCCAATTTTGTTTTTTGACTTTACTGTAAGTTGTTTATTTTGCAATAATGCGGCTCTCGCTAAGAGACCACTTGTACAGTACAGATTTCAATCATATTTGGGGGAAATGTGAGGGCTAGACAGTTTATAAATAGTCAAAATTATTTTTTAGATCAGCAATTAGTAAATTAACTAGCAAATTTAGTTTAGCTCTTCAAATTTTTAGCTAAGCAAAATTTTGTTTGGCATTCATATACTAAGTCGGGTCTAAATCGGATTTCTTACTATGCACTGATTGTCTCAAAGGTTGTGGGTGCATGTACTACATAGTTTTTTGTACTGTTTTTTTTTAAAAAGTTCTAACAGTTTTCTGTAAGTTATCGTAATTTTTTAACTTTTTAAATTTTTTTTATTTTGATTTTGTTTTCTTTTTTTGCCAAGGGAAAACCGAGCTTACCCAGTAAGGGTTTGGATCTATGTACTATGACGACCAATTTCCCGAGAAGATATCCACTTTAACAGCACCAGTTCGCTGTGCTGTTTATTTAAACTTAAAAAAGCTTCATAACTGTAAATATTGTATGAAAACATGTTTTAAAGTTTAACAGTATTTTTCAGATTTTCAATTATAATAAAAATAATACCCAGAATGAATTTTAATAAAAAGAAATCTTAACATATTTATAAGACAATACATACAATTTACAATGAAAGATATATAGTATACAGAACGAAGAACGAACAAAAATTCAATGCAATGATCAAAAAGAATATAAAAAAACACAAAACACATATTGTATGTATATGTGGTTTATTTGGATTAACTGGATAAGTTGTAATGATAAAGAAACCAATAAATATAGGACTGCTTTTTGTACCACTCCAGTTTGGACAATAACGTAGTGCATTTTGTGTTTGGCCATGGTATTGTCAACGAATGAACGTTATTTTTTATCGTAGTCATCAAGTCTACGTTTAAAATTTTAAAAAAATCGTTATAAAAGTGGAATAATCATTCATTAAATTAAAACAGTAATTCTATACTACTAATTTGCACAGTTTTGAACTCCATTATCAAAGTGTAATTCCAATTAATACTCCTAAATTAAATGTACCAAAATAACAAAACGCATTATTATTTTATCCTCAAATAGAAAATATAAAAAAATTTTTTTTCTTGAATTGTGTTTTAAAAAAAAAGACTTTTTCCCAATTTTAAGCCCCAAATTTAAAAAGATTCGCTTTTTTTTTTTTGGTTTTTTTTAATCTATTAATTTAAGAATTAAAAAAAAAAAATTTATTTTAAAAATTAAAAAAATTTTTTTAAATTTAATTTTTTCATTTCGGGGGGGTCCCAAACCAAATTTTTAAATTTAAAAAAATTTTATTAAAAAAAAATTTTTTTTTAAAAAAAATTAAAAAAATTTTTATTTTAATAAATTTTATTTTTTTAATAACTATTTTTATTTTTTAAAAATTTTTTAAAAAAGGTTTTTTCAAATTTGGAAAAATTTAAATTAAAAAATTATGGTAATTTAAAAAAAACAAATTTAAAAACATTTAAAATGGAAATTAAATAATAAAATGAAAATTCTTTGTTTAAAACCGAAAAAAATTTTTATAAAAACCCAAAAAAATGAATTTTTTTTAGAAATATTTATTATTTTTTAAAAAAACTTATTAAATTTATATTTTAACAATTAGTTTTAATTGAATCGTAGAAACGAGAATATGAGAGTCTAGGAATTATTGTACTTTCTAAAACTAATACGGAACAGTCCCGAAAACTCAGCCTAAGGTGAACCGGTGACCGAGTTTGTGAAAATGCTGAGTTATCGAAAATGGTATTAAAAAAAGAATAAGAAGGAGTGTTTCCTACGCTTACATATTATTGTTTGCTTGAGAATGCAACAGAAAATAAATTGCACAAATATTCTTAAACAAAAGAACTTTGTGAATGCTAAGGTGACCAACCGTCCTCCTTTAGGGAGCACACTCCTCCTTTTATAGGTTCTGTTCCTTCCTGAAAAGTGTCCTCCCACACTTGTCCTCCTTTTCAATATTTTATAACTTATCTGATAATCTCTGTATTCAGATATGAACCAAACATGTTTCCAATATGTCGAAGAATGATCTGAAACAAATACCACAGGAAATAACAGTTTTCAATGGAGTTATTTGAATTAATCGCAAGTAAATAGGGCAGATATAGAAAACTGTGTTGATTTTTTATCGAAAGAAATGTCTGATATTAAAATAGATGACAATTGTCTATTTGAAGAAATTAAAAGACTGAACTTGTGTATCTTTAAATTATAATGAATTGAAACAACTGGAAAAACAACATGCTGAAATTGATAAAAGATGGGTTGAAATACTTAACCATTTCAAAAATGAAGACATTCTAAATGAAAATTAAGATTCTTGTTGAATTTACGCTGAGCTGTCCCTGGAACTAATACAGCATTGAAAGAATTTTTTCGGTTTGTAATAGTTTTTGGACAAGTGAGAAATCAAGATTGAATGTTGATATGTTAGCTGCAGTACTTACCGCAAAATTCCGCATGAAAGATATTTCTTGCTTCAGGAATTTCCAATATTTAATTATATATTTCCAATATATAATTTATGCATGTATTCTAATCTAAGTGAAACTAAATATCATGAAAATTATCCATTTATGCGCTTTTGCAAAATCATGGTTCCGAACGTTGTTGGATACCTTAATAAAACAAAGCAAAAATATCATGCTGTTTTTTTACATTTTAAAAGAAATTTCCTAAATTTCATAGTATTGTTGAATACTTTATTTTTAGCATACATTTTTCCAACCTTATATCTAGCACAGAAATTCCCAAAATGCGCGCTAAGATGCCTTGGAAAGTCACGAAGTCTTCACATAGCGCCGTAGAGCTTCGCAAAAGCTTATCTTTATTAATTAGTTATGCTACTTTGCATAGGAGCCCAGGGTCTTAGACTTCTTGAGGCCCTGGGCTCCTGTGCAAAAATAAGTCCTGCCTGTTACCCTTTCAAGTAGATTGTGTATAGCATTCTTTTATCAATTATTTGTACAAACTGTGACATATGGATAACAAATATGTGTGTGACTCACAATCGCACTATCATTGATACAAACCAACAACTGCCTTTCGAATAAATGAGTATTGATGGTGTTTAGTGGTAAGTCTACGGCAGTGGCGTAACAGAGAATATTAGCCCCCCACCCCCTCCCTCCTCCGGAAAAGTCAGGTTTTGGTTTCCAAGCCGAACTTGGCGTTAGTCAGGCTTTGTGCTCCCTAGAATCCTAGGCCTCCCCGCATTAAAAAATTTGGGGGTTGTTCGACTCCAATAAAGCAGTCTTTGGGATTGTTAGCTTGCATACATGTAGATCGAAAATCTTGTTGTTGTTTTTTTTGGGGGACAAAACAAGCAAATTCAGGGGGAAAAATTAAAAAAAATTTTTAGCCTGCTTTATTTCAGGGGCTGGAACAGTCAGGGAAAAAAAAACAGAAAACGCATGCGCATCAAATATCGGAAAAAAATGTGAAACGATGAAACGTACGCAAAAAGCGTGATGTCGGCGCGCTGCTCAACGAGTAAAATGAAGGCGGAACGCAAATTTAACATAGTCAGTTCGTGAAATATTAGAAAAATCACCCCGGGCGACTTCACAAAGTGGAAGAATGATCGGAAAGCTGGAGGGGGGGCGTACTGTCACCAGTGTAGCTGCAGAGTTCGGAATCAACAAAAGTAGTCGTTTCGCGCGCTTGGAAAGCGTTCCAACCACAGGTACAGTTGTTAGAAAGGTTGGTGGTGGCCACCCAAGGACGACAACTGCAGGGGGTGACCGATATATCATCCTGCAGGTGAAAAGAGGTCGACAGCAGTCAGCAAGCGCCATTGCTCAGAGACTCTGTACAGCAACGGGTCGACAAGTGTCGGGTTTACTGTGGCCAGACGCCTTCACAAAGGGGTCTGTTTGCCGTCCTGAACGCCTCCCTCCGTTGAAAGTTGGCCACCGAAGCCACCGTTTACAGTGGACCAGAGAGCACAAAAACTGGACAACTGATCAATGGAATCGTGTCCTCTTTACGGATGAGAGTCGGTTCAGTACCAGAAGCGATTCTCAACACGTTTTGATTTGGAAAGAGATCGGGACCCGGTTTTATCCCAGTAACATCAAGGAGACACCGTTACGGTGGTCCTGGAGTTCTTGTCTGGGGAGGCATTATGCTGAACGGGCGAACTGAGCTTCACATTTTCGACAGAGGGTCTGTAACCGGGGATCGCTATTGTGAGGAGGTACTTCTTCCCCATGTGCGTCTTTCCGAGGTGCCTTGACTCCAGAACTTCATTTTTATGGATGACAATGCACGTCCACATCGCACTCTTGTTGTTGAGGAGCTGCTGGAAAGTGAAGATATCACTCGAATGGATTGGCAGGTGCTACCCAGATTTAAATCCCATCGAACATGTGTGGGATGCTTTGGGGAGACGTATTGCCACACGCTTACATCATCCGGAGAACAACCAACAACTCAAACAGATGTTGATTGAGGAATGGGCACTCCTACCTCAAGAAATGTTGCACCAGCTGGTTCTGAGTATGCAGAGACGGTGCGAAGCAACCATTGTAGTAAGGGGAGGGCATATACCATATTAAGGAACATCTTCTTGTTGTTCTTCCTGTTGGATAGACAATCATGAATCACGATACTATGCGTTCAATAAAGCTTGTTTTTGTTTTATTCCATACCGTATGTGTTGTATTCCTTTTTCAGCGCCGATGCTTTCGTCATCCCCTTTACGTACATAATACTCTCCCTCATTTCGGAATTTCATGTCTCTCAGATGATTTTTCGGGAAGTTATGGCAATAAACCCACCTGTTGCTTAAGTTTTGCACACCAGTGTAAAATTATTCCGATCATGATCTTATTAATAAGGTGACCAACCGTCCTCCTTTAGGGAGGACAGTCCTCCTTTTATAGGTTCTGACCTTCTTCAAAAAGTGTCCTCCTTTTCAATATTTTAAAACTGATCTGTTAATTTCTGTATTCAGAGATGAATCAAACATATTTCCAAAATGTCGAAGAATGGTCTGAAACAAATATCAAAGGAAATAACAGTTTTCAATGGTACTTTTTGACTTTGTCGCAAGTAAATTGGGCAGATATAGAAAATTACGTTGAGTTTTACCGAAAAGAAATGCCTGATATTAAAATCGATGACAATGGTCTGTTTGAAGAAGAAAGAAGACTAAATGCATATTTAAATTCTAATAAATTAGAGCAATTGGAAAATCAACAGGCTGAAATTGATAAAAGATGGGTGGAAATACTTAAGCCATTTAAAAAATGAACACATTCCATTTGAAAATTTAGTTATTCTTGTTGAATTTACGTTGTGCTGCCAATGGAACTAATGCAGCAGTTGAGTTTTTTCAGTTGGTAATGATTTTTGGACAAGTGAGAAATCAATATTGAATGTTAATATATTAGCTACGGTGCTTACTGTAAAATTGAGTAAGAAAAATATTTTTTTTCCCGAAATTTCCGATATATTAAAAAATGATAAGTCAACAAAAAAAATCATTCAATGAAAAAAATACTCATTAAGGTATCCGACTACGTTCGGAACCGTGATTTTGCAAAAGTGTATAAATGGATAATATTTATGATATTTAGTGTCACTTAGATTAAAATGTATATAAAATTGTTTTAAGAATAGTATTACAATAAAAAATTTTTTAAGTACAATATTTTGACAAAAAATAACGATAATTATTTCAAATGGGGGTAATCTTTTTTTAAATGAGGAAAATTAATTGCATTTAATTGGGATTTTAAAAAAATTTAAAAATTTTTTGTTCATAAAAATTCATTAAAAATTTTTTTTTAAATGTCCTTAAAACAATTTTATACATGTATTCTAATCTAAGTGACACTAAATATCATGAAAATTATCCATTTATGCGCCTTTTTAAAATCACGGTTCCGAACGTAGTCGGATACCTTAAAGTATAAAATTAAAAGCGTAATTATCTATTTTTGTTTAAATTAATAAAATGTTTCATACATTTATGTTGTAATTTTTTTCTTAAATTTTTCGTCCTCCTTTTCATTGCAAAAAAAAAACTGGTCACCTTATTCATATCGATTTTTTTATACGTGATTTTTTAAAGAACGTGTCCAGAACAGAAAAAGAGACATTCTATTGTTCCAACGCATTTTGCAATTCATTAACGATCAGAACATTTTCAATCTGTGAAAATATCCACGCTTTTGCACTCCAATTTTAAGTTTTTTTTAGTTATTTTCCATCATCCGTTTTTAATTTAATCGAACATCTATTCATATCACTTGGGTGACAGGAAACGAAAAAGAAATCATCAAAAAAAGAATATCCTCCTCCGGATTTGATGTATAAAAGAAAAGTAAAAGAAAAAAAAAAAAGGAATCCTTCAGTCAACGCGTCGAATTCTGCAACTTGTCACACCCGTGACTTTTATGAACCGATTTTTCGAATGTCGCACGTGTATTGGAGGCTTGCCAATGGCGTGTTCTACTGCGTGGATCGTTTGGGCCTGAGAATGTTACGTAAGGGGTGATAAAAGCGCACACGATTCTTGAAAGTGCGTTTTATGCCTCAATGCGCCTCATTTCATCAATCAAAAGATAAAATATGATCCAAGATAGTCTGAAAGAATGTTGATTGTGATATAATAATAAAAAAAAATCGTTTGAAGAAATCTGAAAAGGAAAATAAACACATTCATTTCAAACACGTTTAAGAGGAATTAGGATTTTAAATCGTTGAAAACTAAACATTGATTTTCTATTTTTATTCTACTCTATTCACAGCTTATTTAAAAACATTTTCATTCAAAATTTTTACACAAAATTGTTTAGTTCTCAGAATCAAGGGTCCCCAGGCCGGTACCAGTACCTTATTCAAATGGTACTGGGCCGCCCAAGGAACCTTCATATTACAGTCGGACCTCTAACGAAGTCGCTAAGTCCTGAAAAAAAGTTCGTTGTATGGAAAATTCGCTATACAGAGGTTCATCTTTCAATTTTCTTTAAAAACCACATAAAAAATATTTTAAATTCGTAAACACTACATATTAAAAAAAGTAATTATTCACACCTTTTTTGTAAATTAATATATATTTTATTCTATATACCTTTCATATCAAAAAAAGAAAACTGCTAGGAAAGTTTCTTGACGCCTTTATCCACTTCCTGAAGAATTAATTATTTTTCTTTGATGCTCAAGTACTTACGTTTTGACATTTACGAGCTACTAGAAATGAAGTTATCAGTACGGCTGATCAACACTACAAATGATCGGAGACTAGTTAAAGGACACGGGGACACGAGGCAACTCCACTGTGGGTGAAAGGGGATATCGGAGTTGTTTCCAGTGAACTGGACAATGGGGGTTAAAGGTTGCACTTCTTGGTTGAAACGCCCAGAATTCTATTGCTCTCGGCGAATTAAGCACTTAATCAAACAAGTTCAAGATTTATGACCACCATAAAATGTGTGAAAATAGACACTAATTTGAAATTAGAGCGAAGAAAATTTAAAACACGTGAGTAAAAGTTCGTTATATAGAAAGTGCACTTCGCTATTGGGAGGTTATTTTACGAAGAAAATCGTGAAATGTTCTTGGTTCCAGGAAAAAGTTCGCTATATAGAAAAATTCGCAATATAGAGGTTCGTAATATGGAGTTTCGACTGTCTTTCCATTTTATTTACTGTGGTGTATTTCTTTCGGGTTTGTGCGACTTTCCGTGAAAATCACTTTATATTTAGTTTTTAGTGTAATTGTATTTTATTCTGAAGGCATATTTAAATACAATTAAAATATAAAAAACAAGTCAAAACAAACTAAAATATAAACAATCAACGCCCCAGTCTCAGCGGACCACGGTAAAATTATCAAATTGACCGGTCCGTGGCAATAAAAAGATTGGAAAGCACAGCTCTATATACATATTTCCCATTCCTTTGGAAATGATCGGAATTTTTTTTAGTAAATGAAATCGAAAAAGTAGACTAGTTTATATTTTATCGATTATTTACTGTTAAAGCGTACTTTAAAAAGCAAGCTTTTTAGTTTAAGTACGCTTTTTTGCTGATTCCAAGTTCCCATTTGAATCAGCAAAATTTTAGTTAAATATATGACATTCAAATTGTTTTCATTCTTACATCATATTTTTAACCTACTTTCCTGCTACTATCTTTACTTTCATATTTTTAACCATGTTTTTTTCTTTGTAGTAAAATGTGTTACAGAAGTGGCTGAAGGGGAGTTCTAAGAAACGGGATTTTAAAGTGAGAGAAAAAAATCATTGTTTTGAAAAAAGCGAACCCTGAACACCATTCCTGAACACGTCTTAAGACTTCATACGTGTGTGTGTGTGTTACACTTCTAGAACTACTACATTTAAAGTTCATAAGGAATGTCGTTTCTTTTAAATAAACATCATTTCAGTATACGTATAAGAATATTTTTTTCTATACTCATCTTTTCTTTATTTTTAAAGCTCTCATTTTTATACTTGCCGTATAACACGCACCCGTAAATTTCGGTCTTATTTTTTGTGTTAAAATTGAGCGTTATACGGCGTATTTTACGGTATGAATATCCTGAGATAAATTTAGTCGAGGAACTACGTTACCAACCTTGCGAGTTAATCCGCCTGCCCATTCTTATTCCAAATCAACAACTTTTTATATTTCTGGAATTCAAGCAATGGTTGCATCGGGAGGGGGGGAGGACTATATTTACACAAGTTACACCAAATATTTGCTAATTTACAATTAACCAAGCATGTATGAAACAAATAAGAGCTACAAATGCATAACTAAACACTAGAGAAAAAGTTGAAGGAAAGAGTAAACAGACAAGTATTGGCGGACTAGAAGTAAAGTCGAAAGCAAAAAAAGATCGCTAAGGGATCACCTGTGTGTGTTGATAACAGACGTTAAAAGACATAAGAGAAAGAGAACTTCATTTCGGTTAGTACTTATTAAAAGAAAGTAGGCCCATCTAGGCGGGATCCTAACAATGGATTATTTTTATCTTACATATTTAATTAATTACTCATAATTAATTTTTAAGTAAATCATATCTGTTAATCTTATAGCAGAGTTCTGTGAACTTCAGCCTTCTATACAGATTGATTCGAATGCTCCATAAAGGTATAAGATTATGGAATTTTTCTTAGTGCAAATACAAAATAAAATATTCATATAAGGAAACTCGAAAGAATTTATGCTGCTGAAACTAACGGTTTTGATTTGATTATTATTAGCGTCACCTTCTAAAACAACGCGAGGGCTATTGGGGATAGACCTCCTAATTTTGAACCTTGGTCAAGAGACGACAATTGAGCCTAATCTACAAGTTTCCACACGGCATCAACGTGAAGATTTTAACCTTGGCAGATTTAAGGTGTACAGTAAGACCCAGCTTAAGGCGGGGTATACGTTCCATCAAAGTAGAGCGTAATACGAAACATCGTTAAACAAGGTTATCTCATCATGTAAATAATGGGGTAAGGGTGTGACATAGCCATCTGTCGATAGCTATGACGTGGTGGGTCCGCGTAAGTTAGAGGTGTGGGATTATTGGAAGGATGAGACATTCTATAATTCTTAATACAACTTTATTGTTGAATTTAACTTAAATTACTTATGTAACGAATAAACTTTATATTAAGTGAGAATAAACCACAAAGTATGCCGATTATTTAAGTCAGATCGCACAACTAGATCACTTATCCAAAATATAATTAATTATCTACCTAATCTCGCTTTCTATATTATGCCTGTCGTTTAGAATATAATCCTCCTACCTTGGTCGAAGACTCATCGATTCTGATACTTGTAGGCAGATAGATGTACCGTGTACAATTGTTCTCCTTATAAATATTATTATTATCGAGGGTGGGTGTTTCCGTTCTTTCTTGTGAGTAGGTTGTCTAAACACTTGTTCCGAACTGCTCCACACTGCTTTCTAAGATTGCTATCCCCTCTCACTTTCAAATTTCTATCCTTTTTAAAGGATATCTATGTTTGCATTGTTGCTTCGTTTTTCCTCTTAGAATTGCTTGGAAAAGTTTTGCCATTAATCGTATGTCAAAGAACGTAGGAGTTATGCTTTGGGGAAGAAGAACGCGAGAGATGTCACAAGGGGAAGATAGGTAGAAAATTTTATCAGTATTTTTTAACATTAAATTTATTAATTATGTTTTATAACAATAAACAAAAATTTATTTCTTACAAATAATATAGAAATATAATAAAGGAATATACATATAAAAATAAATGAAATTCTAAGTCTGTTTTAATTAAGTATATTGCGTTCAATTTCGTCGTCAGTCCATACAGAAAGTCGTTTTTCATTTCCTCTGTTTTATTATTTCTAGAACGGTAATTTAGCTTGCAGAGCTTGTCGTAGCTCTCCAGTTGCTGATGACAGTATTTTTCTTTATTCTTAAGAACGGTCCTTATTGTTGAAGTTTCTGCCAAATTCAATGCAGCAAACTGGCCTCCGAGAGACACCAGTATATAACTTCAATCCTTGCATTTTAGTTTCATGAAAATGATTTTTCTGTTGCTCTATTTCGTGTTGTTTTATTATCACCCATGATAAAACTAAAAATCATAATATTTGTCACTATAGCATTCGTTATATTATATATAAATTTGGAGTACTTACAATAACGTCAACAAATAACGTTTAAAAGTTCCAAAAGTACTTTCGTATAACAATCACAGAAAGAAGAAATACAGATAAAACTGCTTCGATATCGGGAAGCTCATCGTGCTGCGTGCAATTTCGGGGAATCTCACAATTAAAATAAAATAGCGTTAAATCGAAACAGCGTTAAGCGGGGTCTTAATGTATCAGCCTCCCTGCACAGCGGGTCTTCGGCGGCAGGACTTGAATCTTCGACAGATAACGCCAACAAGCAGTTCACGACCACATGACCCATTGGTTACCACGGCCGCTACATATCAAAATAATTACTAACTAGCTGGTACACCCGTTCTTCGCACGGGTAAATTGAAAAATTAAACAATACAGATTGAAGGATAAAGAAGTTTTTAATGAGTTAATTTTAAATTGCAAATTAAACAAAAACAAACAGAAAAAAAAAAAAGTTTTTTGCATATCTCAGCTGAACATAAAAAAAAACATATTTGTTAAATTTTAAGTCTGTATATCTAACAGCTGATAAAAGGGATTTTTATTTATTTATACCTCCCCGTGTAACTCTCTTTGTCAGTCAGATTTCTGGAAAACACCTTCCTAAGTTGATCTCTGTTCAGCAAAAGTACCACATTGTTACAAATTTTGTGTAATGAACGCTTAAAATAGTGTAAATAATTTTATATCTGCAAGTGTACGTTAATATTACTTTCTGTTGTATTTATTTTATGTTAAAAATCTTGACAAAATACCACCTCTCCTTCTCGAAATCTAGTTTTATTATGAAAAATATGATTAGACTGATTCAGAGGACGAAGCGAGCGATATTCACTGAGTGCGTTAATGGTGGCGTAGACAGTACCCAAACAGGGAAAGTTTTGCTTCACACAAAAAAGAGATTTATGCTGTCGCGAGCTTTTTTGCATATAGCAGATTTTTTTCCTACTTTCTTGACAATTATCGTTACATTTTGGAAACTTCAAATGCAAATAATACTCCCTTTATAAATTATATCCTGTGTGTTATTCTGATGTATAAGCTATATTATTGTAAAGTTTCATAAAAGTCCATTCAGTTGTTTTTCCGTGAAAGAGGAACAAACATCCATACAAACTTTCGCGTTTATAATATTAGTAAAGATATGTACCTATAGTGCGATGTTTCTATCATAAAAAAAGAAGTAATTATATCAAAAAGGGTATTTATACTAATAGTTGAAATTTTATTTAAATTTCCTTTCATTTAACTAACATTATACCGGAATTTTTTAAAGATTTATCGGTGATTGAACTTATAATTATGAATAACTATGTGATGATAGTACTTTTATTTACCACTTTTAAACTATGCAGAATTTAAGGCGCCAGTGAGCAAACAATCCTTCATTGAAAAAGTAATGACCTGGAGGAAAACATAAGAAGTCACATAAGGTTGTTTTGATCATAACTATATTTAGTCTCGATCTTCTTGCTTCTATTTAATGTCTATTAAGACTATTGTGAAGCAATTCCTAATGTAACTAGAATTTCTTTTTTTTCTATTTAGTTGGTTATCCGTCTGACTGGCGACATAACACAAAATTAACACAGCTTTGAAAACAAGTTAGTGAAAAAAAGTAGTATGAAAAAATATGTTTAATTTTTTTCTGTTCTTTTAACACACCGATCAAATTATTTAAAAATCATACTCGTGCATTTAAAAGTGTTTATTAAACCTTTTTTATGCATTATTTTAAAATTTTGCGAATTTTCAGTTCAAGATGTTTAAATATTTCAACGACGTATTTTTCATTCTAAAAATTAATAATTGCTTTGAGATCTTAATAAATTCTTTCTTTATAAGAGAAGTTTTTCTCAAACTGAGTAGTTTATTTTAATATTCTAATGAAAGCAAAATGAAAGAAACTCAACAAATAATTAAAAAATTGCTAGAAATGTATGTGAATTTCCTTGTTATTTAAAATCGTTCTTCAGGAATTCAAAAATAATGGTACTTTCGAATAATGCGCAGAAGTTTACTCTCTTCATATGTGTATATTAAATTACAAGTAATCACAGTTATATTAAAATTAAAAAATCTAAATGTGTTTCTATTTACATTAAAGAGTATTGGATATTTGTTTATAGTTGCTTTTACTCAAATTTAGTTTTTAGAAGACTCACTTTCTCAACAGTAAATCCTTTCTCCGTATTAATTAATCTTATAATGTTTTATCACATACCTCTGTTTTTGTCCCTATCAATATAATTGGAAAAAGTTTTTAAGTTAAATCAACATCCTTTTTATAAAAACTGCTTATTTATTAGAAGGTTTTGTTACATTTGCTGATAAAATCGTTTGCAATATAACCGTTGTAGCCATTCGAAAATCAGTTAATTTCTAAAAACTAATTCGTTAAAAATAAAACCACGCATTAAAATTTTCTTAACCGTTAAAAAAAAAGTAAAACCAGAATAATTTTTATTTTAACAGTACAAATGATTAATCTTTAAACAAATTTTAGTTAGATCATCGTTGGCTCAGGAATGTTCGGAATTTCATAAAAAATGTTTTTTAAGCCTCATATAAAAATTTGGAGGGGGGGGGGATGGAATATAAAGATTTTCTGTTAATTCACCGATTATTCGTAATTTAGCTTTAATAGCCAATGACTTGACAGTTTAATTTTTTAAAAAATTTTCAAGTATTTATTTTTAGTAATATTAATTTTAGAAACTAAAAATGACTGTCCGAAGGATAACTTCATAAAAAAAAATGTTTGTTTTTACGATAGAATAAATATAATTTACAAAACTGTGGAATAATGTATAAAAGAATGTTGAAAACATTTTAGTTTAATGTTCGAATTCGATTTGCGCGCAAAAGAGGTTCGTTGGATTTAAAAGAAATAAATTTGAAGAAACAATGATAAAGTAAAAAATATAAAATAAAAATAACTAAAATCGAATAAAATTTGTAAATATTTATTGTAGTAACGTAGCAATTAAAAAAATTTTAGAATTCGTTTTATATACTGAGTAAAGGGCAGCTGTTTCAGAGAAGCACCAAGATTAAGTGCATACTCGTGCATAATAAATAAAAGAGTTCAAATTTCCTAATAAGCAGGTGTATTTACATATGTTATGCAGAGTAAAAACGCAAGAGATTTTTTACGTCAATAAATGACAGCAGCTGCATAAAACCACTATTTGGGATTTCTGTTCAAACAATGCAACGCACATTGCACATGAGTAATACATTTTAGTGACTTCATTTTTATGAAAATTATTATAAGAACTATTAATTTTAAAAATATGTAATAAAATAATAGCAATACCACTTAAAAAATGTTGGTATTGTTATAAAAAGCATTCTATTTTATTTTGGCACTGTAGAAGCAGATGAATAGAAAAACGCTAGTTAAATAAAAAGTTTTTCCTGTTACTTTTTATATTATAAAGATGAATACTTAAATTATTGACTTCTGATATGAAAGAATATTCAGTTTTGTTCATTATTATCTCAATTTTATTTTTGAAATATTCATGTGTTATTTCATTTTAAGAAAATTTACTCTTGTTTTTTAAATCTCAGATGGAGACATTCCAGTAAATTTTTAACGTAAATTTCTTTTTAAAAAAACATAGGTATATAGAGAGTAGGATTTGTCGATGTAAGTAGAATTGCATTTTTTGTGTGATTAAAATGGCCTATTTGATTTATGTTAGATGAATGGTTTATTAAAAATATACTAATTGACAATGTCTTTATGTCTTTTGTATAATAAACGTTTCTAATTTACTCTTAAAAATAATTTTCTTCTCTCAAAAAACTGTAAACTTTTTTTTCCTTAAAAGTTATTTTTTATATACACGCTTACTAATGGAACATAACTTAAGCGATAGAGTAACAAGCACGTAGCCAATAAATGTTTTGAAATACGAATTCACATAGAGTACACGCATTTCCAAACATAGACCGTCTTGCACACACAATAGGGCTGACGTATAATATAAATATGTCATAGCTTATTAGTTTCATGAGCTGTTTAAATATGGACATAGTAATATAACTTCATGTGTAGGCACATTATTCCTTAGATTTTAAAATAAAGTTGGATATTGGTTGGATTAGACGGACTGTTAAAATCGAACAGGGTTGTTTTTTTCTAGTGGCAACTGGAAAAAGCATGTAAATCGATAAATGATATTAAAAGGCTTTTTTCGCTTCAAATTGCAGAAAATTATGATCATAAAGAATTAAGTTAATACAGTAGTAAAACTATTTGCGAAACAATTTAATTTTTAATGTATTTTGCAAGATGTTTCGTGAATTGCAATTTGTAATATTTTTAAATTTTTTATTAATTTTAATAAACTTTTCTGAATTACATTTAAATTTAGTAATTATAGTACTGAGAATACAATAATTTTTTACAGAGAAAAATTATCATTAAGATTTGAAATTTCAAATGTTCTCCATAGACTGTAACTCTAATAGCTCAAAAATAAGAATTTTTTTGTATAACGTCCCGTATCCCTTCTTGAGAATCGATTTCTGAAAAATTTCTTAGAGATTCTTAGCGGATCTCCACTCAACAAAAGAAAAATGCCTGCCAAATTTAAGAGTATGTACAATAGTTCCGCAGATTTCGTAATGACAAAGATAGTAAGAGTGAGTTGCTTTTCTTCTATATACATATGTGTGCGTGTGTGTGTTTAGAGTTTTAACTATCGAAAAATAATTTTTAGAAAAATTAGGTAAAAATATTACTAATTCACTCTGAAACAGCTTTTCGTAACTTATAATTTTTGCATCGAGTTTTACTAATGAAGAAATAATAATTAAATGATTAATTTATTAAATTCTTTTGCCATTCAGCATTTTATGTGTAAAGTTTTACTATGATACAAAGGTGATTGAACTTTTGTAAATCCTGACTTATTATGAATCAAGGAAAAAAACTGTCGGTTCAGTGTTGCGTGAGTGTGACAGTTGCTAAACAGAGCTACACTCTCACACACATACATTCATCTAAAATGTTGATATTAATAAAAAAAAAAATCGCGTAGTACGCGCTGGATTCTTGCCTGAAAGTGAGGAACAACCCAAGAGTGAAAAAAAAAGTGGAGCATATTGGCCTTCAATCTACTGGTGGGACCTAGAACACTTTAGGATTGGATAAAAATTAATTTAAACCAATTGTTGAACCTTTTATCAAATAAATTAATGCCTTTGTACCTTAACGTTTCTCCCCTTTTAAGGTATCCGACTACGTTCGGAACCGCGATTTTAAAAAGGCGCATAAATGGATAGTTTTCATAATATTTAGTGTCACTTAGATTAGAATATATGTATAAAATTATTTTAAAGACATTTTGATAAAAAAATTATTTAAATACAATATTTCGGCAAAAAATTAACTTAGAATAGCCTTTCTTCAAAATGTTCTCCTTCTGTGATTGATTGATTGAATATTAACGTCACACTGTTCAGCTACACGAGGGTTTTTGGCGACTGACCACGTAATTTTGAACCATGGTCAAGTGACGTGGACGACACGAGCTGGCACCCCCCTCTCCTAACTACCACACCACACCAACGGGAGGACGTTTCAGCTCTCGACAGATTTAATGTGCATCGCTGTCCTACACGGTGGTTCTTAGTGGTACTGTGCTCGAACTCGTGACAAGTAAGTAGTTATTTATCTTCCTTTGTGAAAAATGCTTTATTCTAATAATATTTTGCTCAAGATATAACTCAAACCTCTGTACAGAGGCTCAGCTATGATTTTTTGAAAATCTGCCATTATTTTCAGAGTTACTACCAATTAAAATATAATTATCATGCTTTTTTTCTTAAAAATTTTCTCCTCTGTTGTCGTAAAACAAGCATAAACCCACTTCTAAGTTATATATTTCAAAAATTCTAGTTGAGCCTCTGTACAGACGTTCGGCTATATACAGGCAAAAATATTATTATAATAGAAGCATTTTTCACAAAAGGAGTAACATGCCTTTGCAAAAATGAATCATTCAATGTTCATTTTGTCAAAATATTGCACTTAAATAATTTTTTATTGTAATACTATTCTTAAAACAGTTTTATATATATTTTCTAATCTAAGTGACAATAAATATCATAAATATTATCCATTTATACGCTCTTGCAAAATCACGGTTCCGAACGTAGTCCGATACCTTAACCCAGAATTTTTTATCTTTTAATCTTTTCTACTTTGTATATTTATTAATGGTTTATAGGTAATCTATCTGGCAAATAAGGATTTTATGGACTTAGGAGGTTTTTAAAATCTAAATCTCTTTCAAGAAACACAAAATTTTTAATTTAAAAAACTCTTCTCAGACCAGGTCTGACTTATACATATGAAACTTGGACAATAATAAAACTGGAAGAAAATCGAATGGCATCTTTTGAGAGAAAAACGCTTGGAAGTATTGTGACGTCTCTCGCGTCTTTCTGATTAACATGACTCCTATGTTCTTTGACGGCCACGATTAATGGCAAAACCTTTCCAACCCAATACCAAGAAGAGAAACGGATCGAATATGTAAATGAGATATACTATAAAAGGATAGCGTGGCAAACCTAGATATAGCATCGCATAGCATAGCGCGGCAAGCTCAGAGATATTAGTGTGGAATCATTCTGATCGATAGCGTGACAAAGCTTAGTGTGAATTCTTGAGGATCAAGAATTAGAAACCTTGCGGATCAAGAATCTTCATATATAAAGTTCTAGATTACATTCTTCTGGGTAAAGGGGACCAGAACTAAAAAGGTAATATTAGATATAAGTAATTAGATAAACAGGATTATTTGGGATAATTGAGATAGAGGATTTTAGTTGCGTGATCGGGACTTAAATACGGGGTTTTAAATTTCCCGGGCTTTGACTCTCACTTTAATTAATAATTGTCAAAATTAGAATTTAAGTAATATGTTATTCTTAATAAAAGTTGTATTAAGAATTATGTCTCTTCATTTTGATAATCCCACACCTCTAGTTTTACGTGGAACCGGCAAGACATGGTCATCAAGGATGGCTATGTCTCAATGGCGCCCGAACGTATTTAATTCTGTTAGGTAATGTAGGTGGAAATACAATTCTACCTGAAATGTACTTTTTTGGGTCGGAGAATGTTGCAGAGCTTATCGAGTGCATCGACAAAATATACAGTTACTTGAAATCCCAAGTAATCTGTCAAGTGCTTTTCTTAAAAAGTCATCTCAGGAAGGGCTCAAGATTGGTATTCGATATTTGGTTCGTTGTTAGTGCCAAAATACAGCCAGGGTTTTGCGGGAGCTCAAAGCTGAATTAGGAAGGCTTTTCCCGCGATCAAAAATAAAAAAGAACTACAGTCGGAGTTTTATGCATCATTACAGGGAAGAAATCAGGAGGCGACTGATTTCCTTATAGATTACTAAAAATAGGAGAAGTTTAGAATTAGAATGTCCCAGCAGACTTAGTGGATCTATTTTAGTTCGACTCGAACCACAGGTACAGGACTACGTGGAAGTCCGAAATCCACAAAATACGATACAACTTTTAGAAGTCTTGCAAATTCGAAGAGAGATATTCTTGCAAATCACAAAGGGGTTATCAGAACCATAATGTAGAAAGACGAGGTCAAAAGGGCAAAAGGATGCCTAATTTTGAAGCTAATGGTAGAAACTGGGGAAAATTCGGAAATAAGGAATAGACCAAATAACAGAAATGAGTTTTACGAGAATAGCCGTCAAAATAATAGGGGGTTCGAGAGAATAGGTTTAATAATAATGATCAAAGATTCAGCAACAGGGGTTACCATTTGAAATGAGCGAAATGATAATTTTAATAGAGGGACCGTAGAAATAAGGGTTCGAGTGATAATTTCAATCGAGGTGATAGGACGAAAAGGGGGACGATTAAATATTGTAAAGGTTAATGATCAACCTCAAGAGGTGTCGACAAGAGAGACAATTAGACTTTCCCAATATGTATAGCACCCGTAGAACTTCCCACGTACCTATATTATTAAATAACACATTTTTGAAAGCGCTATGGGACACCGGAGCAGATAAATCTTTTATATGGGAAGAAGTATATAGAAAATATTTTTTCTATAAAAAAAATAAAAAATCCGAGCCCAGGTAATAACAGCACAGGGTGCGAAATGCCAAAACATGGGGATTGTAGAATTAAAAATTCACATCAGACAATTCGAAAGAAATTGGTCATTTCATGTGCTGAAAGATTTAGAATACCCATGTATTCTGGGTATCGATTTCATAAGTGATCAAGAATCGTATTAGATTTGATCAGAAATCGTTAAAATTCAAAATACACTGGTTGAAGATAATAAGGTAAATAAAGGGGAATTTACACGTTAATGGTCAGAAAAAGAAGTTAAACATGGTGGCTATAGTTTTACCGAAAAGCATATGAAAATATAATTTGATAAAATTAATTGTGCCAAATCAAAGATTTGGTATTTACTTCCGGAGAACAATTAATAAAGGAACAGAAAATGACCCAGAATTAGGTCATAAAAGATATTTAGAAAACCCGAAGATAGCCGGTTAATGCAACGATATGTGAGAATTGGCCCCAGATTTCGTTTAATTGAAGGATTGTTTTTTTTTGCGAAACAGCAACGTAAATTAGGTGAAAGGTGTATACATTCCAAAATTTTTAAGGAATGAAATAATGAGAGAATTTCATGACAAGAAATAAGGGGACATGTGGCAGATTTAAAACGATAAAAAAAAAGGGGACGTTTGTTATTTCCCGCATGAAAAATTTATTGATCAATATGTCCTACATGCCATATGGCGTTAATAACTAAAAAAAGGGCTTACCAGATGGTCGGTTAAACCAATTATATCAAAATCCGAATGAGATAGTGACGTTGATTTATTAGGCCCGTATCCTATATCGAGAATAAGACGTAACCCATATTTTAGTAATAACCGATCATTTTAGCAAATGGGCTGAAATCATACCTTTTAAAAAGGCCCCCCATCTCGTATAATAGCGGATATTTTTGATAACTTTATATCGCGTTATGGAGCTCCAATAAAATTAATAGTGATAATGGCCCCCCAAATTTTATATCCGAGATTTTTGAGCACTTAAGTGAAAGATTAGGCATAAGGCATGTGAAGACTGCTGCATATCGACCACAAGCAAATCGGACTGAAAGAGTTAATCGAGATATAGTGCAAATGATTGCAAATTATGTTAATGATCAACACGATACTTGGGATCAATTTACGTGAGTTTGTTTTACGCTATTCGTACGGCGGTGAATGAAACAAGGGGAAAACACCGGCTGAGTTATTTTTAGGTCAAAAAATTGATTACAATTCATTTCAAAACTAGTTATGATATCGGAAAGCTCTAAATTCAAAATTCAAGATATACAGAAAAGCTTTTAAAGAAGCTAGACTAAGTACGAAAATTAAACAGGAAAGGTGGGAAAAATATTATAATAGACGTAGAAAGGGACAAAAAAATAAAGGTAAATGATTGGTTTTATTAGAAACACACCCTGTAAGTTTAGCTGCTAACAAAGTATGTGCTAAATTTAAACAAAAATTTGAGGGACCTATAGAGTCCTAGAAGTTAAGAACTTTAATAATATTGAATATGGAAATCAGGAAAAGATTAACAGTTAACGTAGATCAAATAAGAATATATCGTCATAGGAAATGTGACGAGGTCGAAGTAGGAACAGGTATCCCAAATAGTATAAGATCGTCAGGAAACTTGTATTTCGGAAAAGTACACCAAGGATTAAATGAGTCCCAATGGGAAAGAAAAATCTGCGGTGAAACGTAGGTTAGAGGCAAAAGGGATTGGTAACCAATCAAATCAATATAAAAATACAGAGGGGACCCATAAAACAAATCACTGGTCAGATCACTACCTAGTTCAGTAGGGAATGAAAATAAAAAAAAAAAAAGGTTTAAATAAAAACCAAGGTATTAAAAGATCAGGTGTATCGGGGACAAGGGGACCACAAAGAAAGTGGCAAAGAAAGGGAATAATAATAGTAATAAAAAAAAGACAAATGTCATCTAGAAATTATTTCCAGAGATAAAAAAGAGCAGGAGAGAATCAACTGAAGTTCCATATGAAAAGAGTTATAATTTAAGCCAAGACGGAGAACAGAAGAACCACGACCAGCCAAGAACACATTTTGGGAAGGCAAGGAAAGGAAGACAAGGAGATTACAAGCCTTACAACAAGAAATTCCAGTACAAACCAAGGAATGAAGAGTGATGACACCTCATCGTTGAACGTGAATTTGGGAGACCGAATTTATAAAAATCAGGTTGTATTGTTTCATTTTTTATGATCTTCCCAACAAGTGGTCGGAAGAATTATTGCAAAGAAGGAAGTCTCGGCGGTGCTTAAAAGTTATAAGGGCCCAAATCAAACACTACAATGAGTGTTATTTAATATTGAACTTTTTGACTTGTTAAAATTTTTCTGAAGAAAACATTTGTATTCACACATTTGTTTACTTCGATGTATGACTTCGTGAGATGCGAAAATTCCTTTTGGGTTTTTTGTTATAATGGTTTATTGAAAAATGTTTTGTAATTGTATAATATTTTATATATATATGTTGTTGTATTGTTACGATTATGAGGCATCTGGGTTTAGGGGAAAAGCGGCGTAGTCAAGGCACTAACAATAATATCAAAAGATGGGGGTCATTGGGAGTTTTTGTTGAAACCAGATGTAGGGATGGAGATAAAAATTTATTGTGATATATAAATAATAAATGTAAAATTGATTAATATTATGGAAATAGAGACTCAAATAGTTTCATTTCAGGGAGACTGACCCTGAAAATCTTGAAAAGTAAAGCTTCAAAGTGTTTCCAGGCTGTTAAGAAAGGGAGCAGAAGTACCAGCTCCATATGAAGTGTTAGATTGGGTCTGCACCCAGAATAATAGTTTTAAGTGTATAAATATTTTAAGTAACGAAATGTAAAGTGAGAGTAGGCACAAATTAAACAGTAATTATTAATGTTGGCCTAGTTATTGGAGTAAAATTTATTGTCACGAGTTTAAAATTAAATTGAATATTAAAATTCTAAGATGAGTAATGAAAATTAAAGTCAAGATAAATTTTGGGAAAATTTTAAAAGTAAAATTTAAGATTAAAATGGCAATGAAAATTAAAGTCAAGATAGATATTGGGAAAATTTTGTTAAAATTTAAGATTTTAAAAATTTCAATGAAAAAATTAAAAATCAAGATAGATATTGGAAATTATAAAGTTTAAAAAGAAGATTTAAGATTAAAAGTTAAATAAAACTCAGAAAGTGAAGAAATTTAGAAATAGAGATTTAGACACGTAATTTATTAAGGGGATTGAGAACCCTTAAGTAAATCACGTTTTCTTCTTGAGGGGTTGTAGTCCTCGCGCTTTTCTGATTAACATGACTCCTATGTTCTTTGACGGCCACGATTAATGGCAAAACCTTTTCCAACCCAATACCAAGAAGAGAACGGATCGAATATGTAAATGAGATATACTATAAAAGGATAGCGTGGCAAACCTAGATATAGCATCGATAGCATAGCGGCAAGCTCAGAGATATTAGTGTGGGAATCATTCTGATCGATAGTGAAAAGTTAGTGGAATTTGAGGATCAAGAATTAGAAACCTTTGCGGATCAAGAATCTTCATATATAAAGTTCATAGATTACATTCTTGGTAAAGGACCAGAACTGAAAAGGTAATATTAGATATGGAATTAGATAAACAGGATTATTTAGATAATTGAGATAGAGGATCTAGTTGCGTGATTCGACTTAAATACGTGATTTAATTCGGGCTTGACTCTCATTTTTAATTAATAATTGTCAAAATTAGAATTTAAGTAATATAAGTTATTCTTAATAAAAGTTGTATTAAGAATTATGTCTCTTCATTTTGATAATCCCACACCTCTAGCTTACGCGGAACCGGCAAGACATGGTCATCACAGGATGGCTATGTCTCAGTATAATTGGAGGTGTAAACGAAAGCAATAACTGGAGAAGAAGATACAATTTTGAATTATATAGACACCATTAAATACATAAAAATAGATAGAATGAATTAGATGGCACATATAATTCAAATGCCAGATGATAATGTTGTCAATAAGGTACTGCAGTTCAAAGTCACTGGGATTCAAAAGAGTGGAAGACCAAAGCTGAGATGGGCAGACTCAGTGGAATCAAACTTTGGAATTATAAACGAGAAAACTTGGAGCACAAAAGTGAACAAGAAGTCATTATGGATGAATCTTCAAAAGAAGGCAGTAGCCCACAAGGATACCAGATATGATGATGAGGAGGAGGTAATCTATTTTTATCCCATTTAAAGATGTATTTAATATGCAGAACATGCTTTGTGTATAATTGATTGTTTATTAACATTATTCTTAGAAATAATACTGGAATATTGGCAAGGAACTTCGCAATTTTTAACAACGGTCAAGTGACGAGGACGCGCGAACACTTTTCGTCTTCCATTTCACTTGAAAACTTTGAACCTAGATAGATTTAAGGTGCAACCCCATCAGTAGGGTCTGAAGGGCATTAGAGTTAGAACCCACGACCTGATAGAAACAAAGGCCAAGAACTGGTGATTATGACGATATTTCAAAAACCCCGACAACTGCTCAGTTTTGTATAGATTTTTAGTAATGCAAGGGTAAGTGGGAACAGTTTTCGCGTAATTATAAGACGGTGAAGTGACGAAAACACCTGAGCGATACATCCAAACTTCCGTAACACACCAGCGTAAGGACATTGAACTTCAACAGAATTGATGTGCATCAGCTCCGCTACACAATGGGCCTTTAGTGAGTACACTTTGGCCCGAAGAGATATTTCTTTCAGAATTGATGTAAAAACTCTGTTAATTTTATTACATTTGACGGTCTCCACATGATTATTAGAAAAATAATAATGAAGTTCTCAGTACCACACAATCCTATATTTTAAAAAATAATTTATATGCAAGTCGTGTGTTATATAGATATTAAACCAATCCAGTCACTAATACGAGAAGAAATCAAGAAATTATTGAGCTCAGTCAAATTAAAATTTGGAATGAAAGAATAAATTATCTTGTTGTAATAAAAAAATTGTATCGAAATTTCGTGAGAATCGTTCCTTGAAAATTTAATTTGTCGAGTATTTTTGGAAGTGAATAAATAACGGTGAAGAATTATGACACTATTTTAAAAATAATAAAAAAACTGTACAACCAAAAATCTGAAAATACTTATTACGTTTTAACAAATATAAATTAATTAAGGAGTGCCAAAATTACTTATCGAAAAAATGCTAATATTTTCAAAGAAAAAAAAATTTAAAATCAACAAAAAGTTTATCAGTATCTTTTGGCAATTCTGTTCAAAATTATATTTGAAATTTTCTATAAATTAATTTAAATTAGCTTTATAAAACTTAAGCTCCTTTATAAAAAAAATTATAGAGTTTTTCTACAAACAAACTACCATAGTTTCATGAAAGTTCCTTTTAGATATGTAGGTACTAATGCATATAACAGTTTTTAAATTGAAATACATTTATTTACACATTTACTATTACACATACAGAGATAATTTTTTTTATTAAATTAAATGGAAAGCTCCCAACAAAAAGATAGTATGCAATAAGGAATTTTGAAATTAATATATTATCAAATAAACATCAGAAAAGCACATAGATTAAATAAATTACTCCAATTGTATTTGATTTGGTTTTATTTTAATTTAAATTGTACTCTGAAGCAACACGAGGGCCTATTGACGATGTAATTTTGAATAACGGTCAAGTAATGAGGGCGATACCTGAGTTGGCGCCCCTCTTCTAACTTCCACATCACGATAATGGGATGACTATGTGCCTCGACAGAGTTAACGTGCACAACACCTCTACACAGAGGCATCACAACTCAAACTCGTGACTCAATAAGTAGTCTTCAGGGGCACTAGATTTCAAACACACGACTCGACAACGTCAACCACAAGTTCGCGACCATGACTACCGCAGCCACTACACCATTTGTATTGTTAACAGAAATTAAAGCCTGGAAAAAGTGAAGTTAAAGGTATAGAAATAAATTTCAACTCATATCTGCCACAATATAAATTATTTCTATACATTATCAAATTTCAGAACTGAAACTGTACAGTGGTGTAACGTACACACCCGCAGCCCTCGCATTGCGGGGTTGCAGGACTTTAGGAGGCCCAAAGTCTGACTGATGCTAAGTAAGATGTCCTTTGTAAGGTCCGGCTTTGGGCACAAAACCTGACTTTGTAGGGAGCCAGAGGCGTAGCTACCGCTGTGTCAGCCGTATCAATGATACGGGGCCCCCAGGGACGTCTTAAGACTCTTTGACTCCCTGAGGCTCTTTGAGCTCCTCCTCCCCCCTTGAGGCAGAGAAATCTTAAAATTTTTGAAGGCCCCTATGCAAAGTAGGCCCTAGCGGACGGAGCATCCATTGTCAAATACTCTTTCAAACTGAAACAAATAAATGCGCACGACTCACAGTCTCAAAAGCCTAGGCACAAACCGGCCCGACCGATGGCTGCATTTCGACTAAATGAGTTGAATGATTGCTTATGGTTAAGCCTAGGCCTAGCACATGAACAACGGTCATCACCTAATACAGTCTTACCGCTTTGGCCAGTTGACATGCAGTTTGAAATTCCCCGTTTTTCGGAGAATATTGCAGTAATAATATTTGACCACAGTAAAATGATCCGGATCATGATCTTACTAAGATACACTCGAGAACAAAACGAAGCCCCCACCAAGGGCGAGTCCCTGGGCCCGGTCCCAGTTGGCCTTTACCTTAAGACGTCTCTGGGGACCCCAAGCTTCAGGAGCCCCAAAACGAGGAAGCAAAAAATTGTAATATATTAAGGCAGTGCTTCTCAAAGTTTCAATATTTGCGACCCAATTTTCAATCATAATTTTCTTCGCGTCCCCCCATACAATAACAATGCATTGGACGCAATAATATATGTATATAATGTATTTTGACGCTAAAACTACAATATACTATCTTAATTATAAACCACTCAAATTATCAAGATAAATATTAAATTTTGTATATGTTACTTTTCAAACGATATTTTAAGTAAGTTATTTTTAAGTAATAGATATTTTATATATAAGTAAATTATATATATATATATACTTTTAAGTAATAAGAAAAGTATTGTGTTGCTTTTCTTTTCTAATTTTTAAATTAGAACAGATAACAATAAAAGTGCAACGTGTATTTTTTATGTCAGAATGTATTATGTTTTGCTTTCATTAAGTAAATTTTAAAGCTTTTTAAAATAATCTTTTATTTTTGACTTTTTGATATGCTCGAGCCCTCCTCGTTGGGTTATTACGCCCCTCTAGGGTGGCGCGCCCCACAGTTTGAGAAACACTGTATTAAGGCACTCAAAAAAGAGCTTCCAAAGAATTTTGATACTGGGCCCCATCTGAACTAACAACGTCACTGCAGGGGGGCCCTAATATTCTCCGTTACGCCACTGACTATGTATGAATATTTTTATTTCTCACAGTATTTAAAATTCACAGGATGAAGAGGCAAAAAAAAAACTTTCGCGCGCTCTAAAACGCGCCATCAACAAATTCGCAATATAATCTCGTGAGTTGCGTCTGTCATTAAATTTAGCCATCATAGGCGCCAAGCTCACGGGTACCTAAAGGCAGACTTAACTCTTTGTTAAGAAAGTAAAATGCAATCGTCACTGGCGTCTGAAATTGTTCAACCCTTCATCTATTACCCCTGACAAGGAGTCTCGTGATACGGTGTGCCAGGAGAATCCGGACACAGATCTTACCTCAAAAAGGAGGTGACTCGAAAACTTCGTGACGCTGCCGTTAAACCTGCTGAGCTTAAATTCCTCCCATCTCATGGAAGAGATAAAGATAGTTCTAAATAAAGAATCTATTTTACTCAGGGATCCTCCTTCTGTTGGGAATTACGCACCGGTTACTCACGCTCCGTCTGTGAAGGAAAAAAGGTGGTACAACCACCATTATATCTGTTTAAAATAGAATCAAAGCAAAAACTTTGTTTATGTTTGGGGATGAAAAGACCTAATAATAGTTTGGTAGAGTTGTTCGCGTTTTGAACGGTTTCTGACTGTGTTTTTATTTTGATGGCGAAGAAAATACATATTTGTAATTCAAAACTTTCAGCTGAAATTCGAGAAAGGCTC
Organism: Trichonephila inaurata madagascariensis; assembly: GCA_019973955.1. Classification (NCBI taxonomy): domain Eukaryota; kingdom Metazoa; phylum Arthropoda; class Arachnida; order Araneae; family Nephilidae; genus Trichonephila; species Trichonephila inaurata. Next base: position 342,922 of record BMAV01019485.1, read on the forward strand.
AGAAAAATATTAAAATCTTACTTTATTTAATAAAGAATAAACATGTTTTTTAGCGTGCAGGATACTGAATATTCATTTTACATTGAGAAATTCAATAATTAAATTCATTGTTTAAGTTCGTAAAGTATCGAATGAAATAAAGTATGTTTTTTGTTGCTGTTGTTGTTCCGGTACTTATTTAGAAAAGTTTGAATAGCCTGAGAGTTAGGGCTCTGCCACACACAATACAAGAAGTAGACAGTTGGAAGATAAATTTGAATAGAAATCTCCTGGGTCCCTTCACACGTGGTCAACTAGCCAGTGGCATAACGTACACACCCACGGTGTGGAGGGCCCAGGATTCTAAGGGACCCAAAGCCTATGTTATGTTATGGTTTTGCAATCCTTCGTAAGATCCAGCTTAGGGCCCAAAACCTGACTTTGCAGGGAGACCCTAATATTCTCCGTTACACCATTGGGTGTAACGTACACCCCCGCATCGCAAGGGGTGGGGAGGGTTCTAGGTGGCCCCAAACCTGGCTGACACTAAGTAATTACCTTTGCAAAACCGGCTTAGGGTCCCAAACCTGATTTTGCAGGGGTTCCTAATATTCTCCGTTACGCCACTGCAATTAGCACTTCCTACTGTGAAGCTTTCGAAAACCACGCTGGCTCCTCTACTAGTTGACTTTACTAAAAGGATATTGTAAAAGCTATGCTTTTCACACAGGGCTACTTGTGTATTAAAAATGGAGAAAGTTTTTTTTATTGCTTCTTCAGACTCAATAATTGCACCAATGAAACAGTAAATTTCGCTACGGCACTGAAAATGAACTTATGTCCGTATGTGAAAGGAATTCTCTTTCATCTTCACACTGAAGCAGTGGTGAAAGAAAACGCGTTGAAATGCACAAAGTTTGCTCTTGTGAAACTAGCCTTAATATAAATTATTCTTCCTGTTTAAACTTTCAGAAAAATGTTATAAATATGCAAAATGCCAAGCTGTTATTTCCATTTTATATTGAATTTTTAAATATAAATAAATATGTATCAAGTCAAAAATAATTCAAAATTTTCTTTACCCAAAATGAATTGAGAAAACAATTTTAAATGTATTAGTTGAATTGAGAGAGAAACATTCTTAAAAGTAAAGCTATTCATTTTTTAAAGAAAAGGATAAAATGAATTACGTAAAAAACTAGACAACTAATACAGAAAATACCATATAGTACACTCTTATCAATTTAGTAAAAGTTACGTTTGATATACGCTTTGCTAACGTACATCGAGTAATATATTTCTATAAAACTATAACAGTTCTTTACCATTTTTTTTCCATTATAGGATGAACATACTTATCCACATGCAATTACGAGATTAATAATTCAAGAAAACGCTTATTATTATTTTGAGGAACAAAATTCTGATTTACACCAGAAAAAGGTGTATAAGGATCAAATCGTAGACGCTACACGAATAAAAAATTTTAATTTAAAAAAAAAAACATTTATTACTCATAAAGATAACTTTATAACCCTTCAATTTTTCTTAAAATATGGGAGCTATGCCCTCCAACCACATTTTTGTTGCAATGTTAAAAATGTGTTTAGACCAATATAGTTGTGCTGCTGCTTAAAAGAGTCGGTTGAACTTGGCGTGTTGACAAAAAGTTAAATAGACTAGGTTGTAAAAACAACGACGAGAGGAAAAAAGAAAAGAACGCATCATTTACCTGATATTCCCATTTTCTAAATTAGAAAACACTACTTTGGGTTTTAAAACGGTACAGTAGGTGATTAACTATTTAATACCATTACATTCTAACACTGGCGTACACAGACTACTGTCGGAGATTAGAACCCATGACCTACGGATTCGTAAGCACGTAACATACCACTAGACAAAAGTGATCACTCCTGTCCGGAGGCTGTTACTGGCTTATTTAGATACCGCCACACTACTTTCATGGGAGAAGCTACATATTTAAAAAAAAAAACGTATACGAAAGCTCGGAAACATAATATTTAAGCTAAAAATTAAAAATCTGTTTGTCAATGGGAGCACCCAACACCCTAACCTTGTGTACGCCACTGCATTGTAATAACACTATCATAGCATAACAAGTCCTTAGCAATCGCATTTGTCGAAATCTTATGTTAAGGCAGAAACCTCAATTATTTCTATCATAATCCAATGAACACGGATCTCTCGTGAATTTTCATTAATAAATTTGTTTCAGCTCAACTGTCTTAATGAAATATTTTTAATTTAGTTCATCCACACTTCAAGCAATATCGGCCTAATTCGTTAACTTACTTCAAAAACTGCATAAAATAGTCCAACTTAATAGAATTATCGTTACACGTTGATTATTTAATGAAAAAATCAAAACAAGAAAATGTCTCAAAAACATTCAAGTTTGGTTTCATCAAATAAGACTTCAAGGATATTCAACAAGACAAACAAATATAAGCGTATTACTGAAACTTACAAGAACACTTCGTCCGTATTTGGTGAAAATGAACACATAACCACCAAAATTCCGATGAAACAGATTGAACTGAGAAATCTAACAGATATTGATGATGAATTTTATGATGGCTATGATGAAAATTTGTTTGGTGGAGAGGACGACAAAAGTTGGCTCATGAAACTGACAGAAAGAGAAAGAGAACAAGAATTATATAATAGATTCGAAAGAAGAGAGTGCTTAAAAAGGAGATTCGAAATCTGGAAGAAACTAAGAAAAAAACAATGCACTTAATAGAAATATAATATCTCTGTGTGTGCACCCAGAAATATTTAAGTACAATAGTTAAATCTTAATCATATATAATATTTATAATTTGTTATAAAAAATATATATGTAAACTTAAATCTAAAGTTTGATACTCCACATAGAAGAAATCCGCGTGAGAATATGTATGAAGTATTGAGAAAATATTGCATTGAGGTAATTTGATATCAGTACGCTACAGATTTTTCCGCCAAAAAGTTGCAAAATTTTGCCTGTATAAAGCGATGACATTAGACTGGCCACCAGTGGCGCACACAAGGGAGGGATCCTGGGGTCCGCCCTTGATTTTTTTCCGATTGATTATAATTCTAAGTATATAGTACGTAAAATTTAACTAAGTATTTGTTATTAATGATTAATTTTATTAATTAATGCTAATTATTTATTCAACAATTAGCTTTTACTGTGTTTTGTTCCCGAAAATCGACAGAAATCAAAAGGAGCATGATACAAGATTGGTGAACTTTCGACCCCTAACCCCCCCCCTTGAAAAATTCCTGTGTGCGCTACTTCTGGCCACTGAGTATTTATTTGGCACGATTTCAAAATCACGTCAAAAATGAGTGGCATACCAAAATCAAATTAGTTCCATTGAATCTATTGAATAACACTGAATGAAGTAACTTGCTTGCACTCTATTTAGTATTAACGTATTATCACAACCTATGGCGACATTTTTGAAACGAAACACATGGTTGCCAATTCAGCGCATATGACACATAATAAATCGGGGGTGCCAACTTGGCGAGTTATTAATAGAGTTGGCGATTGTTGCGATACTACGTTAAGTACCCTCTATTTTATTGTACACCTTTATTTATCGCCAATTTGGCGAATTATCACCCCATAACAGAAGAATGAGTTATTGGAGCCATTTTGTTTACTGTTTGAAAAGCATAAATTAGATTGTTATAGATCCTATTTTAGTCCACACTATGGCTAAAGTAGCCACGGTTAATGCTCACGAATTCGGGGTCGGTGTCTCATGAGTTCGAGCTTTTGTGCCACTGAAGACTCACCATGAAGAGTGTTGTTGCACGTTAAGTCTGTCGAGACTTCTGAGCCTTCCCATTGGCGTGATGTGGAAGTTAGGAGAGGGGGTGCAGCTCAGGTGTCGTTCTCGTCCCTTGACCATGGTTCAAAATTACGAGGTCCGTCGCCAATTGCCTTGTGTTGCTTTTTAGTGCGACATACATAAACATTCACTTGACAAAGAAGAAAAACAAATTGTGCCAGCAGCTCATTTTTCTGGACTGGATATCTATCCAATATACGGATAATTCACCAAGTTGGCGATAAATAAAAGTGTGGACTCAAATAGAATCCAACCAGTTGATTGATACTGTATTAACTTCACATTCTGAAGCTACATAAGGGGGATACCGTTGACCAATTTAGCCAAGCAAAAAGACATTGCCAATTCAAAAAATATCACCAAACGTTGTTATCCTCATTATTACTGTGTTCGAACGTTTATTTCCCCAATTGGCTGTATATCATGGCATTTGGCAATATCTTTTGATTTGACGAAATCGGTCGACGGTTTAATAAGTAAGGGCACTAACGTATTAGCGTCACGGCAACAAGGTGGCCGCGGTAGCCGAGTGGTATAGGTATCGGACCGGGGCTTGCCTTGTCACGAGTTCGAGCCCAGTACCATTAAAGACCCACCGTGTAGGGCAGCGATGCACGTTAAATCTGTCGAGAGCTGAAACGTCCTCCCGTTGGTGTGGTGTGGTAGTTAGGAGGGGGGGTGCCAGCTCAGGTGTCGTCCCGTCACCGACCATGGTTCAAAATTACGTGGTCCGTCGCCAAAGGCCCTCGTGTTGCTGAGCAGTGCGACGTTAATATTCAATCAATCAATCAGTCACAGCAACAAAATTTGCGCCATAATATCAAAACAAAAATATTCTTACGGTTTATTAGAAAAAAAAAATTTTAGATTTTGGTGGAAAATGGCGTAATTCGTGTCGTGCAAATTTTTTCTGCAGTGACGCAAATACATAAGTACCATCGGGACTCGTAATTATAGATTAAACTAAGATTATAACGAAATAATTTAAATAGCACCATTTCACTAGCCGATGTTAAAACGATCACAGCAAACATATAGGTCCTATTGCTTAACTGATGACAGAATAGATCTTGGGTAAGTGTAAGGAGCTCTGAAACCATTCGGGCTTTTATCTCCTATCTGACAGGAGGGAAACATGTGTGTGTGTTATTAGAAAAAGCATTAGAAAAAGAAAGATAATAATTTAAAAAATGTCAGGCAAAATGAGACAAATGCAAAGAAGATCAGAAAGAGGATACACTGACTTCACAAATACAGTTATTCTCACAAAACAAATATTAGGTTGGGAAAAAAGAAATCCATTATTTTTTCCGGTAGATGGCTGTAGTGTCAAAATCTCGTGAAGTATCGATCAGACAATTTCAAATTTATGCTCGTTGTCAAGAGGTGACATTTCACGCTAAAAAAATTATTTAGCTGTTTTTTGTTTGGTCCATTCAGTTGTGAGTTACAAGGTTTAAAAATGGAAGTCAACAAAGAAAAATTCGGTTCTTTTTAAAATTTTTTCTTTGATAAAAGAAAAATGAAAGCCAGGTGGCTGAAATTGTGAATGGTGTTTAGGGTGCCGAAAACCCAGCAAATTACTTAATTTTGCTTTCGTTTTTCCCGTTCATGCATTTTTGAGTTAAAGTGCCCCCTCCCCGTCTTTAAAATTTAAAAAATAGGAAAATTCAAGTTGACCGGCATGTTAGTAGTCGTAGCATCGCCCAGGGCTAAAAATCGAAAAAAACAGTGTTAAGCCGAGCAAAGCTGGATTCAAAAAGTTCGATTTTTGGGTTCCCCCAATTAACACCAAAAACATGATGGATCAATTTCCATCTAAAAAAGCCCTGGCCGAAGGAAATAAATCGACCCATTTCTTAAACGGATGGTAACTGGGGATGAGAAAGGGGTACTACTACAATACTGTGCGAAAACAATGTGGTCAAGTGGGGGTGAAACGGGTGGAAAACCAAGACAACGGCCGGGAAAGGTTCTACGTGTATTTGGGGGACGGGAAAAGGAAAAATTATGGAGATGTTTCCGTAGGGGAAACACTAAATTCGAATCTGCTGTTAACAACTGGACCGTTTGAAACAGTGACTGACCAAACGGCCAGAAATTTGGGCCCAAAAGAAGAGGTGTTTGTTCCATCAGGTCCCCACGTCTGTAGTGACTCTCCAAAAATCTGGGGGGTTTGGTTGGAAAATTTTTAAAGTATGCACCATATAGTCGGACCTGGCACCAAACGATTACCCCTTTTTTTCGCATTGAAGACTTCCGGGTAAGGAATGGGGAAACAAAAAAAATTGTGAAAATCGATTACTGAGTTTTTGCCAAGAAGGGAAGACCTAAAAAGAGGCAATATGACTACCTTTAAAATGGCAACAAATTATACAACAAAACGGTACATATTTGACCCAAATCGGACAATCCAAAACATGCTAAATAAAGTTTTGAATTTCATGCAAAAATAATGGATTTCTTTTCCTCCAACCTAATATTATGAGAAACAAACTTGAAGAGAAATCGTCATGGGGTGTGATGTTATCTCCCACCAATGGACCTGTGTTTTTGTCTAGGTAACTTTGAACCTGACAGTTAACTTTCAAAGAATGATTCTAGGTCTGGCTCGGGCTCTAATGGGCTGCGGATTTGTGTTTTACCTTTGCAGACCTAGTACGTTTCGCGGAAGCTGGTACCTTTTTTGTGCGGTCCCTAAAGGGCGGATGACAATCGCCGCAGGTAATTTTTACCCCGTTTCCTCCCGAGGGGGACCGAGGGCCACGATGTGAACCTGCGCTAGGATTTAATTTTACCGAGCGTACCCAAGCCAAACAGACACTCATATGCCACGTATAATCATACGACATGGGCTGTCGATTTTCTGCATCATCAAAATCCATCGACTTGGGCCAGGGTCGAACCCGCAACCTTGGGTGCAGAAGGCCAGCGACAAACCAGCCACGCCATCCAGCTGGCGCTTCAACTTCGAAAAAAAAATTGAAAGAGGTACTTTTCCTTTAACTGTCAAGTTATTTTGATAATTTGGGTACAAAATTTTCAATTTTTTTAAACCCGTGTTCTCATGGCAGGGCGGATAAGTGCCTATAAGTAAAATCCCTGTAGTACTCTCTCGATTGAATGGGAAATCTCGATTAAATTATTATAAATACAAAATAAATAAGAGAGAGAAAGGAGTTTATAAAAGCCACCGTTTACTTAATTACTAAAAATAATACAAGGTCTGCTTCGTCTAAGAGCAAACTCGCATTAAGGCACAAGGTTCTATTAAAAAAGCCTTCTTCGCCCATCATGTGAGCATCTCCCATCTGGGCAGGGGCGGCAGTTACTCACCTGAAAAAGATGGCACATTTTTTCAAAATATTTCAACTGCTAGAGCAGCAAACGCACCTTGGTTTTTTTTCAGGAACGAAGTCTTGCATAAAGATCTTAATGTTCCACGCTTCTGATTTCATCAAAACAATCAGAAAATTTCTTCAACCGGTTACCACAGATTTTCAAATGAATCTATCAGGAAATCCCGGCTTACGACATTCTACTCCTAGCTCTTCTAAGAGACCTAGAGCAGTTTTTAATCATTCGTATCAACACTTCCCAGCTCTGAAAAGGATGAGAATGTCTTGATACGAATTAAAATTATGAGCTTTATTTTTTTACACTAGTTGTTTTCTTTTGCAAAACTTCACTCACTCTAATTATTCCCCTCGTGCCATGCAAGTTTTTGATCACGTTTAGTATGGCAACTTCACCCCTCATTATCTTATTTCAAACTCCTCTACCTTTTCTTCCTTTCCAAGTGGTTATTTAAAACTTCCTTCAATGCACGCAGTTATCTTAGAGGTATCGTGTTAAACGGAAAATATTATTCTCTTAATCCTTGTTATTAAAGAAATATATCCCCTCTCTCCCCTCGTTCCGTCGAGATGCGGCAGACGGTTGAAAGACGGGCTTTGCTGTCATCGCGATGTGACGTCATTTTCTCTTCGTTTTGCTATGAAAGCGAAACAGAAACTAAATTAACTGGGAGAGTGGTTTCCCACCCACCCCTCCACCAAGTCGGTGGATCATGATGCAGAAAATCGACAGCATCCATATCGAATGATTATGCTGCATATAAGAAATGCCTCGGTAAAATTAAATTCCCGAGTACAATTTCGCATCGTCAGAGCTCGAGTTCCTCCCTCTGGGGAGGAAATTGGGTGTCAAAATTCTTGCGGCAATTGGAATCGCCTATATGGTGCCTCAATAAAAAGCGATACCAGCTCCTGGGGAATGTACTAGGTCTGCAAAGGTAAAGACCAATCTGCAACCCTATTAGAGAAAAAAACCCAATTTGTTGTCAGTTTGATGCTAAAAAAGACAATGCAATGAAAAATATCAGATTATTTTCCAAAAACTCAATAAATGTTTTTGTTTTTCAAAAAACTTGAAAATTTTGTATCAAACTTCATTAAGGTCTTGTGAATGTTTTTGTTTCATTGATATAAAAATTGATTGATTGATATTGATCCATAAATTATGGATTATGCAAGTTCAGGCAAATAAAGAGTCAGTAGAGTTGTGACGGTGTGATATTTATATGAACTAGTACCAACATCACGCGAAGACGATCGTTTTGGCATGATTGGTTACGTACTCGTGTTCGGAACGGAAGGTACCCAGAACGAACCTTCCTCTTTCATTGGTGACCTGGCCGTGCAAAGGAACTGCACCCTTCACGCGCCACAGTCGTGGCGCCATCTATCCACCGCAACAGCAACTAAGCCGTCAAACATTGACGCAAATAAGCCGTTACTTCTCAAAGTCGTCTCACACAAATGATACAATCAAATCGTCACACAAATGACGCAATTCTCAAGCCGTCTCTCACGAATGACGCAACCCACCAAGTGACGCAACTGCTTACATGCTCGCCACGAATATGGTATCATTCGTTCGCCTATTCAGGGGGGTATGTGGCGGTGTGATATCTATATGAACTAGTACCAACATCACGCGCAGATGATCGTTTTGGCGTGATTGATTACGTACTCGCGTTCGGAACGGAAGGTACCCAGAACAAACCTTCCTCTTTCAGAGTAAAGCAAACATAAGTTTACAAAAGCGACTTATTTGTAAAGCCTTTTTATGAAACAAAACGTAAAGAGCAAAAAGATGCTATATGTTTGATATCGTTAATAAAAATTGCGATTTTTGCTCCCAAAAAAAACCTATGTAGAAAAACCATTACACATGCTTGGTATGATGGTTAATACATAGTATGTCTCCCAGACGATGCAATACAGTCTGCACAACGTCTGGGCATGCTGGGATCAAATTATCGATCTGATCTTGGGGAATATTTCACCATTCTCTCTCTCCCATCTAGCAATGCTCTCCGAAGTTCCGGTAGACATGTAGGAGGTGGTTGACGAGCTAAAACTCGTCGGCTATGTCCTACACATGCTCTACTAGATTCAAATACAGTGAAAATGCTGGCCAGTCCATACGGGTGATATCCTCCGACTGAAGGCATTCGTTTACGATATTTGCACGGTGAGGACGGGAGTTGTCATCCATAAACACAAATTCTACTCCCACGGCACCATGAAACAAACGTACATGTTGTTCCAGAATGACATCCCAATAGATTTCGCCTGTCATGGTTCCAATTTGAGCATGCATGTCAGTTCTGGAACGCAGAATAATCCCCCTCCCCTCAAACGAGCAATCCTGCACCACCGAAACGGTGTCGTTCAATGATGTTCTCTTGGTGGTAACAGATTCCTGGCGCTCTCCATATGAAGGTCCGGGAAGAATCAGATTGCAAGCTAAACCTGGACTCATCAGAAAACATCCCACACTGTTATGGTGTCTACAATGCATGCTTTTTACTCCAGGCTAACCGCAGGCGAAAGAGAGTTGCAGTAAGGGGAACATATCTGGCAGGTGACGAGGTCAAGTGACAAGGACGACACCCGAGCTGGAACCCCCTCTCCTAACTACCACACCAAACCAACGGGAGGACGTTTGAGCTCTCGACAGACTTAACATGCATTGCTCCCCTACACACGGCGGGTCTTCAGTAATACTGGGCTAGAACTCATGACACGCCAACCATGAGTCCATTACTTTGACCACAGAAAAACTATGCGGTTACAACTATGCGGTTATTGCACTAAAAGCGCTTGCCAATAATTTTACTTCGTTGCTTGTATTCCTTGTATACTCGTCATAGTGACGGACTATCGGTGTCATTCTGCACTTTGCATATGATTCTTGTAGATGTGTGTTGTCATTTTACGAGTGATATATTTATAATTTGATTTCCGTGGTGACTCTCAATTATCCTTAATTTATAGACATAAGTGTATTAAAAACATGTATATCTATTTAAATAAAATATACTCTAGTAAACATAATTTTGTTGAAATGTTTTTGTTTTTTCAATATCCTTAACACGAAAAAAAAATTATTTCAGTCCTCTCAATTTCGTGTTAAACGATTTTCACTGTGTACAGGAAAGTGATTTTTTAGTGTGATAAGATTTCAGGAACTTAATTTCGACAAACTCGGAGAACTGTTCTTAATTTCGGGAGATTGAGAAACAGTTATTTGCGATGTTGTTGAATTATAATTCCGTTACTTAAAAATATTTACTATCCTACAGAAGCGTTTGAAAATGGGGGGAAAAAACTCAATCTTCTCAAATAATTCAAAACAATAAAATTAAAAATATTTTAAAACTAGTGGTGTGTGCAGATTAAAACATTTACGTAAGTGATAGTTTGTTCATCACAATTCTAAGTATTCAAGAACAGCTTTGGTGCTTGTTAGCGGCCTGAGCGGTAGCCTTATAGTCAAGGTTGGATTCGCATCATGAGTTTGAGCCTGGTGCCACAGCACGTTAAATCTATCGAGGCTCACACGTCCTACCTTGGTGTGGTGTGTAAGTTGGGAAAGGGGGTGCCAGCTCAGGTGAACTCCGCGTCATTTGACCATAGTTCAAAATTACGAGGTCCGTCACCTATAGCCCTCGTGCAGCTTTATAGTGCGACTCTTATACCTCTATAACTCCTGATGTATGTTAGCGCAAGTTTGTGACTTCCACTTCACTTCAGTATGAAGTCCCCTTCTGCGGCTGTTAATGAGTGTTTATTAACGTCGCTCTATAAAGCAACACGAAGACTATAGGCGAACGGATCTAGTAATTTTGAGCCACGATCAAGTGACGAAGGTAACATCTGAATTGGCACCACTCTTTTCAAACCACCATACCACGCTAAAGGGAGGAATTTGAGCTACGACATATTTAACGCGCTCCTCTACACGGTGAGTCTTCAGTGGCGTTGGGGCTCGAATTTGTGGCGGTGTGATGTTTATATAAACTAGTACCAAACATCACGCGAAGACGATCGTTTTGGCGTGGTCGATAAAGTACTTGCGTACGGAACGGAAGGTACCCAGATCGAATCTTCCTTCCTACATTAGTGACATTGGCCGTGGAAAAGAACCGCACCCTTTTCGCGCGTCATCTGCATCCACCCACAAAGCAACTAAGCCGTCAAACATTGACCAAATAACCGTTACTCAAAAGCCGTCTCACTTAAAATGACGCAATTCTCCAGCCGTCCAGCACGAATTGAAATCCACTGCAATGACGCAACTGCTTCCATGCTCGCCACGAATACGGTATCGTTCGTTCACCTATTCGCCGAATCACGGATGGGTATTGAGTCTATCAGTACCAAACATCACGCAAGTGATCGTTTGGCGTGCGTTCGATCTAACAAGTTAATTGCGTAACGTCTGATTGATTGATTGAATATTACGTCGTACATGTAACAGCTAGATATCATGAGGTTTTATGACGGACCATGTAATTTTGAACGATGGTCATAAGAGTTACTGACATTAGCAGTTAATCTGCTTCAGAAGACGAGATTTTGTAGCTGTGAACCTATATAATAAATGAATGATTCAATTTTCTTATATATAGTGATTCCACACACACACATATGCCATGTTACAAAGATTGATCTTACTACATGTAGTTGATAATTATTTGACCAATTGAGTTTCATTCTGTTCTCTATGAGTTAATGGTTATAGATTTAATTTATGTAATCATATTGTTTTACTCTTTTTTCATTTTTTGTTATACCAGGTTTAAGTTTTAATTCATTACCCAAGTTATAAGATTTTTTAAAAAATTATTACACTAATGTAAAACAAAGGCAAATCTAGCAGTTAAATCAAGAAAAATGAAAACTTAAAAAATTATTTAAGTTCACATAAAATATTCAAGTTCACAATTCTAATAAAGAATTCAAGTACTTAACTATGAAAAAAAATATCAAAATATGTTAAATGGTACATCTATAGATAACAGAGCCTTTACTCTTTAATGTGCGTGACACAGAAAAAGAGCAATAACTAATATTCTCTTTCATATAAGTAACGTAGCTATAACAAAAAAAGTAACTATTGTCAGGTTTCATGACACATCATTCATCTTCTGTTCCATTGTATTGCACTGATAATGAAACTAGAACTGTGTGTAAAGTCATCAACAAAGAACGAAGTTAAACATTTCACAATTCTCCTTTTTTGAGTTGGGAGGAGAGAGAGAACCTAAATATTTAATTTAGGAGATGATTACTTTGTATTGGTGATTGTAATAAGTACTTGATGTAATGAAACTTTATTGGAAGGGTGGGGATGCAAATGACTTTTGAGATATTTGATTTTATTATTCAAATTCTTTTTCATTGATGAAAACCCTAAATTCTCACAAAGAAATTTACAGACAAAGAAATAAATATATCATAAAAATTTGGCCCCATGAATATTTTATAATTTTCATCTAAGGATTAAAACTGCAGTGTAGTGTAGTAAAAACCTTAAGTATAAAAAAGGCTACTCCAAATATTTTAAGATAAAAAAAAGTACAAATTTTTTGAAACTATCAAGTTCTTCAACTATAAAATTTATCTTACGACTATTCTGTTTTGAACACAATTCTTGAATGGTAGTACAAATTCTTTTTTATAGAGAGTGTACTGAGTTCAAAATATAAATATCTGTTCTGATACAGCATTAATATTTATCAGTGATAAATAAGTACAAACTCATAATTAACATAAAAAATGATAATATGTGTATGTAGTTCATCTTGCTTTTTTCAATAACTTTCATGAGAACTTATTGAGCTATTGTAGGTTTTGAAAAGTTATAACACTAACCATGTATTAACTACGAAGGTAAATTTAGTTAAATACCCAATCACATTTTCTTGAAACAAAAGAGACTGCACCAAATTAATTTCATATTAACATTTAAAAAGACTGAAAATTCATTTGTTGTTTCTAAAGCAACAATGCCAATGATTTATTTGACTATTTCCCTACATTGCTGTTTAGGTGTAATTCCCAGCCTATGAAATATATCATTTTAAAACAATTATATCTACCTATAATAAATGCAAGATATACTTGGCAAATATGAATTAAAAGCAAGAGATCAGAGAAAAACGTATAAAGAACAGAAAATTTGTGTAGCTGAATAAATCATGAAGTACAACAGAAAATAACCTACGTCAGATTCACATTGTAATTGTACAGAGAGATATCATGAATTGATCTATTTTTCTCAATCATGTGATACTTGAGCTAGTACTTCTCTTTAAATTTTGATCTCATGAAACACAATCTAAAAATGTAATTCATAAGCATGAGTAATAGTGTATAAAAATTTGACTTAGGAAAAGGGAGGTATACAGATTTATTAATAATCCATCCAGCAAAATATATCATATTTTTAAAAAATAATTCAATAAGTTTTGGGAGCGGAATCCAGGATCTAAAGGTCACTGTTTATAAAAAAAAAAACTGCCTTAAGGTTATTTTTTACCTACATTGAAGATTTGATGCAACACCCCATTATATAGTGCAATACAAACCATCATGACTCAGATATATAAACTTTAGACATTTTATATAATTCAAGCTATTTATATTTCATTTAAACCACCACAAATGAATTTGATACCCAAAAATTTAAAGAAAGCTAAAAGCCTTTTGCAATTAATAATTTAATCATAATATAACATGCCCTAATAAGATCAGACTTCCTCCCTAGCTGTTTTAGAATACAGTTGAATCTCCATATTGCAAATTTTCCTATATAGCAAACTTTTTCCTGGAACAAAGAACATTTCCCGATTTTCTACGTAAAATAACCTCCCAATAGCGAAGTACATTTTCTATATAACAAACTTTTTTCCTTGCAATTCAATTTTTTTCCTCCCTATTTTTAAAGTATTTCTGAACATTTCAAAGTTTTTTTTTTCTCTTTAATACATTCTACGGTGATCATAAATCTTGAACTGGTTTTATTGGGTGCCTAACTCACCGAGAGCAATAGTTCTGAGCATTTCATCCAAGAAGTGGAACCTTTAACCCCTATTGTCCAGTTCATTGGAAAAACCTTCGATATCCCCTTTCACCTTCAGTGGAGGTGTCTTAGAGCTAGTCTCTGTTCATTTGTAGTGTTGATCCCTTGTGCACTGTTAACTATGTTTCTTGTAGCTCAAAAATGTCAAAATGTAAGAGCTTGAGCATCAAAGAAAAAATTTAATTCTTCAGGAAACGGATAAAGGGGCATCAAGAAACTTTAACTGCAGTTTTCCTTACAATAGGTAAGGTATATAAAATAAATATATATTACTTTACAAAAAGATGTGAATAATTACTTTTTATTATATAGTGATTATGAAGTTAAAATTTGTTTTATGTGGTTTATAAAGAAAATTGAAAGGTGAACCTCTATATAACGAATTTTTTCGAGGTTTAACGACTTCACTATGTAGAGGGGTCCGACTGTAATTACAAAATCTAATTATACGCATCTACTTATCTTTTTTTGAATAGTATTTGACTTGAACTTTATATTCTTCGAAATTACTTTTTTAACTACTGTTGTAACTAGTTTGTTTCTTTATTTCTGGTTTAGGCATTTCACAGTGGCATAACGGAGTATATTAGCCCCCCTGCAAAGCCAGGTTTTGGGCACCGAGCCCAAATATGTACTAGGAGTCAGTCAGGCTTGCCCCCCCATCAATGCTGGGGTGTACGTTACGCCAGTAGCATTTTACTCTTCATTTTACTAATTCCAACTGTAATTTTTCAATCAAACCTGGTTCTATAATTTGAGTTTAAGCAGTAACTTACTGGAGCAGGTCAACTACCCATTTTATGTTTCTGAGCTTTGGCTACAATATTTTAAAATTAATTCTTTATAATAGACAATACTTAACTCAGTGGCGCAACAGCCCATGAGGGCCAAGGCCTACTGTGCCCAACTCAGTATATGCGACCTTGCATAAGCAGATGATTCGGTCAGGTGGTCAGTCTGACACGAAACCCTCAGTGTTAAGTTCCCATGCAAGCTTGGTACTCGTTTATCGACCCACTGGAGGGATGAATGAAGCCTTGCCCAGCCAAGGATTTGAGCCTTGGACCTGTGATGTAGAAGTGGGATGGACCAACCATTGGGTCACTGGGTTCCATAAAAGACAATACATTTATTGAAAAAAATTTTTTCTATTGGAGAAAAACTTTATTAATGAAACTACATTTGCAGATAAGAAATGAGACACCCAAATATATAATGTTTGAATATTCTACTTATGCTGAATAGTAGTAAAAATGAATAGTAAGTAAATGACAATCATCTCAACATGGAAAAACGACAAAGGCTAGAATCTTCCTTCCCGGTCTCGTCTGTCTCTATCCTTTTCTCGGTCTCTACTTCGAGATCGTCGACCTCTCTCTGCTACGAGATCTTTTTCGTTCACGGCTACGAGAACGAGATCGAGACCTATGAAATAAAATCAAGATAATCATAAACATATGTAAAATATTTTATATAAAAAATGCATTTTTCATCTATTTTAAGAATGAAGTTTTTTATTTTGTTAACAAAAATTTATTAAACCACACAGAATTCTTAAAAAATGTACTGCCTCACTGAATCAAAAAGTCAAAATTTTAGCTCCATGAAACAATTATTTCACCTTATATTAAGTCTAGATATTGCAAAAATTTGTATTTCTGCAGAAAATTTCAATTTAAGGATTTTTATATCATCAGAATAGTGTATATTTCTATACAAAATCTTATTCATTTGGAATTAAACTAAACTCAATGGTGTAACAGCCTATGAGGGCCAAGGCCTACTCTACCCATCTCAGCTTTCGTGATCATGGGCGCTGAGGTGCATAAGCAGATGTTCCAGTCAGACTGATGCAAAAAACCCAGTATTTAGTTCCCAAGCAAGCTTGACACTCATTTATCGACCCACTGAAGGGATGAAAAATCTTTAATCACTTTCACGAGCAGACAGATAAATTAATCAATAGTATTGTATCATGACCACCAATTATTCAGAAATCGTCAAACATTTAACTAAAAAGAAAATTTGATGATCCACAAAAAGTCCAAGACATTTTTATAATGCTTCATGATTAATAAAACAAGAAGTTATATTCAAATAAATCATTCTTTTAGAAATAATATTGTAGGAAATTCTTAATGGAAATTTTTGTCATTCAAAGTACAACAATCCACTGAATTCTCCATAAAGTATCACATAGTAGATGGTGGTCTCAAAGGCTGAATTTATATCATTTTTACTAAGACTCACTTTTTAGCTTTTCATAAAAGTGAACACAGGGTGTAAATTAAAAAGCAACCTCCCTTCAATTTTCAATGACATATTTTAATAGATATTTTCATTGCCAGAGGAATTAAATATAAAAATTTTGGGTTTGATTGAAATATTTCGTTTTTTAACTTTCTGTATATAATGTCACTGAAATTAGAAAACCATAAAATTTTAAATAAGCAAGAAATACAAATGCAACACTCAACTCTCTTGCTGTGCATCCCACGCGATTTTCACGGGCAAAGTACACGAAGAGGACGTAGCACTAAGCAGAGAGAGGGTTAATCAACTATTTTGTAATAATGTTGTTGCAATTAAATAACGTTTAAAATATTGCAATAATTAAATAAGAATTTATATTTGTTTACATTAATAAAATGGAAGCTCATTATGGAAGTTCATGTATTTGAGTTTTACAAAATCTTGGGGGATGATTGATGCAGAAAAAATCTTTTTTAGCCAACATAGGTAGAAAATGTCTTAAAATTAAATAATGATATGAAAAATCACAGTATATGCATATTACATAAAATTTAAAGCACTTCAGTCACAATATAGTTCTGGTGAACATATTTATCAATGTAAACTAAAAACTAAATTTGTTTTGAGTTTGTTTGTCTTTTAATTGAGGAAGAATTATCATTAAACATAAGTTTTGCTGTACAAAACATCTAGGATACAGATGAAAATAGTTTTGTATTATATCATAAACAATGATATTTGTAAGGAGGGGGGGCAGAAAGATATCATTATCAAAAAGTAATAAGGAAAGAGAGAGTTCAGTTTTGTTAAATTTTCATAATTAATATGGAAGAACAGTTTTCTAAAATAACAGAAATCATGTAGAAAGTTTTTTTATTTTTAAAAATTAATGAATAATGTATTTAAAATGATTGAAAACATTATAGGTTACTATTGAATAATTATGAGTCTGAAGATAATGATCTTAGTCATATTTAGAATAGAAAATGCATATTAGATAGGATGACACAAAATAGCTGTGTACTTGTTACAAATACAACAATTAGCTAGGCTTTTCAAATGCTAAAATTTTTTTCAAATTCATTTTCTACAATTATTTTCTACTTAATAAAACTTGCTAATCAGAATGATAGAAAATTTCATATACCAATGCCTAAACACACATACATAAACAAAATATTTAATAAACCCTTTAGTTATGTCCACTTAAGATGAATTTTTCAATTGTTATAATTACTGAATGTATTTAAATGTTTTAATGATGCTCTTAAAAATTATACAAAAATTATTACTTAATGTCCTTTTACACAAGTAGAAAAATTAACAAAAATTCTTTGGCACATAGTTGAAGCTTTATAATATGAATTCAGACACAAAAATAGAAGCAATCAAATAAAGCAAAAATTAAATTACGAATAAATGTTCATATAAAGAGAGAATCAGTATGTAATGAGGCAAAGAGTTTTAGGAGAATTTATATCATATTACATAATGACAAATTTCTTTACTAAAAAAGCAGGTACAATAAATTTAATAAAACAACATACTTTCGTCTCCTATGTCTTCCATACAATTCACGTCTCAATTCTCTTGATATTGGTCTTAAATGCATGAAGTTACAGAATCCACTTCTTGTACATTCTCTATAAAACAAGAATATATTTAAAAGGGGAAATAGAAACTGGAAGAAATCATTATAAACTAATTTTTTTCTCTTTTTATTAAAAACAATCCATTACTAAATAATCAAAATAAGCCACGAGAAAAAAAACAGGATAAAATAAAGACACTTTAATACTTTGTTGGGAAAAAAGAGAACTGCATGTAACAATCTTTTAATAATGCTTCATTAGCCTCTTAACTGATTAAAGCTACACGATTCACTCCCCAGTGCCGCTGTTTTACACAGACGCATGTATAAGGTGTACAGGGAGGAAAAAAGTAAAGACACAAATAAACAAATTTTTCTTTGGTAAGTAAATCCTTCACAAACACTGTCAAGGTAATTTTATTGCATTCCAAAGCATTTGGATCAGTTGTAATGATAGCAGCGCTAAGAAGAAGCACATATACATCCCGGACACTTAAAGCACCAATTGAGTGAGATGGATATAAACACCTTGACAATTAAGAGATTAAAGTAACATAAGGAGTTTCCTACAACAGGCCAGGTAATTTAGTGTCCCCCCCCTGCCCATGTTCAAGCAACTAAGACAACATCAGGATTATGAATTGAATTATTATAAATTGGTCCAGAATTCTTTAAGCTTACTTTTAAAATTAATAAACTGCTTATTTCAGTTTTGCTAAAATTCTGTTTAATATAAGTAAAGTACACTATTCATTGAGTTAATTTAACAGAACAGAAATATTTTCCATACTTTTAAAATAAGCAAAAAGAAAGATCTACTCAGTTCATAGACGAATAAAATTATGCCCTTTTAAGGTTAGAAAATATTTAGCTTTGTGGGATATGTTAAAATAAGATTGAACTATTACAAAAAACACATTTACAATATACTGAATAAGAATTGGGGAGTTACGTTTTGATTAGATAGAGTAGCTTGTTATATAGTTTCTATCTTTCTAGTACAAAAATTATTTAACATTCTACACACAATTCAATGAAATACTTTTGTTGCCCAGACACACTTTTGAATGTTAACAGATTCTGAAGTGAAATTGTTTAACTTTTACACAATTCTTGATTTTCATAACACAAAGAGAAAAACTAGCAATTCATTTACTTTCAAACAGTAACATTTAGAATTATTGTAATGGGAAAAAAACACAATTTTGTATAATTATAGAGGGGGAACTTTGTAAATGTTTTTAAAAGGAACTGTATGTGCTATAAATACATACTCCATATCTAAATTACACAGGATCATAACTTACCCCATTTCATATTGTCTACAACATGCTTCACGGAAATCTGTTACGGGAGATAGTTCAGCATATATTGGTCTACCTGCAAACCATCTTTTATTCAAATCCTCCACAGCCTTTTCAGCATCCTCCTCTCTACGAAACTAAAGATAAAAATTGAAATAATAAAAACACATATATATATATATAAATAATAAACAACTAGAATTGACAAACAATTAAGATAATTTTTACTGTAGTAAGAAAATTTGTTTAAAAATGAAAAGAAAATAAGCATTTTAAAATTACTTTTATGCAACAATACTTTTTATAACCACAGACATAAAAAAATCATAAATTCTATTTTTTAAAATGTTATCTATTAAATATTTAAAAACATTTTTATTTCCTACTTAACCATAATCAACATAAACAATTTAAATATATAAATGCATGATTTCTTCTTGGTCACTTGAATTATAGCTGTAAAGCACACACTTATTCACTTAAAAAACCCATTCAGGATTTATTCACAAAAGAAATGAGAAATAGTGTCTTTTATACCTGAGTAAAAGGACTGTTTTCCCATATGTGACCATTTTGAATATGGCAGGACAGTAGTTAAGATTCTTTTTGGACAGTCACTAATTAAGTTAAAACAAAATTAGTAGAAAAGAAATAAGTATGAAAACCTAAACTGTGCAAAAGTAAGGTTAATTTTGAAAAATAAAATCCATAAATATGGAACACCAACTTAATATCATACACCAGCTTTAATTATTACAAATAATCTGGACTTAATTTAACAAACACTAAATCTACAGAAAAATAAATTTTGTATCAAGAAAAATGACAAATTGTATTGCATGTTCCAAAAAGAATTAATTTGTTGGTAATTAACAGAAAATAATTTAAGTATGATAAAAAATTACCTTAACATAGACATTGCCAACTAGGTGATCTCCCAGATTATCACAAACATTCATTTCCTCTATCTCTCCATACTGAAATGCATAAAATGTACATACATAATGAATTATTTGTAAGACATTAAAAACAAAGCAATTATAAAAATTAGCACTAATTAGTACTCAGAAAAGGACAATACAATATAATTATCAATTCTTTTAATTAGAATATATCAATATTACACGCAAGATTATTCTATAATGAAAATTTTTATGTATAAAACAATTCAGAAACTACTTTAACAATGAATACCTACATATTAATATGAATCCTGTAATACAATAACCAAGTTGAGGTTCTTCCCATATTTCTAATTTAATTGAAATGTATACAAAAAGAGGGGGGATATTACCATATTTAATGTAATAATTTAAATAAAGTAAACAGATATTTTAAAACATTATTGGTCTCAAATGCATTCTTAACTCAGCAGCTACAAATGCTGCTTATAAAAATATATGGCACATACATTTGATAAATTGGTGAAATTAAAGTAGGAAACAGAAATTAACTTTATAAAAAAAGTGGCAAAAAAATTAACATAAATTTTAAAATTTCAATTTCTTGAATTTATTGAGTATGCCAAAGAATCATTAAGAACGAAAAACAGAGTAATTGAAAATATGCCCTAGTTTTATAAACTATGCAAAGAATTTCGGCATATGAAACTTAAAAGCTATAACAAATTTATAATGTATAACATACACAAAATATATTGTAACTTTATTACATTACCTTATCTTCAAGTTCAACAAAAACATCTTCAAAAAAGTTATCAAAGTGTTCTTGTACTTCTTCTTCTGTTAAATTAGTCACTAAAATTGTAAAAATTTCAGAGTGAAACAAAAGTATACAATAATTTAAAAGTTTAAGTAGTTTACAAAAGAACACAAAGGGATGAAATAAGTAAAACTTTAGAACACTGAAGTTAAATAAATTATTAGAACTTTATTTGCTAAATTTGCTCACCATTGCATTTATAAATAAATTTTATAAAACAATATTTTTTATGTCATTAATTTCCAGATCAAATACATTCTACAAGTTAAAAAAAAAATTTATTTACATACATTTCACTTACTTTGAAAATTAAAATTTAACATGCATTACAACTGTGTAGGATGTGTTTACTTTTATGCCTTTTTATTTTTAAATATAGCAGGCACTATCTCGTAAGTTTTGATTTCTGCTGTTTGAATTATATTTACTTCAGATTTTAGAAACATGTCACAAAATTGTTTTTGATATGCATATTGAATAACTATCAAACATGTTTTTAATATGCAGACTTTTCCTTAATATTGCATTTTTATTTGCATAAAGAAACTACACTTATACATAAACCTTGCCTAAATTGAAGATGATCCACTTCATTTTCAATCAACTGCTTAGAATTACTAGCATAGCATTGTTATTTTAATAAATATAATCTTACCCAAATATGCCAATTGCATAGCCAATTTCATATTTTCGAAATATATTTTAAGATATTTGAAATGAATTACCAAACAAGGACTCAAATATGTTATTCCCCATAGGGCAAGCATTTACTGCCATTTGACTAATAATACAGCATTAATTCAGTAAAAGTTTTAAACTTTAAAATACAAAACACTCATTTTCCTTGTGAATTCATGCAAGCTCCATCCCAAGTAGTCTACAGCAATTTATAAGTAAAAAATATAATCATTCCTTCTATACAATAATTTGATTACTCTAAATTTTGAAATCTAGTATTTCAAATAAGAATTAATCAAATATTCAAAGAATACTAAACATTGCATAAAAAGTACACACAATAAATATGTGTTGTTTTTACTTATTTTACCCCATTGTAGCCCACAAAACTCATTAGTGTAAGGGAGGCAAGATTTTGTTTGTTGTATGGCCACAGCTATGAGCACCATGCAGGTGAAAATACCATTTGGCTCTGTTACACCTCAATTCTAAGGAAGAACACAGGGATCTGGGAGTCTCCAACCCCTCTTCCCCTACCACCAACCTTTTAAGATGATTTTCTGCTTGCAGAATATTTAGTGCCTTGTGCTGTACAGGCAGTATACATTTACAAACATCCACACCTTTTCCGGGATTTGAAAACCGGACCCTTCAGCACAGCAGTCAGTGTCACTACTATTCGTCTGGGTGGCTAATAAATACATAATTCAACAATATTCTTTAAAAGTTTCCTGACATAATCATGATCACCAAAACAATACAAAAAAAATCAAACTTTAAATTTGAAACTGATAATTGGAACTGTGACTGAGTAGAAATTTTGTTTGAAATTATTCAGCTATTCAACTTTTTAAAATTTATGTCTAAAGCATATATATAGAATACTATGACTGAACATTAAAAGATTTGAAGCATGTTTATTAATAAGATAAAATTAACAAAAATTATTGAAATGTGTTTGAGTAAAATTGTTTACTGCTGCAATACAATAGTATAAAACTGATAACACATTGCCCCATAAATACAATTGAGCTGTATTAGACAGAATATAAGCAATTTGAATTATGATCTCAGATAATAAAAGTCAGAAGTAGAATTTGGCTGAGGTGCAGATATCATGTGAATTTAAGATATCAAGAAAGTATTAAAAAACTGAGTGCTGGTATCATAATAATGTAGATGCATCATCATTATATAATTTTAATTTGAGTCTCCTGATGAAAACAAGTCATTAATTGAGAACATTAATGTTCAGCTACTTGAAATTTAACAATCTTTCACAGATTACATATATTCTAACATGAGAAAAAAAAGCTTACAGGATAATAATATGTCATGTCATCAGGCAATGGTCATTTGAGACTGATATCAGAAGTAAACTAGTTTACTTTGATAAATAATTTGGACACCTAAATTGTCAGACATATTTAGTAAAATATATAGGGTTGATTTCATGCAATAAACCCTGATCTTTGCTTATTTTGAAATTATAAATAGTTAAAAAAAAACACATAAGACCTCCCCTCAAAGTATTACACTTACTTAAGACAGAAGGTATAGTTTTCAAATAATTATTTCAAAACCAATTTCAAAATAACACATATATATTAAATACTACAAAACACAAAGTGTACAAGATGCCTAATAACTGTCAGTATTTTTAATGCTTGAGAAATAAGATATTAATCTCTATCTTCTCATTAAATTATTGTCTCCAATCAACAATATATATAATGCCAAAACTCAAAGAATAAAATGGATAGACTGAATGAAGACTGACACATGATGCTCTAAGATGAGACATCTGTAATTCTAAATCAATAGAGTACATACATCGAGAAACCTTATCTCAGAAACATTTATTTTTATGGATCCTGTAACATGAAGTAAAAATCAATAATATTTAGATAGACTTCAGTTCAATGAACTTCAGAATATTGAGAAAGGAGAGGGAGGGAACACTTCATATATTTGATAAATGCAGACTTTATAACTGATTATAATGAACACCTATATTAATTTTCACAAAACAGGAATAACAAACATTGAAGAAGGATGAACAAATAAACAGGAAATTCAACTGAAAGAAGAAATAACTATTAATACACTCTTTACACACTTATTGAACTTAAAAATACATTTTTATTTTCCCTTTTCAGAACAAAAGATCTGGAGTCGAAAACAAAAATGGTAAAATGACTAAATGATAAAAAATTGAACCCCAAAAGAAATGAAGAAACAATTTTATAAAAAAAGAGAACTTTCATATATTTATTAAAATATATATGGATATGATTAAAATTCAAATTTACTTAAAAAATACTTCTGTCAGCAGTTCATGCTTTGTTTTGTCCTCCAGTCTTGATTACAATATATATACACAGAAACATATGTTCTATCTTTTTTGTTTCCTATATAATTTCTTTTCAATTTTTGATATGTATCTCAGAAAAATTTGTAATTCCTAACAAAACAAAGATATATTTAATAAAGACAAGGAAACTAGTTAATAAAAGCAAATTTTCAAGAAAATCAATTCATTTTTAATTCTGTAAAAATCTGTATTAGCCTTTAAAAGATAAAAATGTTTTCATTCCTACTTTACAGGGGTCAACTTAATATTTTAGTTAGGTAAAAATAAGAGATCAAATAAATTATGTTATGATAAAACAATCATTTGCCTTAAAATTTTAAAAAGGAGAAATAGTAATTGCCTGGTGATGAATCAATCTCTAGCAATCTGAAAAATACATAAAATGTTTTTGTTGCTAGGATTATTACAAATTATTTGTGTGCAAGTTTGTCATGCAAGAAAAATCTTCAATAAAACAACAAAATAAGAAAACCAAAAAAGTGTTTAGATACATTAAAAAAGTAATTTCTACATCTTATATTTTGAGTACCAAGCCTGCCACTTAACTAATGGGGGAAAAAAGAACATGTCTCTTTGAATTTTTCAATTTTGCCAAACTACAAAATGAAACTTTCTTATTATAAGTACAAGTGAACTTATATCAATTGACAGATATTAAGTAATGAAAATGTGGAGCAACTGTACAAAATTCTACAATTTCAGGAAGTGACTAAAGAATCATTTAAATATTTCTACTAATACAAAACTGAAAAAAAAAAAAAACATTAAACGAAAAAAAAAATACTCACAAAATTTGCAATGTGATCCATCAGCTGACTGTGCTGAGTTCTGAGGATTATGATATAAATTTTGGAGCAAAACAGTCTGGGGAAAAAAAAAAACTTATTACACAAAGCAATAATTTAAAAATCAATGCACAGTAAAAATTGATGAATTAAATACTTACCTGACTAAAAGTAGGTTTGTTGTAATTGAACACCCCCTTTTCCATGTGAATTCCTTTTAAGTGAATGACGTTTATCTAAATAAAGAAATAAAACTTTGAATAATAAAAATTTTAAAAACCCTACAATATTTTAAAAAAAAACTAAGTTAAATGTTGAAAAAGAACATTTATCACTTGTCCATCATGTTTAAATTTTGTCACGTTAAATTCTTTCATAATTTTGTTGTACGAAGTTTCATCTTACCATGTCATTGAATTTTAGACTAGCAACCTCCTTGGCGTAATTTACATCTGACAGAGGATCAAAATTAACAATTCACCATATACAATCACACAGCTGTGCAAATATTTGTGACATATAAGAAGCTTTGTTTCCCTTTTTCAGCATTTTGGTATTATGGAATTTTCCTCATTCTGGATGCCAAGAGAGTAGTTTGCTTATTTAACATTAAATGTATGAGCAGTTAGCTCAGTTAGACATCTACAATGTTTTTTCCCCACAACTATTTTAATAAACGTCATTTAATCCCCCAATGGTAACAGAGACAGTTTGCTACCGAAATTTTATAATTTTAAAAAAAAATTACTTTAATCCTGCAATTTTATAATGTTGTCCTATTATCCATACATAAGCGACATTTTTGTGTGTGTCCTTGGTAGAATAAGTAACTATGCTAATTTAGTCATACAAAATTTTAAACACTGAGTTTGACATAAACAATTTAAGCAGAATTAAAAGATTACATGAAGTAGATATATTTGAATTATTGTGTGCAGGTAAAATAATCTTTTAACTATTCTAGTGATTAACAGACAGGAATAATCATACATATATATGGGATAGATGATACTACTAAAACAGATTGCATGGGAAGTATTGAAATTAAATTCTTATTCACAGTAAAGAGAGGATGAGTTTTGTTAGTAAAAACAGAAGAACTAATCTAGTTCCTACGAAATTATGAGTAATGCACAGAAAACAAAATATTAAGTATTAAACTATCCAAAATCAATTCGTACAGAAAAAGCACACAGCTATGTTTCAGTAAATCTCCTACTGAAAACAAAAATTATCACCTTTCAATTAAATTGCACTTTATATGCACACCTTTGTAGGATAAAATGCTTTAGTTTGAATTTAAATACATCACTACACAAACATCCTAAAGTGTAGAATAGAGGGCCCCCTTGGCAAAGCCAATTTTTTGGTGACCAGAATTAAGTGCCAAACTACCTACACCATCAAGCCAAAACACACTATGAACACCTCCACATGTTTCAGTGATCTTGTCTGGATGATGTGGAAGCCATGTGATTAAAAGAGAATGGTATTTAGCTGCTGCTGGAGAAGGTAAGCTATCATTCATGCACTTTTGCGAGTGAGGAGAAAGGCGGCTGGTCTAAGCAAATTTGAAAGAGGACAGATTGTAATGGCCCGAAGACTCAGAACAAGTATCTCCAAAACACCATAGCTGGTAGGTTGTTTGTGTTTTGCTGTTTTTAGTGTTTGTTCAAAAGGATAAATAACAGTGAAACCAGAAGTAGACACCTAGCTGTTGGACATTCATATATCATAAAAAAAATAGACGTCATAAATTGTCCCATTTGGCAAAACAAAATCAGTGCCAGACAGTGATTCAGATGACAGCCCAATACAATGCAGGTCCAAGTGCATCAGAATATACAGTTCAGTGGATACCGTTTGATATAGGACTTCACAGCAAATGTCAAACTCATGGGTCTCTGTTTACTAAGTGTCATTGCCAACTATGCCTAGAGTAGGCTCAGAAAGATTGAAACTTAACCATACATAAGTGGAAGAGAGTTACCTGGTTGAATATATCATGATTTCTTGTCCATCATATCGATGGTTGTGTCAGGGTGCGCAGTCTTTCATAGTCGAACAGTTACTGCCTCCATGCACAGACTGGTTATGACGGTATTATGCTTTGGAGAATGTTCTCATGGGTGACTCTGGACCCCTTAGCTCTGATAGAAGAGATTGTAGACTATCTGAACATAATTGCGAATCAGTTGCACCCTAATATGGTGTCTATTTTCCCAACTGGAAATGGGATCTTCAAGCAGGACAGTGTCCCAAGTCAAAAGGCTACAACTGTGTTAGAAGAGTTCAAAGAGTATAAAGATGAATTCCAATTAATATCAGATATAGATCCGCTGAGTCAGGCCCATCCAACCCAGTGGATCTTTATCTGATAGGACATTTTTGGGTTTTCATAAAGACAACTCAAATATCTTCATGTTGGAATATCTTGACTTTATGCAATCACTGCTTAGACAATTGGCACAACACGTCTACAGTCATATACCAAGAACTTATGATATCCATACCAAGATAAGTAACAGCTGATTTTTGAGGCAAAAAATGGTGTAATGTGTTATTAAGTAGGTGTTCATAATGTTTTGGATTATTGGTGTATATGTAGCAAAACTGAAGTAATGAAGAGACAAATTTATTCTGACATCTAGATAAAAAAATGCCAAATTCTAGGGGCCCCCTATTCCATATTTATAAAAGTTGTTAAATCGCTATTATGACAAACTTCTTACGAAATGCATGCTTGATTTAACAAATAGATGATTGATAATTCAGCATTTAAATGTTGATCCAGATATTTTCTAGATTTGTTATTATTCGTTTCACGTTGTTTCTTATGAGAGAGTTCTCTTTTCTTTAATGTTATACATTTAAACTCTAATGCACACACACACACACACACAAAGTAAATATTCACTTAAAGTGAATGTTATTTGCATTTATTATACCTTAAAATGTTGCAAGTCTAAGAAACTAAAAGTTTCGGCACACACATTAGCATCACTGCAGTAAAATTGGCACCACACAAATCGCGCCATATCAAAACAACAATACGATGATTGCATATTTTATTTGAAAAAAAAAATATATACAATCAGCCTGATTTTAGTGAAAAATAATGCGATTCACAAGACGCCAATTTGGCTGCAGAGACGCTAATATGCAAGTACCAAAGTTTTATGGTGTTAATTATTGCACCATAATTAAAATATCTCATAAAAGAAATGATTTTATATTCATTTCAGGAGATGAAAATATTAAACATCTTTATTATGCTCCTTCTGTTTTTTTATTTTTCCAAGCTTGTTCTACAGTTGCTAAGGCAACTAACATCAAAAACATCCGATTTTTGCATTGCAAGATACTTTAGTTTTTTAAGATTAATGTTTGAATATATTAGTGTTTATTAAATTTGTGCAATAACATATTGGTATTCTTCATATAGGTTTATATCCATGCACATAATTCCCAATTTTATTTCAGTAAACGATGTCCAATCATATACATAAATGTTCTAAATCCCTTTCCCTATAATTTTGATATAAAATTTATGAAAACGAGGCTATAGATTTGCCAGCATTAGAAAAAGGAACAATATTAATAACATTAAACATATTAATAACAGCTATTGCACTTATATTTTCAAAGTGGAAAAACAATGTTGGCTGCATTCTGTTATCACAGTGGACTTTTGGCAGAATATGGGAAGATAAAGGAATTGTTCTTGATTACAATTGTTCCCACAGGAGTACAGCTACATTATTAAGGAAAATTGACAAACAGGTAAAATAAGAAGATATAAAGTTACATTTTTTTGTTCTTCAAGCATTAAGAATAAGGTTTCTCCAATTTTTCTGTTTACAATTTATTGTGTTGTTAGAAAAGAAACTTCATTTTTTTTTCTTTTGTGAGAATGAAAGACAATTTTAGTATCATGTAGAAATATTTTATGGAAGTAGTTTGATATCCGGGGTAATCGCGCCAAGCGCTGCTTGTGGCCAGAAACTTATGCAGCAAAGTAGCATGAAGAGGGAGAAAAAGTAGCGAATCAATTTTCACTTGTAATTCATAAATATAATTTTTTAACTTTGTAGAACTATTTAACAAAATACGATCAAATGCTTTAAGGGGACACAGTATGATTCAATTGACCAAAATCGGTAAAAAAAAATCAAATTTAATTTTTTTTATCCTAAATTATTCTTTATATACTTTTCTATAACCTCACAAAATTTGAAAGCTCTAAACTTCTTACTTAAGAATTATGATAAGCTTTCCGTTTGTTTTTATTCACATCTCTATGGCAAATCAAAACTTTAAACTGACTTATCTCAGAAAGATAAAATAACTAGTTTGTCTTCATTTAAAATGCTAAAGGCTTTTTTTTTTCTATTACTTAGCCTAATGCTTTGAAATTTTTTACCTATTGCTAATGGTATATGTAACAAAAGTTGATATGAATTTTTTGAGATCAAAGAAACGTACTTATTTTTTTTAAAATAATTGAACTTCGAATTTATATACATTTTAAGAATTTTCAATAAGCATTTAAAGAAAGAAGTTTGAGTATAAGACCCAAATAAAATTACTTAGTATACCAACTTTTACTATGCATAGTTTGGCCGTGCTTGTAAATCCAAATTTCATGCATGTGCATTAGCATATTTTAGGAGGGTAGCATTTAAAATCACTTTACAGATTTAAGTTTTTTCCTTAAAATTACATTTTATGAAAATTTGAGCACAAAATCTGTTTAACATAGTTGTAACATACATAGGAGGCAACAAAAATTTTAAAATCAACCAAATTAAAAAATTTAAAGTAAATGGAGTACCATGTGTATAATTATTTAATTCATTTAAAATAATTTCAATTGGCTACTACTGATATGCGTGATCTACTGTGTCTTTTTATAACTTTCTGAATTATATTGAAGCATTTTGTGGCTAAAGAAGGGAAATCAAGCATAACAAAGTCCTCATTCTTCAAAGGTCATTTGATTCTGAGGATTGACTCAAACATTTCAAGGCACATTAAGGTTCATAATTATATCTTTTTTGGCGTCACTCCTGGAAAATGCTGCCCTTTTCTACAGTGAAAACATTATACTTATGGGTGAGCTGTAAAGCTTTAAAGCAAATATAGCTAAATATCTTAAAAATGGATTTCCAACTGTGTCTTTTATATTAGAAGTAATGATACTTGAAATAATTCTCCAGTGAACAAAAGGTTTGATTTCCAGATGAAAAACATTCTTCAGCATATGTTGAATTTTGTGTCTCCATTGATTCTCCAGAACATATAATTTAGATTGCTCTGCTAATTCTAAGGCAGATAAAAAAGGACGATTTGAATTTAAAAATATAAGTGATTTAGAAATTATTTTACTTTTTGTTTGTCAGTTTATTCAAAAAGACATGTCAAGCCACTTCAATGGGCGAAATAATCGTTTTTAAAGCTCATGTCAGCGAGATTTACATACATTTAGAGTAAATTCTTCTTCTTAAAAGGTATTTTGACTTTATGTTTTCGTATTTGCCAATGATTACCACTTTGAATGCTTTGAAAGAGTAAAGTCCATACAAATTCTGCTAAAATTAACAACTATGAATTTAACAACCATTTAATTCATTGTGCTTGGCATTAATTTACAGTAAAGGGATAGTAAGACAAGTGATTGATGATTGGAAAAGGAATCTAGGCAGTGGCACGTGAGCAGAGTATTGATTTGCAGGAAGCAAAGCACTTTGGACCCAAGACAACTCTACAAGGGGGGCAATCATATTGAAAAGTCCAAAAACAAAATATGTTCAGGCATAATAAAATAAAACACACATTTACACTGATATATTACACTTATAATTGTATCCAGTGCTATTCAATGTTACATAATTAATTTAAACAACGCTATGATTGGGACATGTTTAATAACAGCCGAGTGACCCGTGGAATTCTTGGCCTTAAATTATATAGAAAAATTAATACTTTATCTTGATGATTTTTACAGTTTAGAATCAAATTCTTAATTGCCAATTAAGAAAGTTACGGCGACTGTAATTAGGGTAGGAGAATAAAGAAGCAAATAGTGCAAAACCGTGATGCCCATATGAAACATTTACGTGAGATGCCTTTTGTGCATTCAAAACCTTTAGGAATAAATTTTATGAGATATCGTTGCACAAGAAAGGGCCGTACTTTGGAAAGAAGTACTATATACGTCTTGATTGAAATTAATGCTTTAGTTTAAACAGACATTTATATACGTAATTAGCACTTTAGAGGTTAAAAATTAAAATGTGTGGTTTTAGCATCAAGTATAGTATTATTGAGTTCAATACATTGTTATTATTGTGTATATGAGGGGGCCACGATGAAAATTATGTGATTGAATATTGGGTATGAAATATTGGCTTTGAAAGCACTGCATTAATTCAATGCAGTACCATTGATGATAATTATACAATTTACTTAAGTTCTATAAGAATTTGTGATTTCACAATTACTTTTCAAGTTTAATATTTATGTAGAAATTCTTTCAGCTTATTTTTTAAGAATATTAAATATTACATGTTTCATTTCCAAACTTTTATCGGGATTAGAAAGAGTCCCTATTTCTTTTTTTCTACTACTTGCAGTGGACAAGAGTAGTGGGAGAGAGGAGTCCCTCTTAGATAGGCTCCGAATTGTGGCGGTGGGGGGATTACAGATTTTTGTCTTTTCGGAGTGGTGAAACTGATTGCAACTCCATGTTTGTTTTTCTTTAGATTACTAAAGTCACTAATGTGCTGCACGTTTCGAAACTTGTTCCAATACTTTTATATGTGGTTTGAAAGTAGCAGGATCTCAGAGTGAAGTAGCATAAATTCCTTGAAGAAGCAATAGGATAAAAAAGTAGCAAAATTAAAATTGAGAAAAGGAAATGGCACGAATCACTAGCAACTACTGCTTGTTGCTGGAATAGTATCCAATATGGCGGCCTAGCAGCAATTTAATGATACATAATAATTTTAAAGAATTGTTTTGAAATACATTTAAATGTATTTTAAATGAAGGATATAAGAAGAGATTGAGAATTACCTAGATCAATAAGTAATGAATATCAATATAATAGAAAGTAACATGTATTAATAGTATTATAAGCAGCATATAATAATCTTATAATATAATTTTATCGTAATTATATAAATATCCATATAGTATGATTTAATAACAATTATTAGAAATAATAATCATATAATATAATTTAATAGTAATTATAATAAAGAATAATCATCGTATTGTAAAAAATAAAAATGCATGAGAATACTCGTATGACGTAATTATAAATAACAGAATATTTACAAATAAATAACATAAGAATTGCTGTAAATAAACAACAAAAATAGTTATAAATAAATAACATAATTATAAATAAATATTAAAAGAAATAATTATAAATAACGAATATTATATGATTATTACATACAGTAATAAATGCATTTTTATATTACATTATGAATAAAACAATTATATAATATACGTTAAAATTAATAATGAATATCAATTACAAAGTATTGAAAGGTTGCAACATAAAACTTGCACTGCAAGTTTCTTCAACGAATTTCATCAAACAAAGAACGTTAAAAAAAAAAAAAAACGATATACAGACTTTTTCCGGGAGTTTTTTGCCTCGGGGTATTCTCTGGCCAGATTCTGGCTACCCTGATTCCTTCTGTTTTCCGGTCGGGTTCCGCGGTCTTTTCATTTTATGGTAGATTTTCAGATCAGAGAGCAACAGTTATTTTAAAAAAAACTTTCTAGAGCAATTTTAATGGGATTCTGTCTAACATTCTTCTTTTCCTTTTGGATTTTCAACTGTTTGACATAGATATTTTCGGACAAAATTCACTGCCCTATATTTCCTATTATTTCTTAATATTTATTAATTATATTTATTAAAGTTTATTTTTAGTTATTGATTTGGTGGAATATTCTTTCATTATTAGATTGTATTTCAATTTTTTTATTATTATTACCTCATTTGTTATTCCATATTATTTATTAATATTTCTTTTTAATTACTGATAAAGTACCACATTTCGTGTCGTTTCATGGGGGGATTTTGAAACCCTATGATTTCCTTGGCAACTAATGCCGCCAAAAAAAAAAAAAAAAAATTTCCGATTTTTTAAAAAAAGTCTGTATATTGAACTTGTTCCCACGAATCTTTTAAGAAAAAAAATATTCTAGAACTCACTCATATTAGAAATATCCATATTCGAAAATAACACAAAATAAAATAGAAGACAGGAACTATATATAGAACAATTAGGTAGGGGAGACCTGTGTATGTAGGGCCACTTTTTTTCAATGCACAAAAACAGAGCCACTGGCCTCTTTAAAAATATGAAACTGATATGCATTCATCATTATACTACCATCCAATAGGGGAGTTAATATAAGTACTTAAAAAAATATATTCTGT
>BMAV01019486.1:0-10185 GCA_019973955.1 Trichonephila inaurata madagascariensis
TTTTATTGTACTTTCCTTTTTAAAGTAAAGTTTTTGTAATTTTATAACCTTATAGTTTCTTTTTGTCACAAAGATCACTCCTACTCGTATGACGTTTTCAAGAGCATCTCTTGTGTGTGGCCAATAAGCTATTTTTCCTTGCACGCATATCTTTTCGGAAAGTGGCGAGCATAAACGGCTGATAACCT
This sequence comes from Trichonephila inaurata madagascariensis, assembly GCA_019973955.1. Taxonomy (NCBI): domain Eukaryota; kingdom Metazoa; phylum Arthropoda; class Arachnida; order Araneae; family Nephilidae; genus Trichonephila; species Trichonephila inaurata. The sequence continues at coordinate 189 of BMAV01019486.1, forward strand.
CATTAAGACCTTAAAAAATTGATATTTTGCTTAAAATGAGTTCTTCGTGCGTGATTAACAGAATTTTACAAAAACTTCCTTGGGGAAATGGAGTGGGTTAAAATTGTCCTAGAAATAGCAATGAACATTTGGCTAAAATTTAATTTCGCAATCGTGGGTACAGGAAGGAGTCTTCGAAATTTTGAGCTAAATACAAAATTTCAGAATGACGCGCGAGGTGATATTTAATCACCGTAACACTATTTGAAAATTACGAGTTGGTTTCTACAAGTGGGCAAGTCCATGACTTGTCGAGAAATTTTAAATATTATCACTTCGCTATTGCACTAGTTGAAATTAAAGAATTAAAACGCATGAGATATTAGGTGGTTGATAATCTTATAAATATATTCGGAGCAATTACGGCTTACTCCGAAAGAGCCTGCATGTTAACTTATTCTAAAACGCACTAGTAATTAAAAGTTACTTCTGAACAAACGCACGCACAATCCACAAAACCACCGATTCAAAGTATACACAATTCATAAATTACAATTTCACACAAGACGAATGAAACGCATAGTCGTTATCAAATGTTTGATTTCGGTTCTGTTTCCCTGAATCAATTTAAATTCCTAGAAAATTCTTTTTGGCTTATAATTACTGTTTGACGATAAAATTACAGCCGAACCTCTATTTTTAGAAGTCTCTAGATCGAGGGAAAAGTTCGTAAAATGAAGTACATTCAAAACGAATCTTCTAAATAACGAACTTTAGCTGGGTACCAAGATCTAGAGGATCGTAAAATCGAGTTCCGACTGTATATATGTTCTGAATTTATTGTGTAGAAATATTTCTATTGTGATCGCTCCGACCGACGCGTCATTACTAAAGAGAATTCGCTCTTGGCCTTTTTAATCTTTTAGCAAAAACCTTTTTATAAAGAAACGACTAAACTTTCTGTAGCAGTATTATCATTTATCTGAAGTAATAAACAGTTTTCTTATATTTTGTGTGCTATTATTTTTTTGTCATTGTGCATGCATCTTACACATCTTTTCAAGGTATGCAACCGGGGTCGGTCTTCATAAATGGACCCTGGTGCAAGAAATCATTTGGGGCCCTAAATGTGGTGAAAGTAAACAAAATTTTTTTAACATGAACAGGTATATTACCAAAGCATGTTTATTTAGTGCATGATTTTGTTTTTGCTAATACATTAATTATTTCTAGAAAGTTGCAAAAAATGTAATTTCTCTTTCGATGTTTAATATAATGCATTTAAGCGTTCTGTGTACATGCTTGTCCGAAGATATTGTTAATTTTCATTTGCTCAAAGCGCGCTCAGCACTATAGTAACTTGTAGCGTATAGAAGAGGTTTTAATACGTTGATGTATTTACTCCAATTCATCATAATTGGCATGTATTGCAAAATATCTTGTACGTTTTTTCACATCTTTCAGAATCGAATCTCTTTGAAAACCTATTTCAGGAAATTAGTTCTCCTTTATCTTTGTTCTGAAACTTTACAAAAGTCTTGGAATATTTTCTAAAAGTTTTCTGAGGTTTTAATATCTATGATCAATTTGAAATCCGAATTCATATTGGTTTGTTTTTAAATCCATCTTCTATTTGTACAATAAAACTGAAATAATTGATACATTTAAAATAACATCTAAATTCCTCTACCGGGTTTTCTAAAAACTGAATTTTCTACTATTACGGAAGTTTCTTTTTCGAATTAGCATTTTGGAACATTTTTCTGAAACTCGCATTGCGTGTTACTACCTTTGCTTAATCAAAGAATGTACTCTAGATTTTTGGGCTTTAATTCTAGTGACTAAACTAAAAGCGGTGTCAGGAACAATAGTTTTTGCTTGAAGTAGTTTATTGATAATTTGGACAGTATTGCAATCCATACTATAAGACATAAAATAAAGGAAATTTCTTTTATTGAATCCGATGGATTTCAAGAATTTATGGATGCAAGTAACGATAACGCAGCGGTATCTGGAGCTTAAAGGGCATTACAAATTTGTTTAAATTGTGCATACGCTGCTTTAACAGTCTATTTTGACTTCCCAACGAGTGTCTAATAATGGTTAAAGAATGTTTAAATTCTTTTGTAACATTTCCCCATCTTTTATAGATTCTAAAATAAAGTTGCAATATCCAAATTTCTTTTACAATTTCTATTGTGCTGGAAGCAGCATCAGAAATTAATGAATTAAGAGAACGTACGTAAATTGCATGGGGATTTAAAGCAATTCTAAATGGTCTTGATCATTGTTTCCCAAAATTTCTGTCTTATTGACCCCTTGTCATGTTTTCAGGTTTGGGGTAGACCCCCTGCTTACTTAATATTGAATTTTGTACAAATTCATTAACTTTAAAGCTTAGAAAACTCGTGTTAATTTTAAACGTTTATTAATTAAATTACAATTCACGGTTAATTTTAAACGTTTATTAGGTTGGCATGTCACGGTTAGGAATAATATGGGTATAATATAATATGGGATAAGTAAGAGGCGTCTTTTTGAAGCCAGAATTTCCGATATCCATTTTTAAGCTGTACTTGAAGTTCTTCCTTTCTACTTATTCCAATCAGTTCCTCTTGTAATATGACATCCGTCTGTTCAATGTCACCATATGGATTAATTAATCATTGCGATAATTACCATAGTCAAAATATCTTTATACCGAATTTCAAAATCTGAACAGAGAGCATTCAAATGCTGAATGTAGGTTAAAACGTCATCTTGCCAGTTTGTCCGAGACAAATTGAGAAACTGGAAAGATTTACGTCGTCCGAAATTTTGCTCCATTAGCTTAATTCTGGAGAGAAACGCTTAAATGATGGAGTTAGCTTGCAGTTATAAGGCGATTGTTTTAATCAAATTTAAACTAACGTCATCAAATTTACTAAACAAATCTATTAAGTAGGCATTGTCTCTTTTTTCCGCTTGATTAAATTTCCTCTTAAAATTGTACCTTTAGATTTTTTGGATTTTCTAAAACAGTCTCAAAAAGTGCAAAAAATCTTATCAAACACAAGCCTTTTGACAGTCAGTGGACTTCCGTGTGAAGGAGTAATTGATGAAAATACTCGTTATTTCCTTTACATTACTGAAATTGAAAATAACAGTTGCACAGATTTTTTTTGAATGCCTATGTATGGTGTCGGCTTTAGCCTGCATTTTTATTTCTCGTGTAAAGCTAAAGAAAAGCGCATCACCACGAGGTGCAACCACTTTATTATCTGTTTTGTCTATAAATTGAAGAGTCGAGCAGATTGCGTTTTATTTTTGTTTCTTTTCTTTTTCGAAGTTTATATATATATATATATATATATATATACAAAACATAAGCTATGGCAATTTCAAGCGTGTAAATTGTAAGAGATGGAACTGTGTACTTATTTCAGCTGGCCAATATTTTTTAAAAATGGTCTTTTTGATGGGAAATCAGAATCGTTTTTTTAAAAAGGGGGCCCCCTCGGGTTTAAAAAGGGCATCTGTGTGGGCCTATATTTCCAAAATTTCCCCTTTTCCCTTTTTTAGTTGGTTATAACACCAACCTCCTGTGGGCGTTAGGAATTTTCTTTTTGGGGCCCCCTTTGGGAATGGGAGAAAAGTTGAAAAGGTGAAAACACGTAAACCAAAATTTTGGCCCGAAAATAAAAAAGCCCTAAACGATGCTGTTGGGGGCCCTATTTACTCTTTCAGGGGCCCCCCAATTTTTTTCCTGGCGTAGACCCCTTGTGTCGTCGTTGACCCCTGGGGGCCCATATAGACTATTTTTGGGGTCACGGGGTGGGGGTTATATAAAATTTCCATTTCTCGCGCGGGGTGTTACAGTTGTCGTACCCCTCCCCCCACAATTCGTATTTTAAATGAAGCACTTGACAATTTAAATTTGGTTTCTCCCAACCTCCATCTACTTTAACTAAACACGAGTCATGGGGTTTATTAATTTTTTCTCTTCAAAATTTACATGCCTAATGATTGAAATTTGTTTCCCTTGGGGGGGATATCGGTTGTAAAATCCATTTAGATATTATAGTACGTGGCAGCTTTAATTTTGTTAAAGACTCGATTTCCTGATGAAAAAAATTGCAAGACGGCTTTTCCCAAACTTTGAGGGGGGATGCCCCCTACGCGGGGCGACTAAATAAAAAAGTCGAAAAAAAAAAAGTTTTTTAAAAAGAGTTATTAATTTATTGAAAAGAATCGAAACAAAACATATTTTCTCATTAAATATATATTTGTACTGATAGTTTTAAATGTGTCGCGGTACTGCAAAATGTATTTCATAATTACGAGTAATTTATCATTATTAAATTAAAAGCAATTTTAATAATTACTAGCAACTCCCATGGACTTGTCATGTACGAAATTATGTACAAAATTTAAAACCATGATAATTTGTACGGTTTATAATTAAAGTCATATTTGTACCTTTATCAAAGTACATAATTATTGCATTTAATACATTGTTGTTGAATGAGGGGGAGGCGCGAGGGGAAAAATTTACTGAAAATAAAGGGGCGCAAATGTTGAAAGTTTGAGAAACAATTTATTTAAGATCCATGAGCTAAAAAGAAACCCAAAAATTTTAGTTTTTTTGACTTTTTAAAAAAAATTTTTTTTGATTCCCCGGGACAGACTGTATTTAACTCTAAGCTTAAATTTCCAGTATTAAATATTTCCCCCACTTTCATGGCTTAATCAAAGGGTAGATTAAACGCTAAAAAAAAGACTTACATTCATAATTCTTGGGAAAAGGCAATTTTTTCATTTACTTTTTTATAATTTATTTGTTTCATCAAAAAAGTCGAACTTAACCCCCTTTCCCAGCCCCCCAAACTGAGATCGGGTATGGGGAAAAGTACCATCCCGGGTCATACAGGGATTAGCTTGGGCACTGAAAAATTTTCACTGCGCATTCAGTCTTTTTCCCGAAGCATAAACGCATGTGCTTGTTTCGGAAAAGCTTTTGCTTACTTTTCTAGGCAAACCCCTAAAAAAATTTTGGTTTTCTTAAAATCCAAAAAAAAAAAGGGGTTAAATCTAGTCGTTTTTTGTAATCTTTTGCATGCTGTAAAGAGGAATTAAAATGGGCCCCCTTCATGTTCCCGTTGACAGCTTTTTTCCCGTTGTAGCATCCTTTAAATTTTTTAAATTGTTTTATTCCCCCCTTCTTTTGGGGAAAACAGTACAAAAAAAAGATACAAAGTTTTTATTTTTAAGTAAAACAGCGCGGAAGTTTTGTTTTTTCCATATTTTGCATTTGAAGTAGTGTATATGGGAAGGGGGTGGGCCTTTCAGCATTATTATCGAATAATTCCCCCCCTTTTTACTGGTCCGGTATAACACAAATATAACCCCAAACCTTTCTTTAAAACTTGGGCCTGAACCCGGGTAACTTTAAAATTCATTTGATCATATTTGTTAGTGTTATTTTCAGATTCAATCACGTTTGTATATTCAGATACGGTTCTTCAACAAATTTCAGTTTCTAAAATTTCATGTTTGTCGTTTGGGTGGAACCTTCATCTAAGTTGCTATTCAAGCATCAACTGAAGAAGCAAAAATGATTTTGTTAAGATCTGTACAGGAATTTTTACAAGTTTATTTTCATCCCTCTTTTGATGCCAAAATACAAAAATTGCCTTCAATTGAATGTATTACGTTTTCCCAACAACTGTGTCCTATATAGGTGTTTTTTAGGCAAAGGTCATTCTTTTGGCTTCATTCACTCACGAGATGAATGGCTTCTTGAATGCAACCAAGCCGTAGTAGTTATCCTTTTTCGGTTCTTTTTGAATGGCAGTTAAAAAAAGTCACACTTTTGCGCAATATCTCAACAACACTTTTTGCTATTTGTGAAGATCTTAGCTTGGACGTTAAAATTTTAGTTGATTTATAGTTTATGAACACATTGAATCAACGAATGTCTCCTATAAACACTTTCAGCAATTGCTTTAAAAATTCTCCCTTTTCTGAAGATCAGAGATGAATTTTCTTTCAATAATGTATCGATCTTTTTTTTTGTTACCTGCCATGGAATTGCAGAAGATTTAAAGTCTCAAATCCTAAATAAATCGTAAGAGAAGCTTAATTAAAAAGATTTAAGGCAATTCTACAACAAAATGTCTTTAAAAGTTCTATTTTGTAAGTGTACGCAGACTTTTGGCGCGGGTTGTAGGTGATAATTTGGTGGTCATTGATTTTTCATGTTAAGATGAATTATGTTGCTGTTTCTAGAATAAGGAAATTTTGAAGAATCCCTCACAGGTATGAGATGATTTTCTGTAGCGAGATTTTAATAGCAATTATATAGCATAAACACACAAGATAATTGCCTGTTCGCACTCTTTCCGAGGCAAGTGTATAAGCCTCTCGTGGTTTTGGAATAACCCAAAAGCATTGCATCAAAAGCATATCTAGTTATGAAGGGTCCCTGTATCGAAATTCCTCGGAGGCAGTGACGTAGCGTGGGCTTTCACCGCCTGGAGCCGACCGGAAATTTGCAGTCTTTCTATTTTAATTAGTCAAAAAAATTAGTAAAAGTAAAAAAAAGCGGCTTTATTTTTTTTTATAAATACACTTCATATTTATTTCATAGCAAAATCTTTTATACAATTGTGAATATCAATATGTATGTCTTGTTCAATAGCAGAATAACTAAATTTGTTAGCCTTAATGTGAACATAGTCGATCTGAGATAATTTTTTGATTAGAAAAGCTTCTCTCGCAACTGGCATAGGCCGTGGTAACCCAGTGGTCAAGTTATCGGATCGTGGCGGGCCTTGTCACGAGTTCGAGCCCAGTGCCACTAAAGACCCTCCATGTAGGGCAGTGATGCACTTTAAATCCGTCGAGAGTTGAAACGTCCTCCCGTTGGTGTGGTGTGTTAGTTAGGAGAGGGTATGCCAGCTTAGGTGTCGTCCACGTCACTTGACCATGGTTCAAAATTTCGTGCTCCGTTGCCTAAAGCCCACGTGTAGCTGAATAGTGCGAAGTTAATATTCACTCACTCGTAACTGGCATTATTGATGGCAGATGATAAAATAATTCTCAACATTATGACAATGTTTGGTAAGTGATCTTCAAGTTTGGACTGAATAATATACTTTAATAAACCTGGAGAGACGAACCTAATGAGTTCTTTTACAGCCTGGGTCTGTTGCATCTACGAAAGCTTGTAGACGTACGCGTTTAAGTTGGAATTCTTCTTTACTTATGTCTTGAGAAGCTGGATCTAAGTTAAGTTTGTCCATGCTCAATATCAGTTCAGGCTTTAAAAAAAAAACATTCTTGCGCTATATTTTGCAGCTGTTGGAATCTTTCTCGAATTTCAGCAGTTACTCTGTCTATTGAAGAAAACATTTTTCGCCTCAAGATATATTCATACGATAATTGATCGTCTTTACTTTCGTCTCCAAATATATGCTTCCTTATGATTCGTCTTGGGGTTTCAAAAGAAATTTTAAGCTCTTCACATAAACCAGAGGTTCGGAAGCTTTTTTGTCTTATAGACCCCTTGTGCCATGTTTTACGGTATAGAGTAAACCCCTGCTTAATTAATATTGAATTTTTGCAAATTTATCAAGTTAAATGTCTTTTTTTGACAACTACTACAAGTACTTTAAAAGAATTATAAATTTATAACTAATAAAGTATTGAGTTAAAAGTTTAAAAAGCATATGTTAATTAAATTAAAAGTTAATTAATACATAAAATAATTGTTAAATAAAATAACCAAACAACACACAATTGATTTTAATGGGAGGGATGAATCTAGCGCTACAATAACAAATTTTCAACATTTAGTATCAATCTTGACAAGTTTAACCTTAAATCTCCTCTGTTATATATATAGTAGTGTGTCCAGTTTCTTTTTTTTTGTTTTGGAGATTGGCAAATGCGCTGAAACTCCTCCTTACTATGAAAAATAATTAAAAACTTCCTCACGATATTCCATAATTCGGGACAAATAACAGGTTTGACTTAAAGCCGAAATTGCTGGCATCCGTTTCTAAAATTTAAAATCTTCATTGTTGCATATCACGATCAGTTCCTGTTGTCATATGACATTTTTTCCCCAATATGCCCATACAAATGCATTGCCTACAGTGGTATTACAATAATCAAAGCATTCTCAAACCTGGTTTCAAAATCTAAATAAAAGGCAGTGAAATGTTAAGCATAGGTTAAAACGTGCTGACAGATTGTCAGGGTTAATTTGAAAAATTCGAATCTCCAGTGTTATACTTTAGTTTAACTCTGGAAAAAAACGCTGAAATGGTTCCTCTTTTAAAAAAATGTATGCTGTCACCTTGTAAGGGCAAATTAACCTCATTAAATTTAGTAAATGAATCTGCTAAATAAGTAAAATTTGGTTTCCACTTGATGAAATTTTCTTTTTAAAATTAAAGTCCGATCTAGTTTAATGAAAGCCAACATCACATAGAACCCCAAATTATTATTTTTTTCCTGACGTGGACTTGTCAGGTCGTCATAGACCCTTTGGGGTCTATGCAGACCACTTGGAATCCCTGACATAAACTTTAGCGTACGTTAAAGCGTCTGTCTGTTAACTGTCTTCAAGTATATGTATCATCTAATTAAAATATTGGAAACATACATGCAAAGCATGCTAAATATAAATTTATTTACATCCTTTCCTGTTCCTGGATAGAATACTAATTTTATTAGAAATGAGCATTTGTAAACCTCAGAATCCCGGACAGTTCTATCCAATTTTTGGTGTATATTATGGTTCCCCAAATGTTTATCAGAGCTATGACTTCTATTGCCCAACGCGCACATTCGACAACAGCATCCATCTTAACTAAATGAATCTCTGGCACAATGTATCTTGGGAAAATTAGAAAATCTCCTGCTCCGAAGCGGGTACAAAATCAGACCTGCATTTCGAGCCGGTATAATACAGGGTCATCGTGCACGGGTCCGAAGAGGATGCGTGCTGGATTTTGCCTGCATTTTTCGTCCATGTAAACGGGGCTATAAAAGGGTAACAGAAGATTGGTAGAATAGATATAGATTGTCAACAGAGACGCGATTTAAATTTTTCTTGGATGTTGAATGGTTCTTAGAAAGTTAAGATCCTCGGAACTTAATTTTATGATTTTAAAAGGTTTTATAATGTGTGGGATTGACTAAAGAGTCAAAATTTGGGCATGGTTTGAACTCGAGAAATAGATGAGATCAAATTAAAAGGCTCGTTAAATTCAACTGAGATTACAAGTGAAGAGAGCTACTGGGTTAAAGCTATGCAACGAAAACATTTTCTAAAAAAGATACTAGATCTTTCTCAAGGAAAGCCTCTAGACAAGACATCTAAAATTTATTCGTTAAACCCAGAGCTATATACGCATGGTCTTCTGCGTCTAAAGGAAGCTTTATTTTCTGATCATGTTTTTGGAGGAAAAAACCCATGGCTGTTACCTAACATTAGGTACTGTAAATTAGTAACTCTGCAATCCCACAACAAAATTATTTCATGCTGGTGTGGAGACTACTTTTAGCCCATGTCAGAGAAAGGTTCTGTGGATTTTAAAGGAAGCTAGCGTGTCAAATCTATTTTGAGTAGGTATCTTGCGCAAAAAGTACTCAGAATGTCTTGGTAATCAAGAAATCGCCCTGTGTCTGCCACCTGATCGGATTTCGCAATAACTTCCATTTTCAATGGCAAGACTAGATTTGCGGTTCACTTTTCCATTAAAGACAGTAATAAGAAAGACTAACCAGTGCACCTATCCACATGTGCAACCATTCGAGATTTACATCTCAAACTTCTTTCTTCAAAGAGCACGGAACAATTTTTACTAGCTATCCGCAGATTCATTTCCCGACGTGGACTGTGTTTCCTCTGACTATGCTAAAACTTTTAAGTATGCTGAGTTAGAAATGAAAATTTTGGAAATGTTTATTACATCCAATCTGTAGAGATTATTTTCTACCCATGGTATAACGTGGGAAAAACACTCAT
>BMAV01019487.1:0-14137 GCA_019973955.1 Trichonephila inaurata madagascariensis
TTTATAGCCATGAAACTTTGCACTTTTATTAACACATACAAATAAATATTTTAATGAGAGTTTTTGTCAAAAATGTTATTAAAAAAAATATTTATGGATTAAAATTACAAAATTTTCACCTTTTAAAAAAATTTTATTTGTTACTCACAATATAATTTTTAAAAAAAAAAACTAATCAAAATTTTGAAAAATGCTCCCATTAAAATAATAAAAACAATACAATAAATGCACACAAAAAAATTCATGACTGTATAACCTGAAATTTTTTTTAAAATGTTCCTTAAAATTGGTCATTTTTAACATTACGGAGATAGGGAAAATGCTGCGTGGTGACCCCCGTTTAAGAAAAAAACGCCAATAATTATTTAAATTGGTGGTAACTCTGAAAATAACGTGAATTTTTCAAACATTCTAGTTGAGCCTCGGTAGAGAGGTCTGAGCTATATACAGACAAAATATTATTATAATAGAAGCATTTTTCACAAAAGGAGAACATTTCGAAAAAAGGTTATTCTAAGTTAATTTTTTGCCGAAATATTGTATTTAAATAATTTTTTTTGTCAAAATGTTCCTTAAAACAATTTTATGCATGTATTCTCTATTCTAAGTGACACTAAATATCATGAAAATTATTAATTTATGCACTTTTTTAAAATCACGGTTCAGAACGTAGTCAGATACCTTAAAGCAAACATTTATTTAAATCTGCATAGATTTAAAAAAATTACTATTTCTTAGCAAAGGAGTCACAATTACGGCATAAAATATGAAATTTAGTTACAAATTATGCCGCCAACCAATTTCGTGAAATTAAAGATCTTGCCGAATTCCCAAATATGCAGCTAATAGTGGAAACCATTGATGTGCAAGTTCGAACACAATAATAATAAATATGACAGTGTTTGACAACATTTTTTTTTAATCAGCGATGTGTTTTCGTTTGACGAAATTAGAGTCGATGGTAAAATACATAAGTACCGAAATTTACAGCAGATTTACCAAAAAAAATCATTTATTTAGCATTCAAATCTTTTTTTTTTTTTTTCTTCTATATATTTTTAACCTAATTCCTCAAAGGGATGTGCATTGTCCAAATGGATATCTCTACAGTTCTCATAAATATAGGTTTATCGCTTAAGCAACATTTTCTTTTATAAATGTATATACTAGATTTAAACTATGGAGTAAAATAATAAAATAATTCATAATAATAATATTTATATTTATAATATATATATTTTTTAATGTGGAGTATAATAATTAATTTTCTTTTATGATAACCATTTGATTGCTTAGAAGCAAAAATATAGATGCGTTCAAAATTACTTTTCATTAAGTAACAGCACACACACACAATTAGGATTTCTAAAAAAATGAATTACTTAAACAATATTCTTTCTTTTGTTTAAAGCTGTTCATTACTCCATGTATAAAATATAAAGATAAAAAAATCAACTTCAAATTTACAATACTTCCAGAAAGCTTTAATTTGAGTTGTGTTCTACAAATATTCTTTAAGGTATTCGACTACGTTCGCAACCGTGATTTTAGAAAAGCGCATTAATGGATAATTTTCATGATATTTAGTGTCACTTAGATTAGACTACATGTATAAAATTGTTTTTTAAAGGATATTATACAAAAATTATTTAAATACAATATTTTGGCAAAAATTAACTTAGAATATTTTTTTTAAAAAAGTTCTCTTTTGGAAAAATGCTTCTATTATAATAATATTTTACTTTTATATAGCTCAGACCTCTTTACAGAGGCTCAACAATGAATTTTGAAAAATGCACATTATTTTGAGAGTTACAACCAATTGAAATAATTATCGGCGTTTTGTTCTTAAAATTTCTCCCCTTTGTTGTCTTAAACCATGGATAAACCCATTTTTTAAGTCATATATTTTAAACATTCTAGTTGAGCCTCTGTACAGATGTCTAATCTATATACAGACAAAATATTATTAAAATAGAAGCATTTTTCACACAAAAGGAGAATATTTTGAAAATGGGTCATTCTATGTTCATTTTTGTCAAAATATTAACTTAAATAAATTTTTTTTTAAAATCCCTTTTTTTTAAAACAATATTATTATATTTTCTAATCTAAGTGACATAATAATATATCCATTTAAAACTTTTTCAAAATCACTGTTCCGAACGTAGTCGGAAAACTAACATCTATTGTCACAATCATCATAGGAATCTAAAACTACAATAACTTGACCAAATACAAGAGGTTCACCTGAAAATATTATTCATGTAATGATAGTGAAAAGTATTTGTGTCCTTTTATAAAGTATTACAGATTTGATACACATTATAGTTCAGTTTGATTAGATATTTCACAAATGATCAAAAAAAAAGTCTTTAAAAGTAGGTAAGTATATTTTTCTTATTTAAATCATTCACTGGTATTACGATTTTTATCTTGTGCAATATAAAGGATTAGAGTGCGTCTCAAACATGCAGTATTCGCGACCCAATATTCAATCATAATTTTCATCACGCCCATACAATAACAATGTATTTAATTCTATAATACTATACCTTATATTTAAAGCTACAATACGACTTTAACCACTTCAGGGCCACCAGCGTATATAAACAACTCGCTCAGCCAATATGATAATTGTCCCTGACGTATATATACGACTTTCCGAAGTATAATCTTTTCTGAGCACTGCTATCCATAAAATTTTTCCGAAGGCTTTGGAATGCAATAAAAGAAGGACCTTGACAGTGTTTGCGAAGGATTTACTTATTTCAGAGGATTTGCTTATTTATTCCTTCTCCCCCCCCCACCTCCCCAATACAACACATTTGCGCATCTAAGTGGAAAAGGGTGATATTGGGGAGCAAATTGCGTAAATTTTAATTGGCAGTTAAGAAGTTAATTATAAACCGTACAAATTATCAAGATGAGTGTTAATTTTTGTACATATTTTTATCAATGACAAGCCCATAGGGTCACTAGTAATTATAAAACTTGTTCTTAACTTAGTATTGTAAAATTAGTTATAAAATACGTTATACAGTACTATTACATTTATAAGTATATTACATCAGTGTAAATGTATATTTTTATTATGTCATAATGTCTTTTGTTTGTTTGCTTTCAGTAAATTTTTAATTTTTTTAAAATAATATTTTGTTATCGACTCTTCAATATGCTCGCGCCCCCCTCGTAAAATTATTTCGCCCCCTAGGGGGGCGCACCCCATAGTTTGAGAAACACTAGTTTAAAGACCATAAGAAAATATAGGATAACTTAAACGTTGTTTGATCTTTTGGTTGGCAGTTCACAGTATGTAGGATTTAAAAACAATACGGTAGCTCAGAAGCTTCCTGAAATTGGCAAGCACTATTGCAAACAAGTTTACATTGTTTGTTTAAAAGTGGTTATGTTTTATTTCTTATATTAGAAATATTTTTAAACATTTCCTTCCTTCCTTCCTTAATTCATTGGTGGCTCGACAGCCGATATTAGGCCTTCGCCTTCTTTTCCAGACCAGCCTTCTTCCTGCTAGAGTTCTTCAATTTTTAATTCTCAAAACTAGTCCATCTTAGGTTTGGTTTGTCTTTTCTCTGTGTGCCAATTGGTTGGGCATTGAAGACTTTTTTAGTGGTGCGGCCTTCGTCCATTCTGTAAATTGTGGCCTGCCCATTTAATTCGTGGTATTTTTATATAGATAATGATGCTCGATTCTTTATATGAGGGATAGAGCTCGAAATCTCTGATCTCCAAATGCCATTTTCCTATATTCCTCCAAAAATAAATCTTCGAATCTTCTTTTCGTAGATATTTATCATGTCCTCATCTGTTCAGAGACATGGACCAAATTTCAGATGCATAAGTTTTAATACTGATCTTAAAAGACTTTTATACAGTATAACTTTTGTTTTTCTTTTGATTAAATTCGATTTCATATATTTTCGTATTCCATTAAGACATATGTTAGCCGTAGTAATTCTCTTCTGGATTTCAGTAGTACAATCGTTTCTCTATTGTTAATTTCTGAACCTAAATATATAAGTCAAACTGTTAACTTCAAAATTCCACTATTCAACTTTAAATTGGGAATTGTAAACAACATTTTATATGTGTAAAAATAAGTCGATATTTACGTTTTTATTGTCAATGTAATATATCAGTAACTTTTCCAAATGGTTTTAAGTAACTCTTTTTAGAAAAAAAAATAATATTTCGCGTAAAATAAATAATTTATCTAGAACTTTTTTATCGCAATATATATACGAAGAGTAAAAAAAACCAATTCCACTTACGAAATTTCATTAAGAACATTGCTCTACTAAATTAATTCTAAGCAAGAGGTCATCTATTTAAGGTCAACCTCACTCTTTAATAAATTATATCAATTCGTCTCCGTTACCAAAAGAAGAAGATATAAATACAAACTAAAGTAGGACAATCTCCAGAGCCGTCTTTATACAAGCTGAAATTGACGGTACTGTGTATTTTAGAGACAATAATACACTTCTTTTAGATTTGGCTGCGGTTCAACTTCTAGAATACTTGAATTTGTTTAAATAAATCTTAGTCCTTTGATTTACTGGGTCAAGTAAGGTTGTTGGGAAAGAAAAAATTGTTTCGGATTTTCAATTTTGCTTTTCAGAAAAGAGGTCTGTGACCAACCAAAATCTCAATGAAAAGTATACTTGCTTATGTGTGATTACTTTAATAATAGTAAATTCGTATGAATTTGAGTTATTTTTTAGTAATTTGCTTCTTCATAATTACAATATTATGGTACCCGTTGCTTAAAACTTCTTCAAACATTCGTGATAAAGATTTGATAAATTAAATAACTGTAAAACATTAATATCATTGATCAAAATTTATTATTAGTACTTTATGATCGTTAATCAAAATTATTATTTGTACTTTATAACCATCAATCAAAATAATTGTTTGCACTTTATAATCATTTAAATAAAATGGGCGTAGATTTTTTTGTTATTTATTTATTTAGATGTACTTGTATAATCATTGTAGAAAATACTATTTTTTGCCTCATGCATATAAATTTCACAAATTAGAAAGTAAATTTAAGGTGACTGTCTACCTTGAAAATGTTTCTTTTCGTCTACATAAGGCCTTTTTTTTATTTTAAAATCTTATAGTTTGAAAAATTTTCTTTCCAAAACAGTTTTTCTTTTTCCTTTACGCGAAGTAGAAATAAAAAATTATAGTGATTTTAAAAAACATCACACTCTATGCAAAAGGACAGTAAGATAAAACTTTAAATGAGTTTTTCTCAAAATTATGTTTTCGAAAGAAACTCATTACCCCATACATGATATCTTAAGAACCAAACCAGATAACGTATTGAAATTTTGTGGGAATGTTTACTGCAATATTTTTCATAAAATGGACCATAAGTTTTGTTGTAGGTTAAATAATTTTTCATTTAGGGTAGTTTTTATAAAGAAAAAAAACTTAAAAAATATCTAAATTTTCATATTATTTTGTATAATTGTCTGTAATTTTTTTTTTTTTTGTATTTTAATATTTCTTTTAGATTTTGGTTCATTTTGAAGAGCACCATACTATGTATATTGTGTATGAAGAAAATTATGATAATTATATTAGAAATTTTTATACAGTGTTACCCGTTTTAGTAAAAATTTGGTAAAATTTCCTTCAAAATAAATATTGTACTTTTAGAAAAATCGGTTATTTAAAAATTTTATGTATTTGCATATTTTTGTTTTATTTTTCTTCCTAAACACACTCAATTTGTTTCAAAAATTTCTTTTTATAAAAAAAAAAAAAAATTGGGTCCGAAGGTAGGAAGTCACCTTAATAATTCCGATTTTAGAATGTAACTTACATGTAACGAGTAACAATTTCATAATTTAAGACCATATAAGCAAGATGACCGTTACGTGCTTCTTAATACTTCCACTTTGCCTATAAACTGAAATGTACATTTTTTAATTATATTTTTTGTGAATGCATTAAATAAATTTAAGATAATTTATAATGCCATCAATGTTTAGGAACTCACACACAATTACCTTATAAAATAATTGCATAAGTTACTTACAACTAGACGAGTTGTTTTTGCTCGGGGATCACGTAATAGCAGTAGAGGTTAACCTTTTAAAAGGGTATTATTTATTAGTAAACTCAGGGCTTCTCAAACTTCCAATATTTGTGACCCATTTTTCAATCATAATTATAATCGCGGCCCCCCTCCGTACAATAATAATGTATTGAATGCAGTAATAATGTATTTTGATGCTAAAGCTACAATACGACCTTTTAATTATAAACCGTACAAATTATCAAGATAAATTTTGTATATGAGCCATTTTCTTTGAAAATGGTGCAAGTCCATTTTATATTATATGGAAATATGTATCACTTTTAAAGTAATTATATATGTATTTCATTAATTACGTAGATTTATATTGACTCAAGGATAAAAATTTTGAAGGATGTTTTGGGGAAATGTTAATAGATAAAAAGCTCACATAGCACATTGCATTTAATGCTATAATTATTATTATTTTCTCTAATGGGGCTACGGATTGGTATTTCTACCTTTCGCACCTAGTACATTCCCCTGGAGCTGGTATCACTTTTTAGTGCGGCACCATATAGGCGATACCAATTGCCGCAATTAATTTTGATGCCCAATTGCAACCGACTCTGTCGATGCGAAATTTGTCCTTGGGAATTTAATTTTGTCGAGAGCATCCAAGACAAATGGGCACTCAAGGGATTTTTTACATGCCGCGTAATCATACAACATGGACGCTGTTAATTTTCTCCCTCATGAAAATCGACTGACTTGGGCCAGGGTTGAACCCACAGCCTAAGGTGGCGAAGGCCAGCGACAAACCAACTACGCCACCCAGTCGTCAATGTCATCATTATCTAACTCTTTGTCAAAAATGGACTTACACCACTTTCAAAGAAAACGGCTCATACCAACGAGAGGATGTTTGAGCCTCGAAAGATTAAATGTGCATTGGCCCCTGTACAAGGTGGGTCTTTAGCGGTACTAAGCTCAAACTCATGACATGTTAGCCTTGAATAGGGTTAAATGTGCTGAGTTGTTTTATACGAATAAAAGTAATATATATATATAAAAAATTAAGTCAATTCCTACTTATGTCAACAAAGAAAACTTTTGTATAAGTTAGAAAAATTTAATTAATGAATTAGCATTTGAAAAATCTGTATTAACATCAAGTGTCATCCACTACAATTTTAAAAAATATATTTGAAACCATGAGTAAGTGAATATCTACGTGGCACTGTTCAGCTTCTCGAGGGCTTTTGGCGACGAACCTTGTCATTTTGAACCATGATCAAGTGACGAGGGTGACACTTGAGCTATCACTTCCTCTTCTAACTGCCACACACACCAAAGGAAGGATGTTTAAGCTCTTGACAGTTTTAACGTGCATAGCTCCTCTACACTTCGGGTCTTCAGCGGTACTAGGCTCGAGTGGTGAGTGAGTGAATGTAGGGTTTTATGGCGCAAGAGCCAATTTTGGCTATACTGCGCCAAACATTTGTTAAAATCTTAAAATAATTATTAAAATACACATGACATATATATAATTTTTTTTTTATATATATGTGCATGCCTGCATGCACACACATAAAAATGAAAGTTAGAACAATTAAAAATAATTTGTTAAATTAAATATAAAAATCCAATTTTTAAAATTTGGTGGGGATTTGCCCCACCAAGTCAGACCATATATTAAATTAAAAACAATTGAAAAATAAGAATGGAACATGTTAGTTTAAAACAAAGTCAGGCAATACAAGTTAAAAAAATATATATATATATTTAGCTTTTATTTGTCCTGAATCGAGTTGGTGTTAACTTGCGTATATATGCTTGAGGATCGTTTAAAACATTTTTTGATTTCTTGAATTTATCCAGAGGATCTGGCTCAAGTTTTTCCTCTACGTCATAGACAATCATGTCTTCGTCATCAGTAGTATACTCTTGAGGTGCTGGCTTTCTGGGTTTATGTGGAGTCATTTTTATTTCTATTACTGGTTTTTGTATTTTGGGGCGTTTTCTTCTACTTCTTGAATTTCGTTGGGATGCGTTAAAATGTTCTTTATTGGATGTAGTAGTTGTAGACTCTGATATGGAAACTGATGATTGAACATCAGTTGATAGAGTGGCAAATTTATTAGAAGTTGTAAGAACTGTAGGTATTTCAGTTGATAACGATGAAACGGAAGTATTTAGGCTATTGCTAGGGAAGTAGTAGTAGTAGTAATGGGTATTGGTAATAAAGACTCGCTTTGAGTTGTTGGTAGTATTGCAGATGATGGGGTGGGAGTAGTATCTATTAAAGGAACAGATGGTTGAGATTCTGATGATGTAACAGCCGCAGGAGATGGGGAATGGCAAGGGATTGTGCTTGAGTTGTTGTAGATGATTTGGTAACTGTAGGAATTTTAGAAGGCATTGTTTTCGGAACAGATGTTAAAGGTTGTAGTAGTTTTAAAGGTGGACATACTATTTTTGTAATATTTTCATCGGTTTTTGGGTTGTTGTGGTTTACAGTTGAGGGTTTAGTAGCTTGAGCGTATGTTTGAGATATTTGTGGGACTATTAATTTACGTGCTTCTGGATAAGAAATATTTTTATTAGTTTTATTTCCTGTATTTGTTTCTTTTATTTTCCATTTAGGGCATATTTTGGAATCTGATGGATGAGGTTGTGAGGCAGTTTATACATTTTGGCCAGAATGCAATCTGTGGAAGCGTGTCCAACAGGTCATCTAAAACAAATAAGTTGCGGCAGGAAGTTTGAGAATGACCGAACCTCTGGCATTTGAAACAGCGCAGAGGGTTCGGTATGTAGGGACGGTTTTTTAAATTCAAGTAACCGGCTTTTATATTTGTTTGGTAGTATTGGGCTATGAAAGTTAAAATTATGTGTTTAGTTGGAATATGTGTAGAGTCTTTTTAATAGTGATTCTTCTGGACTGATACACCCTATTGGGAAAAACCCTCAGGTTTCCGCTTCGGGGTGCTCAACAGGTCGTTCAGAAATGACACCACGGCAGGATTAAGTGTTTTGTGGAATTAGTAACGGGACTATTTAGGAAAGACTTGGCAACAAAAGGACTTAGTTTGAAGAGCAGGTTTGTTTCAATGAGTAGATCCCCGGAACTTCGTTTTACGGACTTCGGTTCTCCCCCTATTCCTATCAGGGCTTTTTGTATTGCGAAAGGCGATTTAGAGTGAGTGAGTGAGTGAATGTGGGGTTTTCTGGCGCAAGAGCCAATTCTGGCTATACTGCGCCAAACATTTGTTAAAAGAAATTTAAAATATTTTATAAAATATACAGTTTTAAAATGTTAAAATTCCAACACAAACCGTTTTCAAATAAAAAAAAAATTTGGTGGGGATTTGCCCACCAAGTCGGGCTCATATATTAAATTAAAACAATTGAAAAATAAGAATGATACATGTTAGTTTAAAGCAAAGTCAGGCAATACATGTTAAAAAAAAATATATATATATATTTAGCTTTAATTTGTTCTGAATCGGGTTGGTGTTAACTTGCGTATATATGCGCGAGGATCTGGCTCCAGTTTTTCCTCCACGTCATATACGAGCATGTCTTCGTCATCAGTAGTAAACTCCTGAGGTGCTGGCTTTCTGGGTTTATGTGGAGCCATTTTTATTTCAATTTCTGGTTTCTGTATTTTTGGTCGTTTTCTTCTATTTCTTGAATTTCGTTTTACATTTTTTGGGATTTCTGATGTATTCGAACGTTCACTATTGGATGTAGTAGGGACAGACTCTGGTAAGGGAACTAATGGCTGAATTTCAGGTAAAGTGAGTAAATTTTTTATAGGTTGTAGAGGGGTGGGTTTCAGTTTCTAAAAGATGTATTTGCAGTGGAAAAGTGAGTTGGATGAGGAAGTGGATATTATGGATGAAGATGGTTCAATAGGGTGATCGTTTTTTGGTTGCGGTGACCACGGCATCAACACAGGGGTTGGTGGCTGAGGCCGTGACACTCTGTTCAGTAATGATGAAGGCAGTAGTTGTGTTTGGGAGTTGGGGGAGGAGGATTTAGATATAGCAGTTGTGGATTTTAAATGTATTTGTTTTGGGATGGATAAAAGTGGCTGGAGTAATTTTAATGGTGGACAATTTACTTTGTGATATTTTCATCTGTTTGGGTGGAATTGTTTACAATTGAGGGTTTTGTAGCCTGGGCATAGGTTTGGACTAACTGTGGTACTATTAGTTTTCGGGCTTCTACATATGATATATTTCTATTAGTTTTAATTTCCTGAATTTGCTTTTCGTTTTTCCACTTTGGGCATAGTTTTGAATCAGCGGTATGGGGTAGAGAGCAGTTAATACATTTAGGCTCTAGACTGCAATCTGTGGAAGTATGTCCAACAGATGCACATCTAGAGCAAGTAAGTTGTCCGCGGCAGGAAGTTTGTGAATGTCCGAACCTCTGGCACTTAAAACAGCGCAGAGGATTCGGTATGTATGGGCGTATTTTACAGTTGAGATATCCGGCTTTTATTGTAGATGGGAGTTTTGGGTTATTAAAGGTAAGAATTAAATGCTTTGTCGGAAGAACTGTTGAATCTTTTTTTATGGTAATTCTTCTGACTTGGATCACACCCTGATCAGAGAATCCTTCGAGTATCTCTGACTCGGGAGTATTCAACAAGTCAGTTTCTGATATGACACCTCTGGAAGAGTTTAGAGATTTGTGCGGAGTTACACTTAATGACGAGTTTAAAAAGGTTTTAGCGAGGAGGAAGGATTTTGTTTGAACAGCGGAGTTCGTTTCAATGAGTAGATCCCCGGAACGTAATCGTTTTACGGACTTCGGTTCTCCACCTATTCCTATCAGGGCTTTTTGTATTGCGAAAGGCGATTTAGAAGACATTTCATTATTTTCAAGTGACAGTAATAAAAATCTGGCAGTCGTTGAAACTTTGTCAATGTTGAGAGTGGGTAATACGAGGCCTTTACCCGGGCACAGCAGCTTTGGATCCATAATAACGCGTATACCACTTCGTCCTGGCGTGCCTCCACCCACCACGGAGTCCAACAAGGGGGGCAGTGTGCCGGTCATCTGGCCAAAACCAGGCCGGCGCTTGCAGAGTACCAGAATATGAGTGATACAGTCCAGGGTGGGATCCAACGGGTAAAACCCCACACCCCCCTTTTCTGCAGCACTAACCCTACAGCGGGGTCTCTTCGGGGATACCGAAGAAGGTACTACCAGCCGATTGACGGGGGCGGGCTCACTCCTGCCACCCGTCTACAGTGAAGCGTGGGCCAAAGGGAACGCGAGGTATCCTAGGCCACTAACCTCCCCCCATACTGGAAGGGGTGGGCAAGGGAACGCAAAGGATCCCCAGAACACCATTTTCCCCCTTACGGGACGCCGCACACGGCAAACATGCGGGTCGGAAAACCAACGTTGTTAATCAAAACAAATAAAGTAACATAATCAAAGTATTTAAAAGAAATTACGAAAAAGGAACTAAACTAACTCAATACAAAATGAAACCATAATATGTTGTAATAAAAAGAGTTTTTTCAATAGAAAAACAAATTTTGGAACATAAAATTCATTGTGTAAATTGGGGCTGTGGTCTAGACGGGAAAAGAAGAAAAAGGGGAAAATTTTAATGGCAAGAAGAAGAGCCGAAAATAAAAAAGATCACTATACCTGGATTCGTGAAGCCCATGTTTACCAAAGACAGTAAACCCCTTAGGAAGAAAAAGATCACTAAAGGGGACCTCGGGGCGTGAAACCCGTACTCACCTAAAGAAAGGGGAGCCCCTGAAGGGGGTCTAGGCTCGAACGCATTACACACCTTCCCCGTTTCAGTTACCTTGACCACTAAGCTAACGGGGTTCCTTTGAGGATATGAAAAAATTTGTTAGAATAACCTACTGGCACTATCTGTTGCAGCTAGTATGTCAGAAACAAGGCAAAATAAACTTAACATTGAAAAATAAAATTTAATTAATCTATTAGTACTTGAAAAAAACTGTATTAACATCGAGTGCCATCCACTACAAGTTTTTAAAACTGTATTTGAACTTGAGTGGAAGAATAAAAAGTATTTTTTTAACGATTGAAAATTTTAACAAGATTTATATATATATATAGGGAGAGTGTGAAATATAATATTAGGAATTGAATGAGGTATTCCCATAAATACCCTGACACGCATTTTTTCAAAAATTATATAAGTATCAAGTACAGAACAATTATGCGCAATTAGCGCAATATTATTGCAACATCATTTCAAAAACTGGTTTAGGTAATAAAAAAATGGCAGACAAAAGTCTTTTATTAAACCAATAACGTAGAAAAAAATATTTAAATTGGAGTACGAAATCTATATATTTCTATACAGACAGGAGAACAATACATGCTTATAAAAAAAGGCCCTTTAATACGTGGATGTTAAAGTGTCTGATTAAAAAAATAACTCTGTTAGTCTCCTCAAAGCTTGGATAATTAAGGGAAAAAAATCACGTAATATGCAATAACTCAGAAACCTGAATTTGTATGAAGTATATTCTATGGAACATTTTTAAAAATATTTTGAACTTCATTTTTTCAGCTTGTGTGTACGTAAGAATATAATTCTATTTCTATATATTATCTACTGAAAATTTATAGTAACTGAATTAAGTTATAAAAAATACATCATGTCATCATTTCGTATTTCTCTCTCTATTTCCTATATCCCTACCTTCCTCAAAACCCACCTTCCTTATCAAATAAACAACATTACTTAACATTAACAATGTAATACACAAAGTGAGAAAAAACACATTGCAATTACTAATATTATCACGAAATACAAATAGTTTTTTTTCTAATACTTACTGTCGAATGCATTCACTTTAACAATAGGGATAAAAATATATACCAGATACACACGCTAAATTCTTTTTCGTTCCTTAGAAGAAATAAATAAAGGATATATGAAGGAGAAATAGTGGAAAATCCCTTTAAAAGCCCTATTGAAATCCCATTACATGAAAGATTACGAGAATACTAAAATCGCATTGAAGCTTGTTTAGATTGGATTATATAAAGGAAAGAACAAAATCTCGAAAAAAGGAATGGTCTTAATCTTTAACTGGCAGGCATTTCTGTTCTTTTAACGTAGTTTCTTTTTTATTTCCTTCCATTTACTTTGAAACTAAAATACAGTTTTATGTTGAAATGTTCGATTTGTAGGCTAGAATGTAATAGTGAATGTTTTTAAACAAGGCAGCAGTAGATTTTGTTTATATAATTTGTTTGAATAATATATATCTAATCATATTTATTTATTGTTTATAATTCAAAAAGTTTTATTTCGATTCATTTA
Source organism: Trichonephila inaurata madagascariensis (assembly GCA_019973955.1). Lineage (NCBI taxonomy): Eukaryota > Metazoa > Arthropoda > Arachnida > Araneae > Nephilidae > Trichonephila > Trichonephila inaurata. Next base: position 13,398 of record BMAV01019487.1, read on the forward strand.
TTATGGGGTCTCAGGGGTGTTAAATTTGTCTCGAGGGGTGAAACTATAAACAATTTTCAAACAGGTATAATTCTTCTAAATTTAAATTAAATAATTCGAATCTTTTACACACTATTTACAAAGAACTATGGCTTCAAAAAAGTACAAAATGTTTTAAATATAATTATAATTTTAAAAATTATAAGCATATGAATATATGTTATAAATATTAAATAATTTTTGCGTTGCGCACCCTATTTACTAAAATAGTAGCCTCTGATGTGTAAAACTTTACAGAATTATAAAATGTATCATACTCTTTAAGCCCTACATCATTTAAGAATAATACATCGTTTTTAATCCAAAACATTTGAGAAATATTGAGACATTTTTTAAAAAAAAATATTAAAATGTATTTTTTTAAAAAATAGTTGAATATACTTTTTTATTTTTTAAAAAATATAATTTATTATTCGATTAATATAAAATTACTACAGTGTAATAAGGATACATTTAACTTTATAAATAAACTTATAGCTATTAATTAAAGCTCCTATTTTAGAAAATATTGCTACTTGGTAAAACTTAATTAATATTTCTTATAGAAATGTTTCTTCTTTTTCATATGCTTGTAATTTTTAAAATTATGATTATATTTTAAACATTTTATACTTTTCTGAAGCTACATTCTTGTATAAATAATGTGTAAAAGATTCGAATTATTTAATTTTAATTTCAAAGACTTATATATATTTGAATAT
>BMAV01019489.1:0-15947 GCA_019973955.1 Trichonephila inaurata madagascariensis
ATTTCCCATTGGATGAAAAATGTGCTTGTTTTTTTGAAAGATACCAAAATTTTTTATGGATTCCCCAAAAAACACTTTAAAAATTTTTTTTTATTTCATGCTTATTTTCTCTTTTTTTTTCTAATTTAATATCAATTTCATTTTATAAAAAACATTTATCAAAATCTGATTGTGTGGTTTAAAAAAACCAGAATATATATATATATATATATAAAAAAATATATATATATATATATATATATATATTTTTAATTTATATAATTATATATATATATAATATATATATATATATATATATATATATAAAATAATATATATATTAATTTTTAAATTATGGGGTAGCATTATTTACTTCTCGTTATGGAGGAAGCTGGATTTGTTGCCCATTAGTATTTCGTACGTGATTGAATGGAGAAAGATTGGCGATCTATTAGGCAAAGATAACACGTCTCTCTCTCGACACTTTTTAGAGCATTCCATATTACGAAAGCACTATGAAGGAGTGCGTAACTTGTTGAAAAACACTCTCTTGAAAGTAGTTCTTAAATATAAGTGCAACAGTCTGAACTACCAGACTGGAATACAAGTTTTCAGTCAGGATGAGTGTGAAAACCACGAGACAGCCCCTGCTGTCAAAGGAAATTGCTCCATAACTCCAGATGTAAGTGTCGTGAATCAAGACCGATGACAATTTGGTTTCAGAAACTCTCACCTGGCATTCTTCTAAGCAACACGTGAGCATAATTGACCCCAAAGCATAACCGGCTTTCATCAGAAAATTACCACAGATCTTTACTGCATCCTTCAGTGTTCCGTATCTTGGCATTGTTGTGATGGAGATTATAATGATATTAATCTGTGGTCATTAACACAATGAGACTCAAGAATCATTAAATAAAAGTCTGAAAAACTTTAAACGCTAAATTTATTAACATTAAAATGAACAGTTAAATTTCCAAACCTTATCATATTAATCCAACATGCAATCATGTTAACATGTTAAGAAACAGTCATAATAATAATTCTTCGATCTCTTAAGAAAGCAGATCCCATGCATTTTTATATTAAGGGAAGAACTGATGTGTGTGTGTGCCTTAGGACAAAGACCATTAAACACACACACACACACACAAAGATTTATGCAAATTAGATGTGAAACATTCTATGGTGGTATGATTAAATAGCATCATGATCTGCCTATAGTCCACCTAGTGGAAATTCCAGGTGAGATAAATAATTGAGGTAAAAGCCGTTGAAAGTTTATTTCCAACATGTTGATATTTTACACCGTATTAGCTTGGAGTCAGTGGAATGCACACTGCATCATGTATGGCAGCGCTTCTCAAATTACAGGGCGCGCCCCCAAGGGGGACGTGGTAACCGTAAAAGGGGCGTAAGCATATTGAAAAGTCAAAAAACAAAAAAAATTATTTTAAAAAATTATTAATTTATTGAAAGTAAGCAAAAAATTCTGAATAATAAAAAAAAAACATTTGCAATATGAAATACACTTAAAAATTTTAAAATGTTGAAAATTATTTTTATTAAATTTAACAATTTTAAGTTAAAATAAGTTTAATAATTACCAGTGACCCAGTTTTCATATTAAAATTATATGCGATTAACGTTTATCTATAATTTGTAGGTTTTCTAATTAACCCCTTAAATTCCGATTTTTTTCCCATTCCCCCCAAATGATACCGTTTTCCCCAATAAAACGTAGGGGGGTTTTGGGGGGGGAGACGAAATCTAAAAAATCCTGTAAATAAGTAAATCCTTCCCCCCTTAAAAGCTCATTTTTTGCATTCCAAAGCCTTGAATAATTTTTAGATCAGGAAAAAAAAAGATTTTTTTTGGGAAAAGACGTTTTTAAATAACCCCCGGAAATTTTTAAACATTGTCGGGGGGGCTTTTTTATACGCCGAAAGCATTAATATAAAAAAATTGTACAGTAGCTTTAGCTTAAAAGTATCTATTATCGAAGTAATAAAATGTTTTTTATGGAGGGCCTAAAAACATATTGAATATTGGGCCCAAAGTAGGGTTTGAAGCCTGATTATCTAAAAAAAACGATTTAAAAGTTTTTTGTATCAAAATGCTCCCAAACTACTTCTCAATTTCACTTAATCTTCCCTCTCGTATTAAACCCGGCCCTCTCAAAGACATGTCTTCTTGAATAGTTTTTAAACCACTGCTGTTAAAAAACCTTAAGGTGGATATACGCCCTACCTTTTTAACTATCTAAAAAAAAAATCCCCTTTTTTTAGCCAAAGGGTTTGGGAAGCTACTTCTGATTTTCACGGTTCACTCCTCCTTTTTACATTTATTTTTTCAAAAAAATCGTTTTATATTAAATACTGAAAAAATAAAAAGATAAAGGGTTTTTCGCAATTTTTTAGAATTTTGTTATATTTTTACTGTTATTACGTAAATGATGTATTTTAAACTAATTTGGAATCGGAAAAAGAATTGATGAAAAAAAAATTTTCAAATCGAAAAACCGACTTTTTATTCAAAGTTTTCAAGTATTCAAATTTTTTTAATTAGGAGATTCTAAAAGTGCTACTGTATTAATAATTAATGTTCAAGATATTTGAGTTTAGTACTCTTTATTGGTATATCTACCCTTCAAAGAAATTATTTAGGTGAAATTGAACATTCCCTATAAATGCACAATTACTTATATTTTTCACTGAAATCTAGTTAAAAAATTTTTCTGGGCTGTGGCTTTTTTTTATTAGTTTGTAGCTGGGTTTTATCGTAATTATGTACACACATTTTTTAAAAACAAAATTTAAAAGTAGCCCTTAATACCAAAATAGATTTTTTTTAGTCAAAAAACATTTTCCCGTCCCTACCCGCGACCATTCACTAATCCTCTTGGGGAAACCCCTATTTCTTTTAAATGTTGTTTAAAAAATTTCCCCCAAAAAGAAAAACCGTATGAAAATGAAGGGTTATATTTAGGGTTCTTTTAGATACGCGAAGTTATGGTTAGTGGAAAGTAGTTAAAAAATTAATAAAGAGCTACTCGACCTTTTGCTGAAAAATTTTAAGATTGCAAATTCATTTATCAATACATTATAATTGAATAATAAGACTGGGGCCAAAAAACTGAGAAGGAATCATGATAGAACAAAAAGCTACCAAAGGGGCCCCAATTAAGTTCATTGAATTTTTAAAAAAATAATGCTTTCTTTCTGCTGTGAAATTGTTCTTTTTAGAAGTGTGCATTTACTACCCGGTTGTTAAAAAGGGAACGAACAATAAATTAAATTGCATTGACTGCCTGATCTTTATTCAAAACCCCAACACCTATAAAATCTCGTTTATCACAAAAGAAAACGGAACTAAAAAAAACTTTTTAAAATTGACCTCAATGAAAAGCATTTACTTGTGAAAGTATGTGTTAAAAGATTATTAATTCAACTTGCAACTTGCCTTCTGAAAGTTGTGACGGGCCCCGGTTTTTTTCTGTAACAAACCCTCTGGGTTCTTTGACGAAAGATTAATGAAATTTTTTCCCACCCAAACCCAAAGGGTTAAAGAAATATAGATGCAAATAAGATACCCTTTTAAAAAGGACGGGGTTTTAGTAAGGGGATGGCAATTTAAAAAAGTTCTGTTGGAAAAAAAAGTGAAATTTTGACGGCCTAAAATTACGGATATCAAAACTACGGTGCTATTGCAGGCCCCCGTTTTCAAAAAGGTGATTGAACTTTTGGGTGGAATTCAAGGTAGGACAGATTAATTGATATAAAATTCGTAATATTATTGGGGTGAGTGGCGGAAAATATAATTATTTAGATAAGTGACCCAATTGCGCGATTGTTTTGCTACGGCTACGGTTTTGGTTTATTCTCATTAATAAAAAGTTTGTTCAATATATTAAAATTTAAGTTAAACTTTTAAATAAACTTTTTAAAATTCTAAAATGCTATTCATTTCGAGCCCACACCTTAATTCAGCGCCCCAAAGATATGGTCACAAAGATCGACCTACCCAAAAATAACCCTAATTTTCGGAAAAATAGCCTTTAAAGTTAAAAAAAATAGACATATTGTAAAAACAACGTTAAATAAAGGAGGAATTAAAACCCAAATCAAAAAAAAAGGACTTTTTCTTGCGTAGTAATTAAAATATAATAATTAAAACCTAAAATCTAAAATTTTTAAAAAAAAAAAGTTTTTTAAAAAAAAAAATAACACAAAACATTAACCTTTTAAAAAAATTTTGTTTTTTGGTTAAAACATGTACTTTTTTCTAAAAGTGTGAGGTTAAGTAATTCCAATGTAACTGATTAGTTTAAAACTAATAAAATTAGTTAAATATAACCGCCATTATAACAATTTACAACTTTTTTAAAATTGTTTTTTTCCATTATTCAAATTAAAATAGAAATTCGCGGAAAAGAAAAATATTCATGCCCGATATATTATTTTTTTTCTCTACGCCTAAAAAATTGGGAAGATAGAGATTAATTAATTAGAAAAAAAAAACTAATTTGTGTGTGAAAAAAATAAGTTTTAATAAAAAGGGGAATACAATAAGGAAAAAATAATTTTTTTGGGAAAATTAATTTCCTTTCTAAAAAAAATAAAACTTTATTAAAATGTTTAAATATATAATATTTAATTCAAAATTGATTATAGAATACAGCAGTTTATAGATAAAAAAAAAATTTAAAATTTTCGTCAAAAACAGCTGCTCACACTTTGCTCCGCTTACAAAAAAAAACACATATCAAATTAAAAAACCTTTTTTATTTGTTAAGTATAAAGTTCAGTGTTTTTTTTTTTATTTTAAATTTTAAAAAAAACATTTATTAAAATTTAAATACATAAAAAAGTTTAAAAAAAATTAAACTCTAATTTGATTTTAAATATATATTTATAAGTCTGTATGATGTAAATTAGATTTCCATGCATGTAAATGATAATAGTGTTATCTGCTTTCATTAACATTCCTTTAAATTTCATTTTTTTTTTTAAAAAAATCAATGAAAACTAATTACTTGTACCAAACTTCTCTTAAGTGTCTTGGTACCCCAAAAATGACCCTTTTTGCTTTTGTTATATTTTTTTTTTATTTTTATTCTTTGAGTTTTTATCCTTCGATTGATTATCCCTTTTTCTCAAATAGAAGTTTGGGTAAAATTTCATTTGAAAAATAAATTAAAAATTAACAATTCAACAGTTTTTTTTTTTAAAAAAAGTTTTGATACAAAAAAAAACTTTTAAAACAAATAATAAAAAAATAAAAAAAAAAGTGTAATATATAAAAACAAGATATTGCCGGGCATTACAATAATGTAATTTTTTTTTTTTTTTCTTTTTTAAAAAGGAAAAAATTAAAAATTTTTAATTAAAATTCATATTTTTAATTTCATTTCTTATTCCTTATATTTTTCTTTCAAATATAATACTTCAAATTTTGTGAAGAAAAACAATTAAAAAACAAAAAAAATAAATTTAACTTTTTTCTTGAATTTTCTTGTGGGAAATAATACTTTCTAAAAAAGATCATTTATAAAATGTTTGGGTAGAAAAATACAAAATTGCAAATTTTTTTAAAACAAATACATAAAAATGTCACGGTATTTAAGTCTATTTTTTTTGCTTTTATAACAAAATTTTTAAAAATTATAAATTTTGGTTTTTCTCAGTTGGTGTTTTTTCCGAAACATTATATTCAAAAACTCTCCACCAAAAACTTTCATTTTTTTTTTTTGGGGTGTTATAATGAAACATATAAAAAATTAGGATCCATTTTTCCCGTAACTGAATACTTTTTTTAAAAAAAATTAAAAATTGGAGATATTGACCTTTTGTTAATTTTTTGCATACATATCAAATTTTTTTTTTTTTCTCCCCAAAAATAATAATGTTACTGTAAAATCTATCTCTTAAGTTTTTAGAAATTCTTAATAATATTACAAAAAAATTTCAGTTCAAAAGATTAATAATTACAGAATGGTTAAATTTTTAAAATTTTCCCAAAATTTTTTTTAAAAATTGAAATATTTATAATTGTGTGAATAATATGTGAAAAATTTATATTGTATCATTTTTTTGTAAAAACATTACATGAAATGCTAAAAAATCATTTTAAATACATAAATAAAATTTAAAAAAGTTCAAAAAAATACGTCTTCTTAAAATATTGAAAAAATGGCTCAACATAGTAATGAAATAAAGCATAATAAATGTTGGTTACAAAATTTCAATAATTCTTTCTATTTTAAGTTTCTACAGAAATGTGATATTTTATGAGAAAAATTTAAAAAAAAAAAAAAGAAAATAAAAAAATAATTTTTTTTTTTATACATTTAAAAATTTAGAATGGAAAAATACTTTTTTAACATTAAGTTGTTTTTTTAAGGGAAACTATTCATACATGGAGGGGTAGTGTATCTAGCAATTACAATTTTTTAAAATATTGTTTTCGGAAAGTTATTCTTAAATTTTGCAAAAATGTATTTAGTTCCTTTAATCAATTCAAAAAAATCATACAATTAAAAAAATTAAATATTTAAATTGTTCCATAATTTTAAAGATGATTTAGTGAAATTAAAAACCAATCTAAAGATAAAGCAAAATATTCAAAACAAAAAGGTTTAGTTACCATAATGAAACCTTAAAAAAAAAAAATGCCCTTTGGAAAAAAAGGCAATTAGTGTAATTGAAACTGAATTTGAATGTTTAAGTTGTGTGGAAATTTGAAAAATAAAGTGGCATAAATTCATAAACCTTCTCATTTTCAACCCGCCATCCGTTCCTTAGTACATCTTCGCCTAGTTCTAAAACATTTCTTACTATAATTAATACATCCAGACATTCTATTGTATTCCATAAATTAGAATTCTAAATATAAAGAGATAATAATTCAACTCGTACATTTTACAGACTTTTTTCGGAAAATAGTTAAGTTGGTATGATTGATCTAATTGGTGCTCGAATAAAATATTATAATGTTCTATATTTCACGTTTTAATATTACTAAATGTCACCGATTTTACGCAATTTATAAATATATATCTGTGAAAAGAGATACGTATATTACTATTCCAACATAGTATTTTTATATTATTATAATCAAAAATGGTTTTAGAAAAAAAACATTAATATTAATTACATCAGAAATATTGCATCAGCCAATTGATCTAAGCAATTGGCTGAAATTTTGCAATTAAAATATGGAAGGGTCTTTAATTTCAATAATCTAATTTCTATTTTAATTGTGAAGGTAGATGACGTTATTTTAAGGATATTTAAAAATTATATTAACTGCTTATTAACATTACAATATGTAGTTTATAATTTAGTACTCTCGCCGGGTACAAAATATTATTACAGATAATAATCGTGTTAATTTGCATTCCCTGGCTTTGACAAACAATGAACTGAATTGTAAAATAAGAAATAATGGCAATCAACTTTTCTTTTAAATATATATTTGGGCACGGGGATTTTTATTAATGGTTAAATAATACTATAAAAGGTATACATACTAAAAAGGAACACATATAAATGAAGTACGTAAACCACACAATGTTTTAATGAATAATATTTTTTAAAGTCTCAAGACACAAATTATTAATACTAATACAAGCGTTATGTGAACTATTAAGTTTCTAAGAATTTTTAAATAAAACATTTTAATACATGAGATTTATATGATCAAGAGTGCTATATACACTCGTCAAGCAAACTATTTTCATTCCACTCATTGTCTCTTCCGTGATTTGATTATCTACGAACTCCCCAAATTCTTTACAGTGACAAAGGGAGTCCAAATACTCAAAAGATATTTTTTACTATCTTAAAAATGCATTTCGTATTCTGCAATTTGACATTAATGGTCAAATATTTAATGACATAAAACTTATATTTTGTTTAGTTCAAAATTATATCTTATAGTGTTAAAGTATTATGCACGCAATGTAATTCTAGGAGATGCGAGGTGGTTGAACCCCGACAATTAGCTTATATTTCCTTATTTTTATGAAAAATGATAAAATGAGCCCAGTAGTTTCAATTTTGTTTTTTCACTTAAGAAAATAACCTGGTCATTTTCGTTTTTAAAAGAAATCCAAATTTTACTTTTTTTCTGTATTAAATATTACGCATTTCCATTATTGGCTAAATTTTGTTTGAAATCTGTTGGAGTTTTTTTTTCAGAACAGAATCAAATTTTTTTTATTTATTTACTTTTTTTTTCTTTTTTTGCTATACAACTCTTCTATACGGAAGCTGAAGAATGTTGTATTTAAGGTTCCGGGATTCCCATAACTATCATTCATAAGGCATTTTTGATTGGAAATATACTCTGACATTTAAAATTAGGATAAATTGGTCAATTATATCTAGAACTACTGGGCATATTTAATGAAATTTGTATGTACCCTAAGTGAATGAGTAAGTGAATATTAACGTCGCACTTTTCAGCTACATGGTGGCTTTTGGCGACGGACCACATAATTTTGAACCATGGTCAAGTGACGCGTATGCACATAAGACATATATTGCAAAAACAACTGTTTAACAGTTAAAATTCAAATGCACGATCATGCGTAATACTCACCGAAGCTTTGAAACAGCAGTTGCAGGATAAAATCAAAATCTTTGTCCTCTCTTGCAGATATACAGGCCTTTCAACAGGGGTTTTATACTGGAAATAAGTTAGAATTAATGATATCTAGTGGCAATTAATACCAAACGTTCAAAATCCTGTCTTTAGGCCTTGGATGGTTTTTGGAGCAGGTTGTGAATTACAATTGTCCTCTCAAGAGCTCCTCAGGCTCATTCTATAGGTATGAGTTCTGAGTTTAGATGACTGGCCAACTCATTAGGCAAATATTCTCACTTTCCAAAACTTCATTGACCGAAGGAGCACTTTGTGGCCCCACGTTGTTATTCATTAAAAAAATCAGGGCCAACTGCATCCATGATACGGCAAACATACTGCTCTATGACCTTTTCTATATATGGCAGTCATAGTGTCTGTTTCAAAGACGTGGATGTGTGAGTGACCCTCCAACGTGAATCCTTCCAAGACCATCACGACTTTGTTTCCATAATGGTCTATTTCTCGTACATAGGAGGACAGTAATAATGCCCATGATTCTCACCATATAAAAGTATGGTGAGAATTACTGGTTAGGATGAACCGAGACTCATCAATGAAGAGAACGGTCACCCCTTGATCCATACTCCCATCTCTATGAATTCTGCAACATTTTAAATCACCTCTCCTGTTGGCAAGACTAAAGGAACGCAAGCACCAGGTCCTCTTACGTACAGCCCTATCTCGAAAAGTATTTTGGAAACAGTCACCCTTGAAACTCATGTTCCTTTAGCCGCATACAGCTCACAAGAGGCTGGGAAGCTGTCACATCCCTATTATGTTTCGCTATAATGGAAAAATGACGGTCTTCTTTGGCCATCGAGGTGCTTGGAGGACCTGTTCTAGGCTTTTTTCTCAAAGGATCTTAAATGCTGAAAATGTTCACACGAGCTAAATTCGATAATTGGCGTTAAATTCAATTCTCTTCAAACATGGAATGGAGACTGGCCTCTGCTTCTTGTCTACCCACAATTCACACCCTCTTTTCATCATCTAAATATTGTTAGTTACTCATTTTTACTATTTTAATTTTAATTTAACCGTAAACACTCAGAAATTCGGAGAGGAGTGCAGCAAAACAAAATGTGGATTTTGGCACGCGCTCTTGCAAATCCTGTTATTTGACTAACTCTGCCCATACACACATGTATATGCTTGTGTATAAGATATGCATCTTTTTTTGGAAGTGGTATTTCTACATATCATTCAAATCTTTTCATACAATTCGACAAAATAGGCCATTTTTCCTAATTCTGAACACTAGTGCATTTACAAATCAGTCATAAAATGTACTGATAATGATTGTTTTGGCATAGTCATATTTTTAGTGTTACTATAATGTTATATATAAATTACATGAGTATCACGTCTTAGCTTGAGAAAATGTACGGTATTATTTTTTTCGGTAATAAGGTAGTTATACCTGTGTGCTACATAATTCTGACTTAAATTCATTTTCAAGTTAGAATAGGTATTTTGAGGTAGTATAATTTTAAGTAAATATAAATAATATCACGTAATGAACTAAAATTTTTAATCATGTTATTTTGTGAAAAATTTATTTTGCGGGTTCCACGTGAAACTCACAAGTAGGTAGTTTCCTCATTTCTTGACAACTTTCCAAGTGTCGTTTGGTTTGTCTAAACTTGTAAATGTCAATCTCTTGACCAAATTCTCTTGTCTTCCAGGGTTTTGGCATAAAGTATTACAGGATTTTTCCAAACTACAAAATATTCCGAAGGCTAATTAGGAAAACAGAACATTGTTGTATCAATATGCATTATATTACCGATCACTGAACAATAAAGGATAAATAATGCATAGATGTAAGCCTTGTAGTGCAAAAAAGAAACCATTAAAACTAGCCATATAAAAATTAATTTTAACATCTCTGTCTATAATACTTCCGTCTACAAATCTTATTTTCATTTTGATATTACTATTTATACAATATATATTATTTTTCAATATCTTAGTATATTTAAACTACATATAATTGGTAGTACTTCCCGTAATCAAAAGGTACAAAATATTCAAACAATTTTCAGCAAGTTTTCGTGAACTTTTTTAAACACCGGGGTTAAGAACAGTTTCTTGAAAATTATACCCTACTTATGAAAGTACAATACATAAATTTAAATACAGAAAATTATTTTTATTTATTTACAAACATGTATTTTCTGATATATATGTGTATATATTTTGGGGTTTGATGCATTTATGCATGTCAATGTTTCTTTTATCGGAGTTAGCTCTTTAATACTGTAGAGATAAACACAGTCTACCTCTTTACTTAAGGTATCCGAATACGTTCGGAACCGTGATTTGAAAAACATAAATGGATAGTTTTCATAATATTTAGTGTCACTTAGATTATAATTCATGCCTAAAATTGTTTTAAGGACATTTTGACAAAAAAATAATTACTTTAAATACAATATTTCGGCAAAAAATTAACTTAGAATAACCTTTTTTTAAAAATGTTCTTCTTTTGTGAAAAATGCTTCTATTATAATAATATTTTGCCTGTACATAGCTCAGACCTCCGTACAGATGCTCAACTATGATTTTGTGAAAAATTCACATTATTTTCAGAGTTAAAACCCATTGAAATAATTACCGGCGTTTTTTTCTTAAAATTTCTTCACTTCTTTTGTGGTATAAAACATGGATAAATCCACTTCTAAGTTATATATTTCAAAAATTCTAGTTGAGCCTCTGTACAGAGGTCTGAGCTATATACAGGCGAAATATTATTATAATAGAAGCATTTTTCACAAAAGGAGAATATTTTGAGAATGCGTCATTCTATGTTCATTTTTTGTCAAAATATTGTACTTAAATAATTGTTTATTGGAATACTATTCTTAAAACAGTTTTATATACATTTTCTAATCTATGTGACACTAAATATCATAAATATTATCCATTTATACTCTTTTGCATAATCACGGTTCTGAACGTAGTCGGATACCTTAAGAATAAGAATTATGCTCCAAAAACTTGAGGAAATTTATTTTTCATAGAAAAGAAAACTAGTTGTAAAGGAAGTTTAATTCATACTTCCTTTTAAATTACTCTGATTTCAAAATGTTTTGTTTTTTTATATAATAAACATACCATATATATCACAAACATGTCACAAAAAATAGTCAAAATAAATTCTGAACAAATGATATAAATATATTAAGCTTCTTTTGTTCTTTAAAAAATGTATTTTTTTATAAGCAATTAGACGAACATTCATTTCATGATACAAACATTTTTTTTTTATGTCTCACGGGATATGTTTCTAATCTTTTTAAAAATAAACTGTTTATTTCAAATCCACACACAAAATTGTCTACCAAATTTTAATGAGTTAAGAAACAGTCATAATTTTAAAGTAAATTTCAAAATATTCACCATTTACTTTAGTATAACAATGACAATATAAATTATTTTAACCATCAAATTGTTTCCATGAATTAAATGCATGAATTTACTTTAATATTGTAAGCGGGAACCTTACATTCTACAAGAAAGACAAAACCTCGTTATGAACTACAAAATGAAACCGATTGTCTGTCAATTATAATATTAAAACCGAATAATCTTCCTTTCTCGGGAAATTTCTGTACCGTTTCTCCATTGTGCGGTACAATGCGTGGCATCTTCCGTCACAAACAAATGACTTGTTATGTTCGACATTTTGGAATAACAAGTAGATTATATTGTTATTGTAATTCAACACGTATGCTTCATTTCTCGTTACTGCAGAGCGTAATATTCAGTCATTTAGCAGAAATGCTACATCTTCTACAGAATTAAAGTTATCTCTTATTGCGAGTTACAACTTATTTGTCAATAAGTTGCGAGTGAGTGGATATTAACACTAGAAATACTGAAATTTAGTGTATTTCTATATTGCCCAAAAGCAGTCAGAATGACTGCATTGTGAACGAATAATTAATGTGTAAAGAAGTTTGCTTAAAATTAATTTTTGATATGTTTTATATTATTTATAGTCATACAACAAGTTGTTAGTAAATATTAACAATAAAAAAAAATTTACTTCACTTGGAAAAAAAACGTATTCAAAGAAGTTTAAGAAACTGTATCATTATATAAACCATTGTTTTTCTAATTGAAACTACAAAGCAGTCAAAATGACTGCATTGTGAATCGAATAATTAATGTGAAAAGAAGTTTGTTTAAAATTAATTTTTAATATGTTTTATATTATTTATAGTCATATAACAAGTTGTTTGTAAATATTAGCAATAAAAAATTTACTTCACTTGGGAAAAAAATGTATTCTAAAGAAGTTAAAAACATTGTATCATTATATACACCATTGTTTTTAATTGAAACCAAAAAGCATTCAAAATGACTTCCTTTGGCAATTTAGTGTTAACGTCACACTATTCAGTAACTCGAGGGCTTTTGCCGACGGACCTCGTGATTGCGAACCATTGTTCAATGACGAGGACGAAACCTGAGCTGGTGCCCCCTCTCCTAACTTCCACACCACACCTACGGGATGACGTTTAAGCCTCGACAGGTTTAACGTGCATCGCTTCTCTAAAGGCGGATATTCTACAGTGCTACGCTCGAACTCATTGGACGCCTGCCACTGAGTCCTTTACCTTGACCACTAGGCTACCGTGGCCTTGATAAATTGCACATTTCATTGATATAAGACGGAGAGTCAATGGTATTGAGCCTGAGATTGTACCAGTTCACTCTTTTCTGATTCTAAGAGTAATATTTCTCTTTTATTTTCAGGTGAGTTTATCTTCATGATATGAGATAAAAGAATTTATATGAGTGATTCCATAGAAAGATATAGCAGTTTCTTTGAAGGGAAAGCAAAAATAAATAAATAAATAAACATTTGTGTGTATTTAAAAATTCAATCTAACAAAGGTGAAAATTCAATACGTTTTCTCAACTAAGAAATCAAAACACCAGCAATTTTTAATATATAATTTCAATAAAGGTTTGGGTTATATTTTAAGGTAGTTTTGACTGCCTTCAATCTTTCAGTTGAAGACTACTGTGACATGATACAAAATGAATGAAAATGGATGTAAATTCAGTAAAGTATTTTTGTTAAATCATTGTTTAAAAATATTCATCTCAAATTTGCATAGTAACTCACACATTCTGAAAACAAAAGATAAGGTATGCGACTAAGTTTGGAAGCGTGATTTTTCAAAAGCTTTAAATGGAAAATATTTATTATATTTAGTGTCACTTTGATTAGAAAACGTATATAAAATTGTTTTAAGAATATTATTACGATAAAAAATTATTTAAGTACAATATTTTGACAAAAAAATGAACATAGAATGGCCATTTTTCAAAACATCCTCCTTTTGTGAAAAATGCTTCTATTATGATGATATTTTGCCTGTACATATCTCAGACCTCTGTACAGAGGCTCAGCTAGAATCTTTGAAATATGTAACATAGAAATGGATTTATTCATAATTTACTTTTAACAGAGAGGATAAATTTTAAGATAAAACACCGATTGTTATTTCAGTTTGCGGTAACTTTGAAAATAATGTGAATTTTTCATAAATTCTAGTTCAGACTCTCTGGAGAAGTCTTTACTTTATATAAGTACACACACACACACACAAAATATTATTATTATAGAAACATTTTTTATAAAAGGAGAACGTTTTGAAAAAAGGTTATTCTAAGTTAATTTTTTGCCAAAACATCGTATTTAAGCATATTTTTCCTCATATAATGTTCTTAAAACTAATTTATACATGTATTATAATTTAAGTAACACTAAATATCATGAAAATTATCCATTTCTGCGCTTTTTTAAAATCACGGTTCCAAACGTAGTCGGATACTTTAACAAGAAGTGTTCTACATCTGAATACATATATGTTGTTGCGTTGTTGCCAATGCCACCTGTCTGACGTAGTCTGATCGAGGTCCATGTAATTCATTATGGCAAAGGGCTAATATGTACGAATGTCTTTACCCGTAGCTCTGAGCACCATACACGTGACAGTACGACCTTCGATTTCACACCAGTTTAGATGGGGAACCCCCTAAAGATGATTAGGGTTCTCCCACTTCTCTTCCCCTCTTCCAATTAACGAGAGGACATTCAGCTCGACGGCTGTTTAGAGTACCTCCATGCCACGAAAGCACTATACCTTTAAAATTAATGTGATATATCAATTTTTTTAAGTATTATATTGCCTTTAGTTCTGCTTTCTTTAGTTCTTAGTTTTCTCTTTACTATATTGATAAGAATAGAATAAGAAATATCATGTAAGGAAATAAGATTTGTGATCATATTTTGGAAAAAATATGATCATAGCTCTTACAACTACCATTGGTAGTTCTTGCTAACCATTTTCTTCAGCTATAGTGTAGGCCATATTCAAATCCAGTCTCCAAATAATAGAGGTGTAAGCTACGAATTCTACATCTGCTTCTATGAAAAATTTATCGGTTCACACAGAAAGGGTGAGAGTGCTACTTGATTTTAAATTCCACTTATTGTTTAAACCCTAGCTCCTGGTGGGAAACCTGAAAAAGAGTGGAATGCATTCAAGTGTTATTCCTTAAATTTGATTTTTAGAATGTAGGAGCTGAAGATTTTTTCATTGACTTAAGGTATCCGACTACGTTCGGAACTGGGATTTTGCAAAAACGTATAAATGGATAATATTTATGATATTTAGCGTCACTTAGATAAGAAAATGTAAATAAAATTATTTTAAGAATATTATTACAATAAAAAAATTATTTAAGTACAATATTTTGACAAAAAATGAACATAGAAAGACCCATTTTCAAAATATTCTCCTTTTGTGAAAAATGCTTCTATTATAATAATATTTTTCCTGTATATAGCTCAAAACTCTGTACAGAGGCTCAACTAGTATTTTTGAAATATATAATTTAGAAGCGGGTTTATCGATATCTTACGACAAAGACGGAAGCAATTTTAAGAAAAAAAACGCTGATAACTATTTCAGTTGGTGGTAACTCAGAAAATAATGTAAATTTTTCAAAATTCCTAGTTCAGACTCTCTGGAGAAGTCTTTGCTTTATATAAGAGAGGAATATTATTATTTTAGAAGCATTTTTTATTAAAAAAAGGAGATCATTTTGAAAAAAAAATATTCTAAGTTAATGTTTTGCCAAAATATGTATTTAAATAAAATTTTTTGTCAAAATATCCTTAAACAATTTTATGCATGCATTATAATCTAAGTGACACAATATCATGAAAATTATCCATTTATACACTTTTTTTTTTTTAAACACGGTCCGGGAAATTTTAGTCGGATACCTTAAAA
>BMAV01019490.1:0-17034 GCA_019973955.1 Trichonephila inaurata madagascariensis
TTAAGCATATTGGTGTAATAACGTAGTAGTATAAAAACATTTCTTTAATTGAAAAATTCTACCAATATTAATATCATATTCTGACATAATAATTCAATAGAATATTACATCATACTATTCCTTTTTTTATCAGATTTGATATTTTCTTTTTTATACGTTATTCTCTATATTTTTTCTTCTATACAGATGTGCTAAATTATCTTTCATTTTACTTGTTAAGCTGAAAAAGTAAGTTTTTAATTCAATATACTCAAATTTAAAAATTTCACATTTTTATAAAAGTATGTATGCTATTAAAACGTTGCAAAATTTGTAATATTTAAGACATTTTTCTGTATGAAAAAGTTTTCCTCGTTTAACGATCCGTATATTCTATAATAATCCTTCTGATTCTCCTTTTTTGAATAATACGTAAACCATTAAAGAATAGTATTACAAATTGTACATTTATCTTTATTTGGAAGAATGGTGTTGCATTTTCAAAAAAAAAAACGGTCGCCTTCTTAACTGTAAAATTGCTTAATTATGATATTAAATTTTTCTTCTAAACACATATAAGAAAACATGGACAACAATATATACACATATATAAGAAAATATATAAAAATTACGTTGCGGAAAAAAAAGCGAGATGTTGATTTTTATACAAATAAATAAACAATATGACAATTTGTTAACAATGTATGAAAACTTATTTAAAAACGCAACTCTAAGAAGGAAAGCAAATGCGATAAATCTAATACCCAAGATAATACAATTAACCATCAGGATAATAAGGAATGCAATATTTCTTTAACCTTTTTTCGTGTTTCTTTTAACAACAAAAACAAAAACATTTTAACGTTAAACATGCCATTTCTCCACAGCGTTTAATCAATAGCCAATATACAGTGAGATAACCCATGAGAATGCTTAAAATTCGTAGTGAATACGACAATAGAAGATCTTCCGCTTAAGAACCTCGGCTACTGATTGCGTATAAATCTAAGCCAAATAATAATAATAAAAAGTCTCAGCAAAGAAAGGAGGAGTGCAAATGAAACAACAAAGGAATTTCTATTAGGTGTATGCTCCTTTTTTTTTGCATTCGAAACAAGGAAAACTTGTTGTTTATTTATTTAATTTTCTATCTGTTGTCGTCTTTTTCTTCTTTAACATTTATTTATTTATTTTTTTTCAATGAATGGATAAAACTGTGTAGAGGGAAAAGAAGGGGTGTTTGTTTAATAAATGAAGAGTTATGTATATCAACATAAATGGAGGAGTATTGCTTCTTTTTGGAAAGATAAATTATTTTGGGGTATATAATGCAAAAAAAGCCTAATCCTTTTCGGTTCTTAGAAAACTTTTAAAGTCCATTTATAAAAGACGAGGTTCAAGTCTGTATAGAGAAGATGTATTGTTATTACTTAGCAATGAAGAGAGTTTTGTGACTATTAGATTCTGCATTCTTATAGTCTAGAAAATGTATTTATTTATCTCACACTTTTTTTTTAATTATTTTAGAAAAAAAATTGCTTATTCCTCACGCTGTTTTCGAAATAATAGTGTAACTTAACATATCAGCTTTTTATCAGTTACTGACATTTTATTCTCCATTAAACACAATTAGATACATGTCAGATTAAGTAGGCTCTATTTTAATGCAAATTTTTTTAAATTTAATCTAATGTCCTCAATCATTTTATATATATATAAAACATATTTTTAATCCTCTAAAATGATTTAAACACATTTTTAGTGTATAATGTTTTTTTCATAAAATTAAAAAATGAAGCAGCAATTTACAAGTCTCGTTAAAAATGCTATACATTTAGAACATATCACAGACACATAAGGGGGAAAAAATTTGAAAGATCTCAGAAGATGACATATTTTCTGATATCTAAGCCGCACTATTTTTGCAATGTTAGTGCTGCTGAAAATCGGGTGTGGCTTAAAATCTAAAAAAAAAAAAAAATCGTTGGTTGGGAAAATTGAGTTTAAACCCTTTCAAAAAGGAAAAGCGTAACCGTCCATTCTAGCCATTAGCACCAATGACTTATCGCATTCCGCAGTTTATCTTCAGTATTCAGTCTATCTTGAATTTCTCTGTATGCTTATATTTAGAAAACTTGTGTGTATCCGTTTTATATTAATCTCTCTCTCATCTAAACATCATAGATATCGGTAACGGCATCAAGACAAGTTCACTATAACGAAAGTTAAAAAAAAAGGAAGGCGATTTTATCTACAGATGAAAACGGAAACAGATCAGCGACCACAGAAATTTGATACGGATGAAACAAATAAACGTTGATGGCGTAAGTAACGTGAAATGATTTTAGCTTGAAAACCTTCATCAAAGTATATCACATGACCAAAGAAAGGAAGATATCCCGAAGTAGATGGATCATTTTCTATACGTGATACTGATGGTTGGGACAAATTCAGGCTCACTTATGTGTTTAAAAGTTTATAATACTGGTAAAGTAAATTAATTGTTCACTTTTTATTAGTTCTCATTAAATTTTTTTAAAATTTCGTAAGTATCGGTTATAGATAAATCTATCACAGAATTTTTAATTTTTCATAAAAAAATTGTGAAGAATTCGGGGTGCGGCTTAGAATCGATGATGACTAAAATTCGAATAAATACGGTATTTCCTCCCCAAACTATATTTTTTAAGCATAATTCAGTTTACATAATTCGATTTGAAATCGGAAATATTGCATGATAGATGAATACTAATATGCATTTAAATTTAAAACGAAACTTCTATTGAAAGTAAAGGATAAGTTGTTCAAAGTTGGTATGTTTATTTCTTAATTATCTTTAAAATGAATGTGAATTATTTTCAATAAAATATAGCTTCTTGAAAAAAAAAAACACACCTTCAGCATAATTATGTAATAAATAGTAATCAATAACACCAATGTGTTTAAATATATATATATATATATATATATAAATTGAGATTAATTTCAAATTGAAAGAAATGTGTGGGAATGATTATATTTCTTTACAGTATAAGAGTATTATGGACATTAAATTTCCATTAATGATAGTTAAAAATAAACGGATACACCAAAACCATATTTAAAATTAATATCGCAACGTTTTTCATGATTATATTCATTAAAAATTAATTAAATTATCTTAAATACTTCAGAAAGTATAGTTAGGAATAGTTTTAGTTCAGAAATTTATATATTCTTACATAAAAATCGTTTTAACTATTTAGTAAACTGAAATTGTATATAGACATACAATTTCGATTTACAAAATCCTTAACACGATTTTTATGTACAATACAAATAAATACAACTTTTCAAAATATCTTAGCACAATTAAAAAATAGAGCAATCAAGACATATTTTAAATAACTGAATTAAATGCCAAACATCTATAGTCATAACTTTTTTTCAATGTAAAAAGTACAATTTTGAATTTTAAACTTGTGGCATATTTAGGACTTGTGACAAATGTGTGACATATTTGTATGAAAGAGACTGTTTCATTTTCATTGAAATATGTGAAGAGAATGTTTTGAATAATAATCAAATTCCTCGAGACTGAATATAATTCCATAAATTTAATGCCTTATGCATGCAGACTTTCAAGCTCTTGCCCTAAAATGTCAAACCTAAAGAATATTATGCAATTTAAAGAGAATTCAAGCGAGAAAGAAACTAGTTTAAAGAGCTGATAAATTAAATTTTATTCTGAGAGACTTGAATATGTTGAGCCGAGTTATATATGAAAATACTTCGTTCGCAATATTTAAAACTTATCGCTCCTAAATTAAACATTTTACTTTTCTGTAAGATTTTCTTGTAATTTAATGCAAATGTTTTATTATAGAAACATTTCAAATATTTTCACGGAATGTTAATTTAAATTATAAATTCCACCTCTCTCTCTCTCCTATCAATATTTTGAAAAAAAATGAATTATAGCTTAATATATGAAGTTATATATAATTTCTAGCCACAAGGAAGGGTTGATTAAAAACACTCAAGTCCTCAGAAAAATTTAGACTCAGATACAAATATTAATTACAGTTTATGTAAAAAGTGTCCGTAGGTCAAGCAAAATTGAAAGCAGCCGATCTACTTCAAAGGAAGTGGAATAACACTGAAAAACGCAAGGAGTAACTGCTAATAAGATTGATATTAAATCATTGAAACAAAGGTAAATCTTATTTTTAAATGTTGATGAATGAAAACGGAATAAAGCGAAAAAAGAATATGATTATAAAAATATTTTTCATACTAATTAGATCCATCAGATAAAAATTAAATTTGTCACCATTTAAATATAATACCCAATGAAAGATTTTAGCCCATATTATTGAAAAAAAAATATTGTATTAAATTCAATACCTTGTAATTAGTATTTGCTTAAAGATATCCAAAATTTACATTTTCGGAATATGAAATCCACATTTAAGTAGGAATTTTAATTTCTTAAATTCATGTTAAATAATGTAAATAAACTTCGCAAATAGCATCTCTATCAACACATTTAAATATATATATATATATATATATATATAATATAAAATTATTGTTTTAAACATTAAAAATATAATTTGCTTAAAAATCTTACATTAAAATACAATCATGGCTTTTGCATGTATATACTTGAATCCCTGTATATCTATTACTAAAACAGTAACCCTATAAGTTAAAGGTAATGAAATTATATAGACTCACATTTGCTAAATCATGAAAAATGTTAAATGTAGTGAAAATACTGTGAATGAAATATCTGATATAGTTTTCCTAATTCCGTTTTAAAATTTTGGTACAAATAACAGTAGATTACTTTTGATATGTACTGAAATAAACTAAATTAAAGTTGATAATTGTTATGAAAAAATTTATCTCAAGGATGAATACTATTTCAAACATTTAATTCTTATTTAATCTGGGTTTAATTATAATAACAAATTACTAAATGGCTTCTGTTTGAATCTATCAGTTTGAAAACTAAAATTTATACCATTAGGAATTATTTACATTTTCAAAAGTATTAAATAAAAATTTAAAAAACATGCTTAAGTATATTTATTTATATTATTTTTTTTAATTAATTAAGAATCTTATAATCAAAACTAAAATTGTCACTATTCTGAATTTTGAATGTTTTTATGGCCTGCATTTACGTACATTTTCTATGAGCAAGTATAATATGTGTACTTTTACATGCGTTGAGTTTATTTTTTGTCCTCCAATATTTTTTAGAAATACTTTCTTTTATTTATGTATTTTAAATAGATATTTGAGGATATCTATATTAAAAATATATATTAAAAGCATTTCACATCAGGTGAAAAAAATGTTATTCCTTCATATATTGCACAAATATAAAAATAAACCATATTACTAATTAAGCTACTAAAGTAGACTCAGTTCGTAAGATACAGCGAAATAAAAAAAATACAAAAGAAAGAAGTAAAGAAAGCCCATTATAATTTTCTACGCTCTTGGAAATCTTTTGTTTTATTTTCTTACATTTTTATTTATTTTAAATTAATAACGCATTTTTTCTCTTCATCTTATCTTTCAAACTTCCATGCTCAAAATGAAATATGATTCTTTTGGAGAATCCTTTTGATCTTAAAAACAACGGACTAAAAAAGATACGCGTGTATTTATTATTAAAAACACAGCACTAATTGATTAATTGTTAAAATGAGTTTTTACCAAGACTTTCGAATTAAAGTGATAAAAAGAATAGATTTCTTTAAAATAATCTGATGAAAAAGGAAAAAATTTAAATTATAATAACGTTCTTGCTTAGTAAGAGATTTTTCTTGAAATATTTGTTACATATTTTTCTTTTAAAATAGAAAAATTCTAGAACATGTTTTATCTATATTTAAAGTGATTACTGTTACATATTGTTTTTAATAAATGTTCTCTTAATTTGCCTTTTATGCTTTATTGTTATTAAAAGAAAAAAACTGACTTATGAGAATTAAGTTAACGCTAAATTTAAAAACAAACTATTTTGCGTAGAAATAAAATTGTTATATTTATTTACTTTTTGAAAAATATACGAAGTAATTGCTTTTTTAAAAAAGAAATAAAAAAAAAATTAAAAAAATTCAGAATATTAAATAATCCTAGCAGTACTGTCGATATTCAGTTACTTCGAAGTTCTGAGTTGTTAGAAAAATTTGTGTTATGTTTCTCATTAACAATCAATTACTCATTTGAACTACTCATTTTACAAATATTCTTCTGTTTGTTAATAAATGATTATTCTAAATTAATATAATGCAAAAATTCTATATAATTATAATGGGAAAAATATTTTGCTTTTTCTTTATTTTTGATCTTTCCGCATAGTTTATTAAAAATCAACAAATCTAGCTTTTTTAGTACTGATCTATAATTCAGACTAACCATTATCTTTCCAGTGGAGGACTCTCACTATATTTATCATCTAAGAAATCTGTTCTATCTAGAAGAAATACTGAATTTGTAAGATTCTGAGGAAGTTGGAATCCGTCACTGAAATATTTTTCGGAGAACTATTTTTATACCTTACTTACAAGAAATCAATATCGTTATTTAAAGTTTCTTAAGGAAGTTCTTAAGAAGAATATGTATTGTATTAATTTGAATACCGATGAATATTATAATTTCAAATATATCACCAAGTCAAATGTAACAGATTTTTGAAATTTGAAAGAACATTTTTTCGCTTGAAATGTTAAAATATAATAAATCATGTGTAGCTTTTAATATAAGGAATGAAATAGATAAATTAGTGATATTTATTTACTAATATTCTCATGAAATAATTACTTTATTTTTTCATAAGAATATGCAATTAAAAATTAAAATAATACATCTTAATTCTTATAAAATTCAGTTAAATCGTGTAAAATTACTTATTATTTATTTTTCCAGGTATTTATTGCAGCATTTTTTTCCAAGGAAATTTTTACGGAAAATTACATGCTTGGAAAGGAAAAAGGGAAACTTACCGAGTACATAATTTGTTGCAGATGACTTTTAGTTTATTGCCTGTAAATTTTATATTTCCCTTATCTTTTATTTTACCAATAACTCTTTTTTTTCTACAAGCTTTATTGTTATTAAATCTTGTCACTAAGTAAGACATAAATTCTTTATCTTGACATAGAGAACATAAAATATGTACGTGAAAAAACCCCACCCAGGGTGAGTGTAGCTTTAAAAAAGGATAAGTAAAAAAGGAATATGCGAATCAGAAAGAGTAGGGAGAGAAAACATAGCTATTCTCATTCCGTAAATGGAATGAAGCCTTGGTATAATAAATAAAAACAAGAATAGAACATCAATGAACGGAGAGAAAATTTGAAGAAAAAAGGGAGAAAAAAACTATCGATTGGTTTTCTTTTTTTATTTTCTATTTTACATATCTGGAAAAACAAGGCAAAATGAAGTGTTTTTCCCGTGAATAACATTTTTTTTTTTTGTAGAAAATGAATAAACTGCAGCCGTATGCCGATTCTAACAACGCGTCCTGAACAAAGACAAACATCATTCAGTTACAAAAATACGGATGGCAGATCGTTTATATCGATGCACTTCATTTCGGAATCGAAATCGATAATCGATAAGGCATTGCTCGAAATCGGACTATAACTGCTGAGAGTAAGCATTAAATTTGGGATTTCACATTTCCATTTTTTTTCAGTTGCTTGAAAGAAACAATTGAAAGAGCACTTGCAATTTTCAGTTATTGAAAGTAAAGGAAAATTATTCGAAAATATATTGTAAACAAATGCATTTCTTTTTATTTCAAACCCTACTTGTGTTGTAGTATTATGCGTTAAATGGTATAAAAGGGCAAAGCCTCATAATGTAACTAAATAATTCTTTGATAATATAAAAGTTTTGAATTTAAAACTCTTCATCATGATCTTTAATGTAAATTGTAAATTATTTTGCTTTTTCTAACTTTATAATTGCTTTTTAAATTTTTCTATTTATTTCACATATTTGAGAAATAATTCTAAAATAAACAATGGAAAAAACAACATTTGTCATTGATCCTTATCTATGCAATTTATTTGTGAACATATTTATTCTAAAGAATCAAGATCAAAATCATACTTCTAATCTAAAATTGTTTCCCTCGAATAAAAATATTTCTTTGATTTTGTTCATTTAAAAGAAAAGGAAACAGCTAGCGAAAGATATACAAGAAAATGGAGATCTAGCAGATAAATATAGAAATATAATGTGATAATTTAATACATAAATTCATAATCAATTGCATATCAAAAACATGTATTGAAATTTTTGTCATGAAACGCATAAAATGAACTTAGCTATTCAAAACCTTTGTTGATATGCATACCATTTAAAAAAAATTCAGGAAATATCACTTGACAGCTGTGCTGTACGTTATGTACTGTAATAATGAGGGTTTCTTTTCTCCTTTTTTTACATCTGGTTGCTTAAAATCAGAACAATCGTGACGTAAATCTCAGATAAAAAGTGAAACGAAATATTATTTTAATTAGTTTCGGACATTTTATGCAGATTTCAAATATATTCTATAAGTCACTCCATTTAAAAGGTAAAAATCAATGATGAGCAGGTATTGAAATAGAAATTGTGTTATATCCAAATGAGATAAAATGACTTAAGATTAGTTTTCAAACACACACGCACATAAATACACACACACAAATGTACGAGTATATACGTTGCAACGCAAAAGAAATGAGACTGGTCTACTAAATCATTGTACTTACATCAATTTGTACATCGTACATTGCGATATACACATATAAATTATGTATATTTGGAGTTGAATCGAATTTTCTTTACATTTTTTAAGGCATTTGCAATAATTAAACTTCTAAAAGTGTTCAACCGTTAATAGTTGACACATAGAAAAAAAATGGCGACTCCCTAATAACATTGAAATTAATTTTTCATTGTATAAATCGAGATTTTTAAAATAAGTTTAAAACTTTTTCCTCTACCTACTTTTACAAAGTTATTAGTAAAAGTACAGATTAACTATCGAGTAATTGATAAAGCAACTCTGCAATATTTAACAGAAATTGAATTGATATTAAAAGTATTTCTCTTAGTCAAGATGAATATTTATCTACTAATATACTTCCTAAAAATCTGACTAAATAAATATATTTATTCTTTTTTTTTTATTTCAATTCGGTTTTAATTAAACATTAAATATGTTTACAATTATACAGTGGTTAAAAATGAATTTCTTAAGAAAGTCATATTTACGAATACATTTCAGAATAATTCCTGATATTCGCTTTAAATCCTTTGTCAACCACTCGAATATATTTAATTTTTGTCAAAAAATAAGTTTGTGATAAATATGAATTTTTAAATGTGTAACAAGTATTTTAATTCTCAAATACTTCGAAAATATTGTGAATAATTACTTGAAAAGCGTTTCATTGTGCCATACGCAAATCAGCCCTTGATTTCTTCTATAACTACAGTGCAGTAAATTTTTAAAACAGGGGAAAATATAAAAATTCTTTCAGAAACGTCACGAATACAGTTGTTTAATTCCAGAATTTACATGAAACTCTAAAAATGGTTGTTTGTAAATATATTTGGTAATTGGTTATCATCTATGGTTCTCATTTATGTAAGAAATTTTTAAGTCGGTAAAAGTAATTGTTTAAGTCATTAAATCTATCGAACAATATATCATTTAAGGCACAATGAATTTCAAAATTTTCAAGATAAAAGCATACATATAAGAGAAGAGAGTATATATATATATATATATATATATAGTACGTATAAAATTTATACTAATCCACAAATCAGTATATTACAAGTAACAGCCCCAAATTAAAGACATTATAACATTAAAGAGTAATATCTCAGAAGGAGAGACATGTAATTCAGTGGTTCTCAAGCAGTAGGACAAGCCCCCTTAGATGGGCGTGACAACCCTATGTGGGGGGAGGCAAAAGTATAGCGAAAAGTCGAAAACAAAACATTATTTAAAATGTTTTTAATTTACTGAAAAAAAAATCGAAACAAAATTTACTTTTACATAATAAAAAAATAAAACATATATTTACACTGATATAATGCACTTATAAAATGTATCAGTTTTGACTAATGTAATTGAAAATTAACTTAATAATACTAAGTTCAGAATATATTTAACAATTACGAGTAAACCCACAGGCTTGTCGTATATAAAATTATATGCAAAACATAATACCAATCTTGAAAATTTGTACGGTTTAATATTAATGTCGTATTGTAGCTTTAGCGTCCAAGTATATTACTATTGAATTCAATACATTGTTATTTTATGGAGGGGGTCGATGAAAATTAAGATCCAAAATTGGGTTGCAAGCATTGAAAGTTTGAGAAGGAGTGATTCAACTAAAAGAAGATGTTTGCAAATGATTCCTGTCTGCCAAGAGCTATTTCTGTAAACTCATGTGTATTTCAAAAATGCATCCAAATAAATATTTTTCTTTCTGAGAATAAAGGTTTTTTAGATATAAATCTAAATTCCTACGCGGCGCAAAAAAGTCAATTTATAATCTATGGAAAACTAAATCAAAAAGTGCTAGCTCAGTACACCCAATTTTTTTACACAGTCTTTTTTACATGATTTTATAGTAACACGGTACAATAATTTAACTATTTTTATTTTTATTCTTATTTATTTTTTTTTGTTCTTGCACGAATTCCGAGTAAATTAAGGTACTCGCACCCTTTGGATGAGGACGATGTGAACGAATTTCTGACAGTTTATAAGAATAAAGAAGTCGATAATGACGAATTCGTCAATGAAGTTCATTTATTAACATGTGATTCAATTACGAGGGCATGAAATTTGCTTTAAGTATGGAACAACATTTTCTAGCTCATGGTCATAGAGCTTGCATTTAAATTTCAATTTAATCATATATTTTTGTGCAGCAGAATATCAAAAATTACATAAGCAACTTGAGACAAACAAATAAAAATCTCCATTTGGATCAAAACCGACAGTTATGCTAGACATATCTATCCAGTTCGTAATAAATGTCCACGCTTATTATCAAGTAGTGATGAAGAGTTGTCAGTTAGTAGTTTTATTCCTAATTTTAATTGGAATTTTTACATGCTGTATGTAGTTATATAGACGGAATTTTCACTGTACTCTAATTTTAACCATTTTTTATAACAAAAATGAATTAACTTTTTTTCACGTTTATTTTTGGGTAACAGTTTAGATATTTTTCTTCTTACACAATTTTTTAAAATTGTGGAACGCATTACCAAATTTCCCGTATGTCACATGTAGATTTTACATGTTTTTATATGAGGAACGTATCTACCGAGTAAACATAAAAAGGGTTGGGTATATTTGTGTTGAATGATCTAAAGTGGTAGCGGAAGTGTATAATGGTTAGACAGTGTATGTAGGTTCTGCAAGAGTCAGAAATTTATGTTTTTCAGAAGGAAGTATGGATAAATAAATATATCTTGGTACACTGAAACAAATTTTCCATTAGTTAGGAAAAATCTTTTCTTAGAACTATTTTTACTTTCCCGAAGGATAACATTCCTAATCATATTTTCAAGATTTTAAAAAGTATGGCGTATCTATCATGTTCCTAAGCCGTTTCATAGCATATCGTGATCTCCTGATTGTGACATTGATTACTAAATAAAAAAAGAATTTACTGAAAAGTATTTTTCGGAACATCTTGTCTGAAACAGCACAAAAAAATATTAACCGGGAATTTTATCACTAAAGGGTTACACAAGTTAAAAGGAAGTCTCTCCGTCAATCATTAAATATAGTCTAATAAAGATTTGAACTTTTGTAAGGTTTTAATGTAACACTTTTTTTTTTCCTTTTTAAAGAAATTTTTTCACTTTAAATTTCGTTTTAAATATATCTCTGTACTTTTCTGTATTATATTTCTGACCTGTATTTTTGCTGATTTGAACTATATATTTGGTTAATTTTTATTTCTTTTTCACAAATAATTTTGTTATTGATTAAACAATACGTTCATAGCTATGTACTCAATGAATTCAAGGTAGCCTAACGGTTAGTCACAGACTCGGATGTTACGTGTCATTGTCTCGAGTCTAGGGCCGCTGAATACCCAACGTGTAGAGAGAGCCGCAGCAGTGCCAGTTTAAGCTCATTTCGGGCCCCTTCGCACTGGTGGATCGAAATTTATTACCAGAAAATCTGGTAAAGTTTAGCTTATCCGGGGTCTTCCAGGGGCATCTGGGCCCCTCGGTGTTCTCCCCAATCTCCCAATGGATACACGGCACTGGATCGCTGCACTCTAAATCTGACAAAGCTCAATCGTCCTCTCATTTTTGTGGAAGTTAGAAGAGAAGCGTGCCAGCTCAGGTGTCTTCCTCGTAACTTGAACGTGCTTCAAAATTACGAGGACCGTCACCAATAGCCTTCATGCAGCTTTACAGTGCGACGTTAATATTACTCTCACTGAATGCGTTCTCAATGTCATTTTTTCATAAGCTTTATGAACCGAAATACTTTATTCATACTTCGATAATAATTATTCCTTTTTACATTTTAAGTACACTTCTGTACCAATTATTTTCTCTCAACAAGTAATAGAATGCTTAAGAATAGGAAAAAAAAAAAAAAAAGAAAATATTAACCCTATTCCTTCGACTAGAAGTGTTTCGACTGTTAATGTATTCTATTTTGTGGCCAAATAAAAGCAAATGGTAGGATGCAATATCATTCAGTGGGAACATCACCAATTATTCATCACCTGTAAGGCTAAAGGCTGTAGGGGAAATGCAGGGAATATAATGTTCAATCGCACGCTATTCTTCCCTATTCCCAGCAACTGAAATTACCCTTCGCGTTGAAGTCTTCATACATAATATACAAAGAAGCCTTTTAGGAGAAACCGCACCAAATAACGAGTAAAAATAAAAACCTAAACCCTCCTTTTCTGCTAATCCTTTTAAATTAAGCGTTGGATTCCGTGTTCAATTTTGGTCCACATTAAGACCTGCAGGGCAACAAATTGGTCTGGTTGAGTTTATGTAAACACGCCAAGGACAGTTTATTTAAAGGGGAAAAGGTAGAGGAGCGCGTATTGGATGGGTATAGGGCCATTTTTAATGCGTCCATCACGCTGAGAGGGGATGGAAAGTGCTAATTGGCTGAAAGCGTTGGAAGGTGGAAAAAATAAATGCAATGACGAGTACTAAATTGATTTTGTTCATGTAATTATAGGGAAAGGTGAAAATCAATTGTTCTTGTTTCGCGAAATACGAAGTTTCGGAACAACTGCTTATCCCTTATTTTTAAACTCGTTTAGACTTGCGATCGATGTTTGTTTTAATTATTGAGAGCCAACTTAGACAGAGAGGAGATTGATATACATCTAATGATTTATTGTTTTGTAAAGATTGTATTGTATTGCTGTTATCTAGGTTAATAGGTGATTAGATTACTGATTTTTAGTAGAGGAAAATGAAAAGTGACAATTGTTCTTAATAGCCCATAGGAAAATGTTGACGTCATTGTTCATTTTCTAATCATAGGAGGAAGATAATATTACTAATAGGGAATTTTTTCATTTATCTGTAGAGCTTTTTATACAAAGAAAACTAATACTTTTTATTATTTTTGGCGTAATTTGTGTATTAAAAATGCTAAATGTAAAA
This sequence comes from Trichonephila inaurata madagascariensis, assembly GCA_019973955.1. Classification (NCBI taxonomy): domain Eukaryota; kingdom Metazoa; phylum Arthropoda; class Arachnida; order Araneae; family Nephilidae; genus Trichonephila; species Trichonephila inaurata. The sequence continues at coordinate 13,666 of BMAV01019490.1, forward strand.
TATCTTGAACCGACAAAAATTTAAATTCGTATTGCATAATGAGTATAAAATAAAACACGAAATTTTGATTATGTATTTACAGATATAACTGACGTTCCAAATAGCTTTTGCAGAATCCTTTCTTACTTCTGTTTTATCCGTGTTCTTTTATTTTTTAATAAAATCCGTATTTTGACAGAAATGTATATTTTTTTTTAATAAAAAGTTGTTTTTTATTTTACGATGAAATCTGAATAATATTACAGATTTTTAATTTAAAGATAATGAGACGCTATTTATCATACAAGAACAAAATGGTAAACAATGTGAGTAATTCTAGTTTTTGTGAATATTTTCAAACATAACAAAATAAAATAAACAAATAAATAAATAAATAAAGTTTAACAATATATCATAAAAATGCACTGATGATTTTATATTTAAATACTTTGGAGCCCATTTCTTAAATAAAGGAAAGGGAAAAAGAGAATATACTACAATTAGAACATTCAGAACATCAAAAGTAAAATGCGTGAACCTTTGTTTTATTTTCAAAATTATTTCTCTAATAAACGTTTCGTTTAGATTTAAAAAATCAAACACTTATTTTTTCTTTTATTTCTTAAAAAAAAATGCATCTACTTTTAAACAATATTATTAAAAATAACTGTAAAATGTTATTGATAAAAATATTACGTTGCGTTTCTAGAAATTTATACACCTTCATAAGTAATTAAATAATATTCCTTAATGTATCCGACTACGTTCGGAACCGTGATTTTAAAAAAGCGCATAAATGGATAATTTTTATGATATTTAGTGTCACTTAGATTAGAATACATGTATAAAATTGTTTTTAAGGATATTTTTTGACAAAAATAATTATTTAAATACACTATTTCGGCGAAAAACTAACTTAGAATAACCTTTTTTTCAAAATGTTCTCCTTTTGTGAAAAAGGTTTCTATTATAATAATATTTTGCCTGTATATAGCTCTGACCTCTGTTAAGAGGCTCAACAATGATTTTTGAAAAATTCACATTATTTTCAGAGTTGAAATAATTATAGGAGTTTTTTTCTTAAAATTTCTCCCCTCTGTTGTCGTAAAACATGGATAAACCCATTTCTAAGTTGTATATTTCAAAAATTCTAGTAGAGCCTCTGTACAGAGTTTTGAGCTATATATAGGCAAAATGTTATTATAATAGAAGCATTTATTACAAAAGGAGAATATTTTGAAAATGGGTCATTCTATGTTCATTTTTTATCAAAATATTGTACTTAAATAATTTGTATTGTAATACTGTTATTAAAACATTTTTATGTACATTTTCTAATGTAAGTGACACTAAATATCATAAATAGTATCCATTTATATGCTTTTGCAAAATCACGGTTCCGAACGTAGTCGGATACCTTAAAGAATTGTGCTTATTTTAATTACCTTTGTAAGTTGTTGATTATAAAAGGTTTGCCCATAAAAGGATTTATATTTTATCTGAAAAAGATTTACATATATTTTTGTGTTGAAGAATTATGTGAAATAATAATAGAGAATGAAATGTCGAGGAGGGGGAGTCAACCTGACAACCAACATAAATGGTTACCAAAATAAAATAGTGTCTCTTTACATCAAACATACATTAAAACATTAAATAAATATGTCTCCATCAAAAAAGAAAAGTAATTGAAAATAATTGTTCCCTATTTATAGAAAACAATGTTATTACAATTTCATAAGTACATATTTAAATGATAGATAAAATATTGTTTAGATAATATTTTTAACATAAAAATAGGAGCAAAAGAGAATGCATTGATATCAAAATGAATTTAAACTAAGCAATTAATAAAATTAAGAAAAATACAAGTTAAGATTCATTTTATGGAAGGAAGTTATTTTAAATTTCCAATTTGATTTGTTAATATTGTTTACTTTACTATAAACTCAAAAAGTGACTATGGTAATGATTTAGTAAATAAATAGGAGCTTTAATTGAGAATAAATTTTAAAATTAAAGGCCTTTTAGCTGCAAATATATATAAAACACTGCTGCTTGGGATAGGTATTCTGATTTTGCACAGTTAAAAGTGTTTGTAATTACCTTACACAAAATAAATTCACAAAAATGTCTTCAACTTTGATTAACATCGGTATGAAGTATCGTTAACACTTGGAATCTCCTTAGACTCCCTGTTGTTCTCTCTCTCTCTCTCTCTCAATGGTTAAATTTATTATCTCTCTACATTAATGCATAAGAAATATTTATCTATTTTCCTTGCAAATTGAGATTGACAAATTGGAATTATATCACTTGCATTAGTAAACGAGAAATGTACGTTTAGTGAAATTCGGAGAGAATGATTATTACTAATTCAAATATCATATCTCAAAATGAGCGAATGCTAGTATGTTTGAATAATGCAGATATGAAGTATGCTCTGCAGAAATATATCTTACCACAAACTGATTTAAATATTTATCTTAATTTTAAAATTTTCACTCTCACTAAATATTTCTCTTCTAAGGGCTATTACATCAGTAGTTATAAATCAAACTAGAACAGTTATTCGTCAAAAGTTTATGAATATTTTCATATGGATATAAACATTTATCTGCGTGCAATTTGTATAATTAAAATTAAACTTAATGAAATTTATTTATGATTGAACTGTCTCCAAATTTAATGAAAGTCTTATTTAATATTATGTTCAATAAACATGCTATTTATTTACTTATTTTAGTTGATATTTATTTATATTGCATCTAATCTGGGACGTAAAAGATATTTGTTTGAAACAGAATATCTCTAAAACGAATTGTAAATGTGAAACTATTTGAATTGGAATTTGCATTTTATATAATTGTTAAGAATGATAGTAAGAAAACTAGTCTTCACACTTGCTGGTAAAACGAATAAATTATTCTTAAAACTATGTAATGGAATGAAAATAGCATAAAAATTCAATATCCCAAATTTAAATAATGAAAAAAAAAGTCTTAACTTTAAAAGGTCAAATGTATTGAACTTTTATATACATTGAATAACTAGTTCTATGACACTTGAATATTGTATCTGAAAGATGTAGAATCCTTTAAAATCATTGTAGTTGAAAAAAAAGGGCTCGTATATTCATAAACTGATACATGTCCTACTGGATTGAAAATTCAACATATTACTAGAATTGTCACTTGTTGAAGGACAAAAATTTAAAAAGAATATTTAAATTTAAATAAATTTTGACTTTAAATTTTTCAAAATGAATGAGGGAAAGGGAAAATTGAATTTCAATGTTCAGCTACACGAGAGCTTTTGACGATGGACCTCGCAATTTTGAACCATGGTCACATGATGGGGTGACACCAGCAATTTCCAACCAAAAAACCA